>RJWH01001443.1:0-368419 GCA_004363575.1 Solenodon paradoxus
GAGAGAGAGAGAGAGAGAGAGAGAGAGAGAGAGAGAGAGAGAGGGAGAAGGAGGTGGGGAGAGGGAGAGAGGGGGAGAGGGAAAGAAAATAAATATGAATACTGTGAATGCTTTTGGTGGCTCCTAAGAAATAATCAATATTATTTTTGCATGATGTCCTGGCCTGAGTCATCATGGCTCTAAAGCTTGGGTTAAAATGTCTGAGTTGTATGATGTTGCCCTCAGCTTAGTGCTCCATGTTGCTTCATTAGAAATTACTCTCTCAGAGAATCCTGGGAAAGGCAGCTCAGTTTCAAGTCATTCTGGAACCTCAGGATGCAGATTTTAGGGAGAGGAGGAAGAAATGAGAGCCAGTTTGGGTGACTTGGCAAACTTCAAGGATGACTCTGGAGAAGGGCAGCCAGCAATCCAGAACACACTATGCAGAAGGACTGTAAATCAGGCTGACTTCATTGTTCTTGTTCTTAAGGTATGACCTTTAATAGTGGTTGGCAGTAGAGGTTCTTGCAGCAGAAATACAAAAATTAGATTGGTGATGAGTTTGTAATTCCATGTAAATAAGACTCCAATTAAAACTCCAGGTGTGGGACATGAAAAAAGCCAATTTCACACCAGAATCAAACAGGCCAGATTCTGGGCAGGATTCCAGATGTGGTAGGCAATATTTGAAACATAAAGCAGGTCCATGAGGTAGAACTCAAACTAACAAGAAGAACACAATAGGGTACTAAAGTGCTCTTTAACTCAGGTGAGCTTGGCCCACTCCTGGGACGAGGTCTTCAGTAGGGTTTTTCAACCTTGGCTTTGTTGACATCTGGAGTTGGATAATTCTTTATTGTGAAGAATTGTCCTGTGTATTGTATGATGTTTAGGAGTGGCTTCTACCTCACCTCTACCCATTAGTTTCTAGTAATACTCCCCCAGTTGTGCCAACCAAAATGTCTCTACACATTGAAAAATATCCCTGGGTGGAAACAAATCACACTCTTGAAAACTACTAGTCAATAGCAAAAGACTAATTCCTGCATACTCTGGCTGTTGATCACCTTGGTTCAAGAACTGAGCACAGGTGCCTGTCAATTAAACATCTTAGGTCTGGAAGACAAACAGGTAGGGCTTGAAAAAACTATCCAAGGGCCTCTAGTACTGAAAATTTTCATCATGAAATAGCTGAATTTTAGAAGGAGAAGAGGTATAATTTTGTTTGGAGTTAAGAGGACAGAGGAAAGGAAGAGAAGTCAGGGTAAAGTTAGCTCTGAAGCTGAGCCAAGCTGAGAGTTTAAGGCGGAGGCTACATCTGCTTGTGTAGACTTGTCTTGAGCAGGATCTGTTTTTCAGAACTTCAGGCCTTGCCATCTAGTAAGCTTTGGGATAGAAATCCTACATTTTAACTGAGCAAAGCAAAGTCTATTCTTGTCACTATGTTATTGACCCATTCTCTCTCCTGGATTAACTTCTTTCACTGTGAGTAGCCTTGTAGAGTGCTATAAATATAAGTTTCCAGCAATAGGAGTATTGTGAAGGCTCATAGAACACTACTTAGAAAAATTGTTCAAGGCCCACTGTTTTTTTCATACTGAATCCTAAGTTTCTCTTTTCCTGAGACAGATGTTAGTTGGCTCTGGAACTAGTGTTGAATTAAAGTTAGAGACCAAGCCTTCAGCCTGGCCTTTGGGACCTTCCCCCAAATCATGGTCAGCCTTGGCTTTATTTGTGGCTTTTTGTTTGTTGTATATTACAGAGATAGGCTTATGAACTCTACCTCAATAGACCTTTACCCCTCAGGAATTTTGCCATTTCTAATTTCAAGATTTCTTTATACAGCATGTCTTTCCTTTCAGAGGAGGAGTTAAGTGGCACATGCTATGAGCAAAGAAGTCAAGTTTGGAGCAGCAAGTGCCTGCCTGAGTGCTACGCTGGAGGTGTTCATCACTCATTTTTCTGTACATAGTAGTGTGACTCCCAGAGATCATGCAAAGTTCTTCTTGATGAGGAAAACAGATTTGCCTACCTATCTTCCACACCATCTCAGGCAGGACAGTTGAGCGTGGCATTTGAACACAATATGTAAGAGATATCAGAAATGTAGTTAGTGGCTTTGTCAAATGAAATAGTAATCCTTATACAACTTCAGCATATTGGAAACTGTAGTTAAGGGCATGCAATTCTTAACCATCTTAAATGGAGTTAATTTGATTTCTACCTTCTGTGAATATTCAAAGCAGCAAAAACTGACTTTGCTTAACTAAGAGATCAGGAATGATCAGCTGACAAACAGGGTGGTGGCATCTTGGCTTTCCTTCTCTCTTTGTTTGCTTGTTTCTTTGACTCCTGGATTCAATACTAGGTATAGGGAAAACATTCTCTCTAATAGAATATTTTTACTCTATTTCTATTAGGTATTTTCTTCCTATTAGCATGTGCACACAGATTGTAAGGCTGTCTTTGGAGGGGCAATTGGGGTAGAACTTTGCTTGAATTTTTGTTCATTCTTTATTTTGTTATTAACAGAATTCCCTGTATTCCCAATATTTGTATTTTTGGAGTAAATTTTTTATAATGTAAATGTCTGCATTTTGGGGGGAGAGGAGAGAGAGAGAGAGAGAGAGAGAGAGAGAGAGAGAGAGAGAGAATTGCTTTCATGTCTCTATAATTTTAATTTATTCAGGAATGATCGCAATTTGTCTTGTGCATATTTTGCTCTGAATTTTATCCAGAAATTTAAGGCTGGATTAATTCTTCCATAATTAAAACCTGTTTTAATTCTAGCGATCTCAAGCTATGCTTTAAGAAGAGAGATCTAGTATATTTGGTCTCAGTATTTAGGTCCTAATTTCCAGTCTGTCATCATATATTACACAGTATTTCCAATGGCTTGACATTTTGCTTGGTGACCTTTGAAAAGTGCAAGCAGAACATTGAGATGAGGACTGACAGAATTTCTGTTTTCCTGTTTACTAACTTAGCTTTCCAGGACTCTTTTTCTGTCAAGTTTCAGTCCTTGGAATTTGCCAATAAACACTCAAACTAAAACAATGTTCCTACTCACTTAGGTCTCTGGACTTCTCTCCACTTGCCATTGAGCTATTGCATAAGGCAGTGTACAGAATATTAAAATCTAATGGGCTAGGTATTCTTAGACCTGCTTCTTAGCAGTTTAGAAACTTTGAGCAATTGAAGAAATTTAAAATTCATACCTTTATTAATAGAATTTTGAAGAGCCAACTTCTAATTTTCATCAGAGACTGAAGGAAATAAACACAATTTATAATCTTTTGAATTCAGCTTCATATTAAAAGAAAAATTGAATTTCAAGAAATTTATACAAGAACTCGCTTAGTCGCGATACTCAGTTTAATCATTCATGAAACTCTGAAAGTTGACTTAGGACTTCAAGATGATACAAATATGGTACTGGAAGACACAGTCCCTCCAATCATTTTAGAACGTCGTCCTCTGCCATCATGCAGAGTGGTTATCTCTATCATCTAAATTAGATGGATAACAGAATGCTCGGAAACACTGTTGGAAACCCCATCGTGATGTTTCCACTTCCCCTATTGGAAAAGTTTTCTCCAATCAGTTCCCCTTTTCCTAATCCTTCTACACTTCTGGAAATTACATATATTTCCTTTCATTGATACTTAAACAGAGATATGTGAAAGATCATTACCCTCCATTCAAGAAACTATTTTTTCCTTAATGATTAGATGCGGATGCTCTGTTTTAACAGACTATTTTTTAAAATGTAATGATTTATTAATGCATCTTAAAAGTATTTGGAAGCTTAATAATGGGTAGTAAAAGAGTTGGTAGAAGGTATTATTATATTTAGCTTTTATAAAAGCTATTTAAACAGTAGCTACTACTTTGATGCCTTGGGGTAGGCACAAAAAAGGAAGCAATAATAGATATTCTTGCCACATTACTTTAGAAACTTATTTGATTCAGTGATATTAGTGAATTGAATCCTTTTGGAGATGACTATCAAGGAGATAATATCTTTTTCTTATTAATATATATGTTCTATATCTATAGGTGCAGAATAGCATGGCTTAATATATTAGAATTTTTTGATGACTAGAATATATTAAAGATAGATGCCTATTTTTACTAAAAGATAGCTATGCCTCAATAGAAATAAATATCAAGATAGATATATTCAAACAAATACATTTTTCCTTTTGAGATATTGTTATCATTAGACTATCTGCTCTTAAGAACATTAAATTTGTATTTGTCAAATAACTACTATGTGTCAAGCTCTATATCATTAATGTATAATGAAGTAGATAGACAGGTACCTATTTTTAAGGAATATTTTATTCTCATATTATATCTATTATATATCTGTTTTTATTTTATAAAGACATTTTCACTTAAAAAGAGAAGAAAACCAAAACTTGTTTATGGAAGTAGGTACCTGAAGATTCATTGTTGATACATTATTGTGAAGTGGTGGAAGAAGTTTTCTGAAATTGGATCAAAACTTGTTACAATGTACATGGCTAGATGTGGTTTATCACATACATAGTGAACTGAAGTAACAGGTAGATATTTCTAAGGATACTCTTAACTGTGTGTATTTTTGTATTTTGTGTACTCCAGCCTAGCTCAGTTCCACTGGGTACACATGAAAGTTCACATTATCATTAAATTGTTCTCTAATAGATTAGATGTTTTGAGACAAACTTACTTTTTTCAAAACAAGATTGGATAGCAAAACTAATTGCATAAGCAAAGCAGATAAGGATGATTTTGCGTATTTTGAGCCTTCATTATATGCCAGGAATGATTCCGAATTTTGACATGTATTAATTAACTCATTAAGTTCTATTATAAATCCTTTGAACTAGATACTATGTGCCTCTGACTTATAGTTCAGGACACTGAGCAACAGAAAGGTGAAATAACCTGCCTAAAGTTTACAGAACTACGTGGATAGAACTCTTAACCCTCTGCTCTTATTCCTTCTCTTTTAAAAGCAAAGTAATTACCTTTGAATGGCAAATCTCACTTTTACAAAGCAGCAAAAAACTTCTAGACTTTCCTGACATATCATTTATCTGATATTAACAACAAAATAATGAACTCATTCAAACTAGTAGGACGTCATTGAATATGACCTAAAGGACCTGCTGATGGAGAAACTGTTTATGTTAGAAGAATATAATTCATTAACTCACCTTGTGCTAATGTATATTTTCTTCTTTTGTCTTTCCTAGGCAGAATTTTTACACTATGATAATGGAAAACAGTGGGCAGAGGAAAGGCAAATAAATTATTATACAAAGATATATACCTATACTTGATTAGGGGTGGATCTCTAGTTGGTGAGGTTAAGCCCTATTATATTTTCATACCTAGCACTTAAAGAATTGAAACTTGTCCCTCAGGACAGGAATTTGCCATTTATGTTCCAACATTCCTTGTCTCCTGAGCAAAACCACTGCACTGATGTCATCTAATCGGTTTGTTTTTATATTTTCTGCCTCAGCTTGATACTGTCTCTTTTCTTCTCTGGCCATTCTACCTACAGTAATGGGATTATTTTTGCTTTGTTTTGCCCCGTCTCTTTTCTTTTTTATCATGAAGGGTGGCAGTGATTGGAAGTAAAGTAGAGATAATTATAAATGAGTGGTCCCTTTCATTTAGTCTTACTACTGAAGTGTATCTTTCTTTTTGTTAGATAAACTGAAAATCCTTTAGAAATTAAAAATGACAAAAATTGAATTTCAGTTTTATAAACTAAATATTCATTTATTTGAAGAATAAGGATTCTTATATACAGCCAGAATTGATAGCAGTTCAATTGATTTCAAATACCCAAGCCCAATGATTCTCAATATGTAGGTGTAATTTTTTAAGTTATTATAATTTTATTGTTTATTTTGTTTGTGTTGCTATGTGCTTTTTAAGATACTGAATTCACACCTCAGTCTGTGTGTGTTTCATACCACTGCCACCACCAGAGTTGCAGTGCCACTACCTTGTTGACTTCTTTTGCTTGTTCCCACTCCCCTCCATCCCTCTGGTAAGCACATTCTTGTATTCTGTGACTTTTGTGGCCATTTACCTGTTTGGTGTTTGTTTATTTTTTACTTTCACTGTATTCCATGTATATGTAAAACCATCTTGTTCTTCTCTTTTTTCTTTCTGGCTTAATTTTGCTTAGCATAATCACCCCCAGTTCCATCCAAGTTGCTGCAAAAAAACACGATTTCTTCTGTTTAGAGCTGCATAGAATTCCATTGACAGCATCACAACTGCTTTATTCAGTCATCTATTGACAGGCATTTAGATTGTTTCCATGTCTTGGATGTTATGAGTTGTATTGCTATGAAAATTGGGGTGCACATATTTTTTCTGATTAATGTTTTTGTATTCTTTGGGTACATGCTTAGAAGTGGGATTGCTGGATCAAATGGTAGGTCTATTTATATAATTTTTTGAGGATATCCATGCTGTTTTCCAAAAAGGTTATATTAACTTACGTTCCCATCAACTGTATAAAAGGGTTTCTTTTTCTCTATACCCTCTCCAAAACTTGTTGTTTCTATTGATTTTTATAATAGGACATCCTCGTTGATGTGATTTTTTTTGCTCATTTTGATTTTTTTATTTGCATTTCTCTGATAGTGAATTATATAGAGCATTTTTCATGTGTTTGTAGGCCAGCGGTGTGCCTTCTCTAGAAAGCTGTCTATTGGACTCTTCCATTTTATGAATGAATTGTTTGCTTTGTAGTTGCGGGGGTGTATGAGCTAATTTTATATTTTGGAGGTTAAACTCTTGTTTGATAAATGTGCAAATATCATCTCCCATTCAGTGGGTTATCTCTTTGTTTTAGTAGTGGTTTATTTACTAAACAGAAACAGTTTAGTTTGACGTAGTTCAATTTGCTGAGTTTTATTTTAGTTTCCTTTGCCATAGGTGTCACTTTCCCAAAAACATCTTTGAAGCTGATGTCATGGAGCATTTTTTCTGTATTTTCCTCTATGTATTTTATGGTTTTAAGTCTTATATACAGATTTGATCCATTTTGAGTTTTAATTTTTGCATATGATGTTAACAATGATCAAATGTTATTTATTCTGTAGATGGCTGTCCAGTTTTCCCAGTGTCAATTGTTGAATAGACTTTTTTCTTCATTGTGCATTCTTGGCTCCTTTGTTATAGATTGACTTCCCATCTAAGTATAGTTTGTTTTCTACACTCAATTTTATTCCTCTGGCCAGTGTATCTGTTTTCGTTCTAATACCATTCTATTTTCAGATAATCACTCTGTAGTATAGTTTGAAGTCAGGGAATGTGATTCTATTCTGTTCTTTCTTTTCTTTTTTTAGGATAGCTTTGGTAATTTGAGATCTTTTGTTATTTTATAAAAACTTCAGTTTTGTCTCTTCAATTTCCTTGAAAAATATCCCTGGGATTTTTATAAGTATTACCTTGAATTTGTATATTGTTTTGGGTAAGATGACCATTTTAACTACATTAACTCTTCCAGTTGTGTGTTCTTCTATTTCTTTTGTCAATAGCTTATAGTTTTCAGTGTACACACCTATCACCTGTGGGGGGAATTTTTAAATTACTTAAACAAAATAATAATCTATTTCACTGTTATCCCCACAAATGAACAAGAAGCTAGTGAGAGTGAGAGAATTTCTATCTCTATAACTATACAAAGGCTATACTATATAACAAAGTAATTTATTTATGCAATCACTACTTATGTACTTACTAAGTGTCAGGCATGGCGATGAACAGTGTGGTGATTAAATATATCTTCTGTGTTTAGAAGATTCAGAGAGCCTAAAATGTGTAGTTGGGTGAAGGGAATAGCATAACATGAGTAAAGGGTTGTGGCAGAAAGGAAACAGATTTCCAAGAAAGTTTTCAGAAAGTTGACGCGACTGGGAAATAGATGACTGAAATATCCTGTCCTAATACGACTTTTCCATCTAATCTCGGTTCACCTGAGTGTATGAGTAAGTTGGGTAGTCTACCATCGCTCTTCCCCAAGTACATAACAACTTCTCTCTTTTAACTGATTTAATCTCAGTTTTTGTTTCTCTACTTCTGTGTTCATATTAGCTTTCTTCTGTGATCATTTATTATGTAGCAGTATCTTCTCATCGATTCAAGAAACCTTGGCAGGGGAAAAGGTAATGTGGTCAAGGAAGATACTGGACATTTGGATTCTGGTCTCAGATCTTATAAGTAGCTCTAATATCTCAGGAAAGTTCTTTGTTTTTCTGGCCCCAGTTACCTCAACTATAGGATAAGAGTGTAGGTTAAGACATCTCTTAGGCTCTTTCATTTAAAAGCTTACTGTCTAAAGAAGCTGTTTAACCTAAGGTTTTTCATCTTGAGATCTCAGACTGGCTATTTAGTTAAATGACATTTTAAAAATAGTCATTGCAAAGGCATAATGCCAGTTGAGAAATATGCATTTTCATGTAGATAGATTTAGTTAAACTTGATCTGCCTTATTTCTGTGTAATAGTATAAATATGAATATTAAGTCGAAATAGCCTTAATTTCAGTTAACTTCCCATGGATCCAGATGCCACGTATACTAAAGATAAATAATCAAAAAATTTCTCAGACATACAGTATGGAAATAGCATTTCAGTGTGTGGTGATATGGTGAGTTTTGAGGTGAAAACGATCTGTCAAAATATTGATAATCAGGTTACATTAAGAAGTAACTTAACTAAAATGAAAAAATGTGAAAATACTAATTTGGTATTTCACAAGCACGACTATTGGGAATGTAATTTTGAATCATCATTTTGGAAAGCCACTGACAGTATCTCTTAAAGTTAAATATTCATGTACCTTATGAGCCAGCAATTCTACTTCCAGTTTATATTCAGCAAAAATAAATAAAATAGTTCTCTAAAAGACATGTACTAGAATGTTATAATTGGTGACATCCCCAAATTGAGAACTATTCAAATGTCCATCAAAAGTGAAAGTGATAAGTAAAACTTTGCCTACTAATGCACTAGAATCCATATAGCAATGAGAATTAAGAAACTATAAAAACATTAAGAACAACATGAATGGAATTCACAAACATAATTCTGAGGAAAAAATCTACATACAAGAATATATAGTAAATGGCTTCATTTATTTACAATATAAAAGCAAGCAAAGTGAATCTGGGCTATTAGAACTCAGAATGGTGGTTACTTTTGCAGGTGGTTGGCAGCCATTAGGGAGCATGATAGGGACTTATGAAGTAGTACTTAATTTCTTCAGCTCTGTTCTGTTTACATTATATTTACATTATATTTAGTTTGTGAAAATGTATCAAGCTATAAAGTTGAGATTGTGATTTTCTGTATGTATATTACATTTTAATAACATTTTTAGGAATAGATCCTCATAATAATTCTAGAAGTTAAAATGGTAGGTAAGTTTTCTCCAGTTTTGTAGCAAGAAAAGAGACTCAAAGTTTTGTCTAAGGTTCAAGGTCTGATTAACAGTTACAGAAATCTCTGTACCTGAGAGAGATAGCTTCTATTAGAGAGTCTTACATAATCCTTGACATATAGTAGGTGCTCCATAAATATTATTTGAAGCAGATAATAGACTGGTGTCCTTGCAACCTCCAAAGTCATAATTTTGCTCTGGGAATGACCATTTGCTCTGGTGGTCTGATGTCCCCAATGGGACATGTATATTTTCTCCTCAGAGAGGAATGAAGATGAGCCCTGAATCAAATGTCCCAAGAAACTGCCAAAATACCTGTGGAGAATTGCATAACTTTGTTCCTCTAGGGCTTAGAAAAGAATGAGTCAGACACCAAGTTCTTAGACATGGTGCCTAGGAAAACAGGAAGAAGGTTAACTTAGGCAGAAGTCCATGTATATGACCTTGGATAAATCATCGAACTTCTTTGGGGGTAACAGTTTTAAAGACAAATTTGATACTCCTAACTTAAGAACATGTGTTCCTTCTGTGGTTAACCTTTTGATACCCCTGAATTTTATGTCCTTTCATACTTATAATCAGATCCTGATTCTTTTCAAGGGCATCTGTTTTTTTTTTTAACTTGACAGTTTCTTTTGTATTGTTTAAGATCAGAGTTTGATTAATTTAATTTATAATTTAAATGTGGCTGTGCTCAATTTTCTTCCTGTCATCATAATTAGAAAAAGATGCATCAACAAGTTACATAGATCAACCAGAGGTCCTGTTCACTTAGTTGACTATGTTCTTCCAAAAATGTAAAACAGAGCTTTCCTTGTCAACATAAAATTCCAGTTATTTATGATGCGGCTAATAAAAGATAAGAAGTCCCAGAAATGGTGTCTGTTATTGCTTGGATAATACAAACTCAAGAAGACCTGCTTTGGAAAAAATGGAGAATGAGAAAATGTTCTGATTTAGGGTTTGGCTGTGATATTAAGGTCATCCAATGAATGCAGAGGGAATCTGAGGAAAATAAAGAGATAAATAGAAGCAGATGTTTGGAAAATCCTGAATATTACTAAGTAAAGTTGTATGTTTAGTAAACAAAATTTCAGGGTTATATCTATTATCCTATAATATTATGATGAAAATAATTTTAATTGGTGTTCAAAATCTTTGTCAGAACTAAGATCAACTGTACTTCATCATGAAATGACATTTTCTACATTATGATGCAAATTTTGTATCTTAGATCATTTTAAGCTGATTTCCTTCTTAGGGTATTCCTCAAGGAGGTCAGCTACGATAGGCCTCTTATATATTCAAAGTATTTATTTCAAATTAATATGAGAGAAATCTGATGGAAAGGAAAAAGGAAGTAAAGTTGAAAAGGTTTGGCTTCTGATTGGTCAACAACTATGTTATCAGAAGCAATTTCTTTTTATCGTTAGTTATTTCTGATGGCAGAAAATAGAAAAGTTCTGTCTTAAATTTAGAGTTACCAAAGGCAGTCATTTGGAAAGGCTGAGTAGTCTAACAGAGGAAATTGAGCCAAAAAAATTAAAGTAGAAGCACTCCAATGCAATGCTAGTCAAAAGGGTAATAAGCGTAAGTGGCAAGAGCTTTTGATTTCAAGCCCGAGGTCAGGACTTTAAAATATAAAAGTTCAAGATTAGTGTGAAAAATTTAAAACTATATTATGAGCCTTTACTTGACACTTTGCTCAAATAATGCTTTATTTGCTCTACTAATTAATTTCAAAGATATAAAAGATAAGATACAAAAATTGGAGAAACCATGATAATAACTACCTCAATACAAAGCCTTGACTCCATTCAGTCGAAGCCCTGCTTTACTACTAGTTATATGTCCTTGGGCAAATTATCTAGCTCTTCTAAGCTTCACTTTCTTCATGTGTAAATTGGAAAAATAGTAATCTTGTTTTGGGGATGGTTTTGAGGCTTCCATTAGATGGGTAATTTTTTTTTTTTATTTCAAAGCTTAAATTATGTAAAAGGAGCATTAAATGTTTTTATCTGTGGTAGTGATGGTGAGGATCTTGAATATACTCATACTGAGAAACTCTTTATTGCTATCTTTTTCAATCCCTCCTACCTTGGTTTCATCGCTACTTCATTTTTTAGAGGACTTGAAGAGGCTTAAAAAGTTGCAAATAATAAATATGATTTTACTGTCTAATTTTGCTTATTATATTTCACATGTAAAGGTAAAATTGAAATAAATTTTTAATGTTTTGAGGATATTTTAAAGAAAATATACTTTAAATAATAGAGTCCATTACAGCATTATAGTTCATTTGCAACTATATTGCAGCAGACCATTACAGTAACTATTTACTCCTAGGCTTAAAGGAGTGAGAGGAAGGTATCACTGGAACCCAGAAAAAAGAGCAGGCTGCCAAGGGAGGTCCTTAAAAGGACCAGAGGCCTCTGTGGAGGGACATAATCAACCTAAATTGACTTTAGAGGAACAGAACTGTGAAAACAAATATCCTGAATTCACTGTCCTCCCTCCCTCACTTTATGTGCTGACTCTTGCCATTGATTGAAAAGAATCAAAAGCCAATGGGAATGAGAACCATTGATCCATATGTACACACCTATCTGCCTTCAGGGGCAGAAAGAGGATGAAGTGTGGGGAGTGGATCCAAAGGAAAGGAGCAAATAAGTGTAGCAGACAGAGAGGGCCACAAATTTGCTAAACAGCACTGAAATTTCAACAGAATCCAAAGCAAAAGCTAGGATAGAAATGGATGCTAAATCTATGTTATTGGCAAAAAAAAAAAATGATGTCATTTCCCCTGGAGGTTATTTTAGATGATTCTAATTCTAAGCAACATTCTGCAAAATTGTCCAACTTGCTAAACATTTATATCTTATATGAGATTGTTGACTATACATCAATTATATTTGGAAAGTATCTGGGGAAATATAATAATATGACTTTAGAAGTTGATCTACTCTCTTCTTTATGAAAATAAATAAAATGGATAAGAAAATGATCTATAAAGCTAACTCTTAGATTGTGATAATAAAATGCTTTTATTTTTGTCAAAAATTTTCCTCTATCATGAGTGCAAGTGTATACTTGATGAAAAATAATTGTAGATTATTAATATAGTTTTAAAAGTTTGGAGACTGAAACATTTTGATTTAATTCACTTAAAACTATTTACTGGTATCAGTAGAATATTCCTGAAGACCTACTCTCATGGTGATTAAAGTTCAAGAAAAAACACTGGGAATCTAAACTAAATATGCACAGGTCGTGCCATGAATTGTTTTTGTTCAAAGAGATAGAATCTGAGAGGAGGTGAGGATATGCTAAAGGTCATATTATAGTAGTTGTGTCAGATCTTATTCTAGGAAGACTATGACAGGAGTCAGTGATAGAAGCAATATTCCCAGTATTTGTTTTGATATTTTGAAAGCCACATCTGCTTAAAGATACAGACAATAGTATATAGGTCCGTGGGGATCTACTCAAGAAGCCAGTTACCTCTTGGGAATTCTGCTGTTTGAAATCTGAACCTGCCTTCAAATGACAGAAAAATCTTTGGAGAAGACGTAAAGTAGCAGATCTGTTTTGGAAAATCCAAAACAACATGTTGATTGCCACCATTTTGAGTCCAGACATTCATGACTTTCTGACCAGGCTTCCATAGCTCAAGAAGGAGATTCCTCGAGAATATACATTGCCTCCATTACTTTGTTTAGAAAAGCCTGCCTGGGAATTTCCCTGTTATAGAGAACTAAACTTCTGTAGTATCCCTGGGGACTTCTTAATTGTAGTATGAATGAGAATAACCATGGCATTGTAAAAAACCTTGTACTTATCCTACTGAATTCTCCTGGAAGCCCTAAACCATTATCAGACTGAGAAATACACTATGGACTTAGTGTCGGCCCTGCACAAGAAGAAGTGCCACCAGCCTTGAGGGTAGGGTGCCAGGAACTTTATCTGAAACCACCACCAGATGGAGGACAGCTGGATTTTGTGACATGTGATGATTTGGTTTCTTTTGTGACATGAATACAGGGCTTGGAGCTAGGAAAATCTAAGTTTCAAGACCTCCACTGCCTCTCAAAAGAAGTAGGATTTTAGTTTCTTAATATTTTTAAGCATCAGTTTTCCATCTAAACTAGAGCAGATGTCTGCCATCTAAAGGTACCGAGATAATTTAATGTGTACTCTTACAAGGAGGATGGGGGTAAATGGGTTATTTAGGCATTCCTAACTCTGAATATAGTCTCTTAGATTCCTGTAGCATCTTTCACAAGATATTCAGTTGACCTTCACCTGTGTCTTCCTTAAACCTCATAGTAGTCCTGGGAGGGGGTTAAGAGCAGTTTCCTGGACAACACTATGAAGAAGAAAAAAGTACAGTCCTGGGAGAATTCATGACCTTTTTCTAACATCACACATCAGCTGAAACCAGAACTGATTGTTCTGCCCATTACTTTATCCAGGAAACTTTGCCAAATCATATTTTGTAAACATTCTTAGAATGTTTGAACAGAAGCTATTCAGGTGAGGCACAGGAGAAAAAGCTGTTCTACCTGCAACTATCCACCAAGGGGAAGTTATAGAATCTTCTGTGTGACTGAAGGATTTAGGGGTTGCTAATCATACAAATAATACTCTTACTGGAAAAATAGTACTTATACCACCATGCCATTAATCTAACTAAATGATATGATAAATTTCCTATTATAGTCATCAGCTGTGATCATTTAGAGATAACAGCAGTGTCAAATACTATGAAACCCTTAAAATGCATCACTGATTTAGCTATACATACTGAGATAAAGAAGGATATCTATGAGATATCGTCTACTAAAAAAAGTGAAGACCAATAATGTATAATGTGAATGCATTTTTGAAAATATACTAACATGCAATTTATATGGTATGCAACGTGTATGAAATTAGTAAGTCTGAACATCAACCTATGAACTGAGTTTGTCCTTGAGAGTGTGTTTAGAATGGGGTCTAGATAAAGGGCTTAAAATATTTTTTACACATTTGTCCCATTTGCACTTTTGCAATGAAAGTGTATTATTATTCTTAAATTACAGAGTACCAAAAATTGGGAAAATACATACCTAGTATAGACGTAATATATGTTTAGATATTTATTGAATAAGAACTTGGTGAGTTCCATAATAATTTTCTTACAAATTATTGTTATTGTTAATATTATACCTCACATTTGAATTCTGCTTTATAAATACATCAATTCTTTTATCCCCACCCACTCTTGTCCCCAGCCCCAGATCTCAAACTGGGTCCTTGGACTTTACTTGGTCTGCACCTTAGCCACCTCAACCACCTGAGCCACATGGGCGTACCTGTAATTCAGGTCTTTTATACATAGTATATCATTGGGTTTTCCAGAAAACTTATGAGTTGGGCAGAGAAGAACATTTTACAAATATAGGTAACTGGTATAGAACAACACTCTTGTTACTTGATTTTTTATGTATTCTTTTACCAAAGATTTTTCACGTTTTCCCTGTGTGCTGGGACCCCTATTCTCTTCAGTCTCATGGATTATTGACTCAGCCTTTAAACTTAATCCTTCTCCCTCCTTGTACTCTTAGATGTAAGACCCTATCTAATCACTGTTATGCTTATGTGGTGGGTAATCCTCATAGATAGTAAATAAACTGTCAGAATTAAAAGAATGAATACATAAACAAATATCAATCCTTAGGGCCCATTTTACTCTGCTCTGTTGCTTTGGAATATTTTACTTTCCGTGCACTCATCCTTCTTCTATGGGAATATCTGGTGTTGTATTTGTCTGTCTTGCTTTCATCAGTGGAGAACTCTGGACACAGTTGTCCCTCCAGCTCCCTACTGTGCATGTCTAGCCAGCCAGCATTTATACTTCACTTGCTTGCACATCTTTGGATTTAGGTTTCTATTTTCAAAGTCAGATCACAGAAATTAAGTTACTTGAGGTATGGCAAAAATATTTTCCTTCAGGGATGAGTTTATAAGTCTCCTGGGGTAATTTTCCTATCCTTCAAGCCCAATCTTTTCCCGTTCCTCTGTACAAAAGTAGAAAAAAATGATCTTCTTTGGGGAGATAAAGAAAGGATTGTTGGACATTGGATAGTTTGTTAAAGTGGAAGGTAAAAAACAACCACTTACGGTCTTCTCTTTAAGTGAATGATACAAGAAAAGATCAAGTGGAAAGTAACAAATCCATTCTTCAGAAAGGCAAGCTGAAATTTTTATTTAGTAAATAAAATTTACCATTGCTTATTAAATATTAG
Organism: Solenodon paradoxus; assembly: GCA_004363575.1. NCBI lineage: Eukaryota > Metazoa > Chordata > Mammalia > Eulipotyphla > Solenodontidae > Solenodon > Solenodon paradoxus. The sequence goes on from RJWH01001443.1 coordinate 15,729, forward strand.
AAGAGCACAACAAATTTGCATTTAAGAGTTGGGTGACTGACCACCAGTACAACAAAATTCCGGAGTCAGTAAACCAATTAAATAACTATAGTTTGTGATATATGTCAAGCATGAAATAATGAGTGTTATGATGCTTAACAAAAATGGTGGAGCAAAGGTAGAAAGGTTTACGATTGGGAGTTCAGGATAAACCTGAAAGGTAAAAATGATAAAAAGAAAAAAAATCCTGCCAGGTGTCATTCTAATTCCTTCTGCAAAGTGGACACAGTACCTTTCCTCCTTGTCAGATCATAATACTAATCTCTTCTAAAATTTGAGAGTAAGATGCCTAAAAGAATTCTTCCTCCAATGCCATGTAATTGATTTCCGTGACATGTTAGCTAATTTTGTGTTGTGGCATTGCCATGGAATGCCTTTTCTTGCTAAAGAAAGGCAGTTTCCTCACTTCTTTACCTTGACCGTCTCCACCCTTTTAAACTTTCACCACTTCAATTCTAACCTCCCCACAGAGCAGTAAGATGAATTCCTTCTGTGGTGACAACTTTGCAATAGTCGAGATTGTAAGAGCAGCAGGAGGCTACTGGGTCTGTGACTTTGTCCAGTAACCTGTGCTCAGGGAGAAAATAATGGGCTTAAATGACAGCAGGAAGGATTCAGGTTATGAACAAAGAGAGCCTTTATGACTGCAAAGAATATTGGGACACATGATTATTGGCAGTGTAGAGCTCTTTTCTTAAAATTTTCAGGGAGTGAACTCCTGGAATTGTTTGGGTACAATCCTACCTTGGGGCAGGGAACAATCCCAAAAAAACTTCAGGTATCCCTTCAAGTCTTGGGAAGCTATAACATGGACTTTTTTGCCTTCTCTTAAACTATTATTGTGTTCAAAACATTTTCTTTAGATAAATCAACAATGCAAAAAAAAAAAAAAAAAAGCATATATCTGGAATTCTTTCAATAGTCTTCTCTTGGACAAACTATTTAATTGTATGAACTTTTCCAGATGTGAGGCTTACTCCCTGGGGAATAGCAAAGAATTTGTGAATTAAGTAAATTATTCTGCCTGTATGCTGTTTTGTTCCTGCATGGTTATATATTATAACCAGAATGTTGAGATTAACTGTCAGTATTTGTTAGAAAACGCATTCTTAGAATATTTTTACTTAATGAAAATCAAATTTCTTAAGCAAAAGAAACCAGATGTTTTTTTTTATTTGTAATAAGATTGGGGCTAAATATTTAAGATATCTGTATTGAATGAGTGAGAACAAGATATCCAGCTCTTAAAAGTGAATACTCCTCAGTCTGTTTCCCACTAGTTTTGTGATGCAATCATGGTGGAAGTGACGGAGTTGTCCAGGTTATGCAGCAACCGTCAGCATGCTCTCTTAGTTCATCGGCCAGCCTGTCTCGGTAGTAGAGAAGCTGAAGTACATTAAGCCCACTGGAAAAATGCTTATGCGTTCAGATGGAGAAGGAAAAAAAAATGGAAACATTATGAGTGCATTTTTTTTGTTTTTTCCTTCAAAAGAAAGGTGCAGGCAGGAATGAAAGCCAGCAGAGGCAGGCAGGCAGGAAGAAAAGGAAGAAATGGTTTATTTGGTTGTTTGTTTTGGTTGTTCTCCCAGCCCTGGGACACAAACTGGGGTTCCCAGTATGTATGTGGACTGCCCCTGCCGAAGGTGGCCACCCAAATCGCTACTCCACCAGGGTACACCTATGTGCGCATCTTCTGTCCAGTTTGAAAAAGATCTTCATCCTTTCTGTCTTAGACTTAAGCTCCACAGCTTAAGTACCATGAGTTCCTCAGTTTTGACCTTTGGCAAGTGTACAGTATGATTTATTTTGATTGTAAATGTGCTACATTGAAGACTGTTAAAGAACACCCCTGTCATCTCTACAGAATCCTGTAACTTTTAATTTATTCCTTTAATTTGTTTTTTAAATTTTATTTACCTAACTTTATTAGCTATTCCAGTATGTCATTTGTGGTGGAACTGGTATCTTGATAGCTCTTACCTAAAACCTTGTAAAGATTTTTCACTTCTCCAGTATAGGGTCAAGTCAGGTACAAAAACAGAGTATTTGCCTGAGTTTAGTTTTATTAACATGATAAAAAAGTGAATATTATATCCCCCCAAAAGTCAATATAAGTAGAAAAAAGTTATAGTTAATGTACTTTATATATACATATCAGTATATAATATTTATCATATTTAATATATAACATTCAATACATAAAATACAGTATAATGTAACATATAGTAAATATTAGTAAATATTAATTTTATAAAATAATTTTGACTGCTATCAATTTTCTTAGAGGCTTGCCTGCTTATATAAAAAATTCTGTTTCAGACATATTTCACCTCTTTACTACTAGCTTGCTTGATCTTTTTTGCTTGATGCAATAATACTATTAAATTTCTATCTGAAATATCAGTATTTTCCTGACTTAAGTGACACAAATCCTTATAGTGAGTTCAGAGAAATAAGTGTTTAGAGCTCTTTCTGGATGAGTTATCCACACACTACTCTGAACTATTCCTTCTCAATTCTGCATCTTCTTTATCAAGGCATCTCCTTCCCTTGGGCTTATTCTGAATGCTTTACATTCCCACAGGAGTCAGTGCCTTCTCTAGCAACTCCTCTACTGAAGAATGCCCAAGTCTGGGGACAAGGTCTCAGTACTCCTGTCTTATAGGGAGAGGGTGAATTTATATATGTCATCTTGAGAAATATAAACATGATAACCCTACAGCTGGTGCTTCGCACATGCTCCTTCCTTTCTGCTGAGTTCTGAGAACTCAGCAGAAAGTTGGAGAAAACATTTGGTCTACACATACTCCATCAGGAACACTGTTTAGTCAGAGCTATAATCATGATGTTCAAAATTTACATTTCCCTGGCATAGGAGCCAAGTCTTGGCAGAAATCAGGAAGCAGGCCTGATGCACATCAGCATAGTGAGAACAGGTATAAAATACCCTCATCTGCTTTTACATTTTTTCTAGTGTTCTTACCTGGAGATCTCTATCTGGATATTATGCTCCTGCCTATTGAAATAGAAACAGAAAGAACAAAAAGATGGGAAAGAGGCATCTGTGGTAAAAATGGCTAAAATAATTGCAAGTTTGTTTGCAACCTGAAGAGTTTGAGATTCAGATAAAACAGCTTTATTGGATTTACTACATGAAAAAGATACTCATATGCTTGTTATATTCATGTATTTCTTTAGAGTTTCCCTCATTTTAAAGATGAACATCTTGGCATGTAGGTTAGTTCGGGAAAAATAAAATTATTTAAGAATCATGCTTTTTACATTTAAAATATAAATAACTAGTTCTGTGAAACAAGGAATATTATTGTAATTGAAATTAGTAATTCAATGAAGTGAGAACTTGAGTGAGAAAATTGGTACTGACCCTTAGTAATAAATTTGGTTAAAAAAACATTTGGGGCATGCCATGGTGGAGCAGCGGTTAGGTCAATTGCCTCTGAAGAATGCAAGCCACACACACTTGGACTCAAATCCTGGGCCCAGGGTAATCAACCAATGTGAACAACTAATGGAAATAAAATAAAATGCTTCTTTCTTCTCTCTCTTCTTGCCTGTGTCTTTACTCATCTTCATTCCTGCTTGCACCTTTCCTTTAAAAAAAAATTATAACAACATTCAGGCAGGTTTGGAAATATGCAGTGTACAGCCAGCTTCCTCATCCTTTTAGCATGTGACTATGAGACACAGACAGGTAAAGGTATATAGTTTTCTCATTGATCTTTTCTCTTGCTTTTCTGGTTTGCTCTCTTACTCTCTCGATAAGGAGAACTTGTAGTCATACTGTTCTTTGATCCTCTCAGTGTCTCAGTTTCCTCATTTAAAATAATTCTCAAGAGCCTCTTCCATTTGTAACATGCAGTATGTTCTGGTTTAAAAGGAAATCAAAGTTGTGGCAGCCATGTTTAGGAATGAGCTGCCTCATTTGACATTTACTCAGTGCTACTTTGGACTCAGAACCTGCATGACAGGCCAGAAAAAAGACAGCCAAAGACCTGTCTGAAGTAAGAGCTGGGACTCTAATGGTGAGGCAGATTAACTTTGCAAGACTCATCAGACTGGCTAGAAGGCAACCCCACTCCTATCCTCCTCCTGTTGCCAGCCACCCCCCAACCCCAATTCACAGCTTGCCCTGATTATGGCATTGAGATAATTAAGGGAAAATATTTAAAATATCCATCTATTTATATAGATTTCATTCTATATACCCATGCATTATTTGTTGATATCATTAGGCAGCATATAATGACCAGTGAAATGCATAAATGACATGGGAGAGAGACCTTGTCATTTTAAAAATGAAGCGAGACAGCTCTGAAAGTAAAAGAATATGGTAATGTAGAACTGTGAACATATTTACATTTTAGGATAGGACTTAATTACAGTGAGAACCGCAGATTGTGTAACATGAATGCAAAAGGAACAGTTGTAATCTAATATGTATACTCAGATGGCATCCACAGAGAGACTACCACGAGCCAGTCTTGGTATAGATGCTTGAGAATTAGCAACAGAATCTCAGTCCTCAAGAAATTCCAAGTAATGATGTATAAATGAGCAAAGAGAGTGACAAGGTAGAGAGAGAGGCTGGTACAGAACACTAGGGGAGTAGAAGTTTAATACCTAGCTCTGAACAAGTCTTAAACCATGGTAGGTTCTGCCATCAAAAGAGAGGGGCCATTCCAGGTAGAGAAAACAGCATGTACAAAGGAGTGGAGGTAGAGTGGGTGTTCAAGAGGCATTTAGGATACTGCAATCCATTCCATGATCTGAAACCAGTGGTGCATCAGAAGTCGTAAAGGAATATGCAATTTCAGAGACAGGCAAGGTCCTAGTTATGGGCACCTATGCCAGGCTCATGAATTAATAGTTTTTTGGTATGCTTAGGGCTTTCTGATTAAATGTTTCTTAGGAATATCACACTGACTCAGACAATGTTTGTTTGACAGAATAACTTGACTTTCTAGAACATATTTGCATATCTATAATGAGCAACTCAGAGGTAAGCCAAAAAGCCTAATATTAATCCATCATGTCTGCACATCTACAACCTCAAACATAAAGGCAAATAGGATGATACTGAAAAAAATAATGAACAGGAAGTGCTCCTCTCCACACCAGGACAGAATATTTATGCTTTGCTATTGATCACCCACTCGAGATCAAGATCATGTTTTCTATGCCATTGAAATGGACCTGACTCAGCAGAACTCATTCAGTGTGGAAAACTGAGAGTCAAAGCCCTTCCTCCAACATGAAGGGAGACACCACAATAGTCAACATTGCTTGTGCATTACCCAGTTAATAAAACGATGCTCAGTGACTTACATGTTCTACCTCTGCTTCTGCTTGTCGACAAATTGAAAACTGCCCATAGCATTTTGAACAAAAGAAATAATGTTACTATTAAAAATTCAAATGCCCAGGGGAGTCAGTTTAATTTCACAACTTTCATTATAGCTTTCACCATGAGCTGGGCAATTTCTTTACAAAGGCTGGGTTTTAATTTTTCATAAGTCAATTTGATAAGGTGAAAACTTAGGGACTTCCCTGCACAATCAGAATAAACATTTTATGAAGTGAATAACTAAAGAAGAAAATCATCTTTGATAATAGTGTTGTTTAAGTATTACTTCTTCATTTAATAAAGGGAAAGCCAGTGCTACTTCCTGACTCTCCTATTCTCTCTGGCAACCTGAAAAGCTATTTAAAAAAATGACACTTAACATAATATTCCAAAATTTCTTTCCCACTATCAATGATGGCCTCAGTGACTGAGGGAGTTATTAAATGGATCATTTGTGACAGCAGCCATAGACTTGAGGAAAGTGACTTCTTCCCTTACTAGCAATAGGTAGACTTTGGAATGATCAAAACTGATGTGATATCATCATAATACTTTTTAAAACATTTTTCATTTGACTTCCTCTGATAATAGAACATTGATCTTGAATTAAGAGTAAACAGTTGGGCTTTTTTGAACACAATAAAATCATGAATTGGGTGATGCTGTGGGCTGAGCTTCATTATTTCATTATAAGCAAACCATGAGGTCCCTAGGTTAATTTGTATTTCTAGTGGTTCTAAAAGTATTGTTCACATTCCCCTGAATGTTTCAAGATTCTTCTACATGGTTCACAAGGTCAAAACTTTTGAGAATAATTATATTATTTGTCTTTTTTGTCTCTATTGACATTTCCAGTTATAATACAAAAGCAATGATAAGAAAAACTGTTGACTTCTGAGTAGAAATCAAGTCAGTAGCACCAAATATACTATCAGCCACTGTATTTTTCATCTCCATATTTCTGCAATGAAAAATGACATCGCTTTGACAAAAAGTTGTCTTAATGTGCTGATCTTTTACATTTATAATTAATTTGATCAAATCTTGATTTTAGTGCATGTTTTTTAATAATCATTCTGTGACAAAAAGGGAAGTAACACATGCAGTATTTCTGTATATTGGACTATGGTGGTTAAAAAAAGAGCAAGAAAGCATGCATGCATTTATTTGAGTTCAGGTTAAATTAGACATGTTTTTAGCAATATCATTTCTATTGAAAGAATGACAAATTGTAGTTATCCATGTTTGGATCTTTAGCACACATTTTCTCAAACTTAAAATCAGCATGTCCCTTAAAGGAAAACAGCTATGTAATTTGTTGTTCATGATAGAATTTAAATTTTCAAGTTTGAAAACTTACATGTATTGCCAAGATCTTGACAGCATCTAGTATTAAACATTTTCTGATAAATGTGTCAAAATTTAGAAGACTTGCATAACTCAATAAATTAATATTCTCCAAATGACAAATTCATGATCTTATTCAGTCATGTAGGGGTAAAAATTCAATTCAAAGTGCAAAAGAAAGGGATGAATTTTAGTATAACAGAGCATCAGAGGTTGTTGATGTGGTTTCATATTCCATATTACAGCTGATCTTTAGGAAACTACCTCTAGTCAAATTGTGATATAGTATCATGATTATCTGAAAAAGACATTGAAGTACTCCTTGTTTTTTCAAACTACATTATCTGCATGAGGCAGAATTTTATTTATATTTTAATTCCAAACAACGTATTGCAGCAAATTAAATGCAGATTAAAAATTAAATGGTTAAATAATCAGATTAAACTATATAAGAATTTGTTTTCTATTGAGAAAATATAGCTTTTTTCATAATTTATGTTAACTGTTTTAACATGAGTTTATTATTGGTATTTAAAAATGAATAACAAATACTATTAAAATATTAAAGTTTTAATTTTAATATGGTAAATATTCATGACATAACCCCTGTAAATAAAGGATTTTGAAGTTCTCAATAAATTTTAAGCATGTAAAGGGGTCCTAAGACCAAAACATATGAGAAACATGGTTTACTTTAATAGCTGGCTAGAACTAAATCCTACCACAGTAATTAAGACAGCCTAATACAAATAACTTAAATTGAGCTGAAATCAGAAGCACTCTCTTAAATGATCATATTACATGCAATCTTTTTTTTCCCTGCTGGTTACATGACATTCTTTCAGTGGAATATGAATAATAATCATTTGGTAGACAATTATTGGAAGTAGGGAATAAAAAAAACTGAGACTCAAGGTTGCACTTATTTTGAAACGTTTAAATACTTTTGACAATTTTAAAATAATAACCTCTAGTTCTATAATAAATGACCACATTTTGCTGTGGAAGTACAAAGAATTATTAACTTGATATTGCTAATTTGAATTTTAAATACAGAATATATGTCTTTGCTTAACCTTCATTCTGCACTTTTGATTATGACTTTTCTCTGCTCCCAAGTTCCTAGAGAAAAATAGATATAAATTCTTTAGCAGGCATTCAGGGACCTTGCAGTAATCAGGATACAATTCTCACAAGCGCATTTGTTGCTTTCCCCACCCACCCTCCCCTTAACCTGTTTCAGCTCTCTTACAGCACCCTAAAACCAACCAGCCATGCTAAACTCTCTCCAAACACACCCTTCCTTTGCATAGCTTCAACTTTTGAATTCCCTATCTCCCTTCTTGGAATGTGTTGATTTTTTCCTTTCCTCAAATCAAAAATTCTCACTCATCCTTCTAGATCAACAGTAAATTTATCTCCAATGCAAAGCCATCGTTTTCACTCATTGATTTATTTTTTGATTCAACAAGTGGGAGGTGTTAGGCATTGGTGAACAGAAGCAGGTATGGTTCCTACTTTCTTGTGTCAGGAATAATCACACAAATTAAAAATGATAAATGTGATGAATAGAGTTAGAGATTCAAGATATTATGAGAGTTGGTAATGAGAGGATTTGTACATATCTGGTAGGTCAGGGAAGGTTCTCATGAGAAAGTAACACTTGATTTGAGTATTTAGTAATGATAAGAATGACTGAGACCAGAGGGAAGGAAAATGCAAGAGACAGTATATGGATAATAGAGACTGAAAGAAGATCACTGTGGCTGGAGTGGAGTAAGGGAGGGAGAGCAAGCACACTTGAATTTATTTGGGAGTTAGAACCCCACACAAGGAAGAACCCTGTGAGTATGTTAGTGAGTTTTTTCTTTAATCTAAGAGATTTTTGAAACTATTAAAAACTGATGATGGATTTTTTTTTAATTTGAATTAATTTTATTGAAAGGTCATTTGCGTTCTAATATTATATAGTTTTAAGATATGCATATAGTAAATCCACACCTATATATTAACGTTCTTAAAATCATTTTTATTAATTTTTAAAGGCAACGTACAGGGCTGAATGAAGGTGAGTAGGCAGGAAGAGAGAGGAGGAAGAAGCATCTTTATTTTATTTAGTTGTTCACATTGGTTGCTTACCCCCTGGCCTGGGACTTGAACCAGGGGTATGTGACTTGCTCCTTTAGAGGCAATTGACCTAAAAGCTGCTGCTCCACGTTGCACCAGTGCATTACATTTTGAAAAGATACTGCGGTTTCTGTAGAGAAATAGACTAAAGAGAGATCAGGGTCAATGTAGGGAGATTAGCAGTAAAGCTAGTTTAGTAATCTAACAACACAATGATGGTGACTTGGGTTGGGAAGATGAAAGCAAGTGCATGGATTTAAGTGATGGTTAATTGGTGAAACTGAAAGGACAGGGTAACTGGTTGGAAGTGTGGGCTGAGAGAAAGGTAGGTGTCAAGGATGATACCTTGGATTCTAGCTTGTTAAACTGCATACAGGGTCATCTTCTGAACCAGGAAGACCCTGAAGGAGGACCGAACTTAAAACGGAGCTTCTGTCTCCCCCAGGAAAAGTTTGTAACTGCTGTAACCTAGCTTCATACTTCTAATAAAGCACTCTCACTTTGGACATTTGTAAACTTTTTGTTGTTGTTGATAATGATGAATTTGCCCTTCTTGCCATGGAGAAATCCACTATTGTATGAGTTTCGATGGGAGACAGAGCACAATCTCCCAGTATAGAATACTGAACAGACCAGTTTGGTATTCATTTCGATATTCGGTATCAGGCTGCTCTTATAGCATAAACTTTGCTATGAATCTTGTCTCTTGACCTCTTTTAATGCCTGTCTATTTTCTGAATATGCTTCCGTAACCTTTTGGTTAAAGATACGTTGATGATAATATAGCTAACATCTCCTGAATGTTTAATATGAGTCAAAAACTGCTCCAAATAGTTCACATATATTCACTATTTTAACCCTTACATGTGATTTACACTACTGTAGCCCACATTTGACAAATGGGTGTCTAAAGCAAAATAAAATTAAATAATATAGGTCCTATAGCTAGTAACTAATACAAAATAGAGACCTTAAAGCCTATTCCAGAGCCAGCCTTCTAATTAGAGATGGATTCTGTGACTTAGAATGAAGACAGTTGATTGGTACATTTGGTTCTGTGGTTTTTTTTACATCTGCGTGTCCCAAACATGCTAATGGTAAAGATTAGGTATTACTCTCCGTGCCTATCATAGTGCACATGCAGTGGATGTTTGAGCACTCAGGACAGATAGCATCAGGAGTGTTTCTCCCAGGATCCGTCCCCCTTCCCCTTCCTTCAAGCATGCCAATTGCTCTTACTTGCCTCTGCTCAGCTGCTGCATGTCGTAGGGCCCCCAGTACCAGCCTCTTTGGTGAGTGCTTTCTCTGCTCCATGGCACTGTTAACTGAGGGCTACAGGTGCCAAAGCAGGAATGAAAGCTCCTATTGTATAACTTCCTTGTAAGGGATCCGTCTGAGGTTTTTGTGGAGACAGGGGAATGCTGAAAGGCAGCTGACAACACAACAGGACAGAGTGAAACTGTGTAGTTTCGATTCCCCAAGAGTGAGTGTCAGGGAACCCGTTTGTTCAGAGCAGCTGAAGCAGCTAGGAAGTCATGTAGTATTCACATTCTGTGTGAAGAAAGCTCTGTGCACAGAGTATACAGAGTTCCTGAAGAGGATATGCCCAAGCCAAACTCTGCCCTGTACCTGAGGACTTTCTGCTGCACACGAAGCCATTCAGTGCTGGGTTGGGAGGGGGTTAGCAAAGCTGTTGGAGATAAAGTCTCTGATTCAGAAGCATTGAGGATTGAAGGCCTGGGAACCTGGGACCTGAGGTTATTCCGTAGCCTCTAGCATAATTACCTATGCTGGACATTGTATGGCACAATCTCTTTGAAGTTAGTGTATAGCTGCACATTTTCTGTGATATTCTTGGATAATTTGTGGCCTAAATGCCATTCCATCTGACCAAAGATCCACATTTTTCCTGGCCTAAAATCTCTGTAGAGTCTACAGGTTCCCCTGAGTCCTGAGACTAAAAGCAATACTGAGCTGGCCTTTCAACTTTTCTTCTGTTTCTAAGTCTAGGACAAAGTCTGACAGAACAGAAATACATCTATAATTGTAGGTTTCTATTCTGTTTCATTATCCTCTTCACTTCTGTTCCTAAAGAAGGTGCAGGCCTCACTATTTTAATGTCTATGGTGCTCTCTGCTGGCAATCTTTTTGTTTTCTGGAACAGGGTGTCTGTTCAGGCTAGTCAGCCTGATTAGGTCAAGAACTAGGGTCTAGACCTTCCCATTCCCTGAAGCACTTCCCTTGCCAGTTAGAGAGTCAATTACCTCTCCTATAAAGATTCAATGGTAATTAAAAGGAACCCCTCCCTCTTGTCTATTGTCAATAGCTTATTCCCTGGGGTTAAAATGTTCTCTCGACTGGGCCAAAACTGCAGCTCTTCTATAGACAGGTGGTCTTACAGGCATATTAGTTGTATGTGTTTTTTCATTTTATTTATTATGTTTATTTTATTTTGCTTTGTTTTTCCAGATGAGCCAAGGACATCAACTGAGCACCACCCAGTAGGAATAGGGCCAGAGAGTGCCTTGATGGAAAGGAGAGAGCAGAGTATGGTGCCTCTCCCCTTAATTTTCATCAGCAAATGTCTCCAACCTAATGTATATTAAATCTAGGTGAAAACAGCATGCTTGCTATGCAAATGCTGCTTTAAGACTTATTCCCTGACCCCACACTCCAGCCAGATCACTTTGGATGCACAAACTCTTAGCTCTGCTGTAGCCAGTGGATCAGAGATCAAAAGCAATTTCAAAAGCTGAGAATCCATACTGCCCCTTGTTTTTCATTAACTGACTTTGTTAATGCGTGTCAATCCTATATTGCATTTAGAATGGCTATTTCTCTTCAGTTTCTTTCACAGTAATGAGAAGTGATAGAAAGTATAGCAGGAAATTATAGAGTTTTCAAGAAAAAAAGATACATTGTAAAGTCTGAGAATTGGTTATTGCAATAGAAAAAGTATTCGTGGACTTATTTTTAAATTAAAGTTGTGAGATCATGATGTGAGAAAAGCAAGTTGCAAATTTCTACTTGTAACCAAGAGTCAGGAGGGGATTATATGTGTGTGTATGCACATAATCCTACATATGAATAAAATACTTGGAAGCATGGACAAAACTGATAGTGTGTACTTCTTGGTACATATTTCGTGATAGCTACTATTATAAGCATTTCACATATTAATTCACTTAATGCTCATAAAATCTCTAAGAGGGAACTGTCATTATTATGCTTGTTTTTTTCAGATAAGAGAATTAAAGCCCAGAAAGATTAAGTATTTTGCCTGAAATTACTTGTCTAGAGAATGCAGTGCCAGAATTAGAGCTTGAAATCTGTTGGCAGCCCCTGGGAAAGAACTGATTAGCTGAAGGACAGAAGCAAGGAGAGAGACCTTTTCTTTTATGCTTCTTTGTATCTTTTGTATTTTAAACTATGTCAGTGTAATAAATGTTAAATACACAAAGAACAGAATTAATTTAATAATAAAATAAATAGAAAATTGAAAAAAAATCCTTAATTTTAAAACTATTGCGACTTAGTATGGGGACCAAGGAAAGATTCTTCCAGTTCTCTGAGGTTCTTCACAGGCTAGATGAACAAACAAATTAGCATTAGACATGATTAGTATGAGAAAAACCTGTATTTAATAATATATGTATGGAGAGTTTACATGGCAGTAAATTCTTACTTTATTGGGGTTTATATCTTTTGCTGAAGCATGAGCAAGGTGATCTGGGGTGTCATGGAGAAAGGAGGGGGTCTTTACTTAGCAAGAAGTGATGGCTCATCCTTACTCTGAAAATATATAACTTCCATTTCTACATTCTAGGGGATAAGGAACTTCTTCTTCTAGATTAGGAGAAGGGGTGGAGGCACAGGGAGTAGAAAATAACTTCTTTGATTAAAGAAGAAAGAGTTAGGACAAAGGCAAAATGTTTTCCTTCTTTAAAGTTCCCTTTCTTTCAGCTAAAAATAATCTGCATGTCAGAGTGTGGTCTCTGCAGAGACTCAGGGTGATCTGTTTTAGCCCCTTCAGTTGAGCATCAGTAGTAACACAATGGTTAATAGCATAGACTCATGGCTAGGCTGCTTGGGTTCAAATTGTGCTTCTGTCACTAAACTTGGGCAAACTTGTATTCTGTCTGTTCTTTTGAGAATTATGATGCTTAATATGCATGAGTTCTTAGAATAGTGTTGGACATACTCTACAGGTACTCTTTTAGACTCTGGAGACATGGCATGAGCAAAACAAAAGACAAAGATCCTTTCCTTCATGGAGCTCTTAGGTTTTCTGAGACGTAGAGAGAGTATTTCTTAGAAGATAAAATAAAGAGCCAAAATAAAGTAGGAGAATCATGGTTCAAGAAGAAGGTAGAATTAATACTATGCATTCAAATCAGTGGTGTCCTCTTAGGCTATATAAGCAGTAGCTTAGCATAGCCTACTCCGTTTTGTTAGAGGTTGTCATAACTTACTCTGTTTCCTTGAAAACATGCTGTGACTTGTTCTGTCTAAGAGCAATAAGTATGACATGATGTTTGGAAATGAGCACAAAAACTCCCTGTGGTACCCAGTGTCTATTACTCCTGATAAAATGGGATATACCCATCCTCCATGAAAACTTGAACACATCGGGTGCCCAGGGCTCACCAGAAATTAAAAAAAAAAAAAGCATAAAAGTAGAACTCAGACCCAAGAAAGACACAGTCCTAATAGATGTAATCACACTGTGCAGTAGGCTTCTTTGGACTTGCCTCTCTCTGATGACCAGAGTAGGAACTGAGGTAAAATTGAGGAGCCATGGCCCACCCACTCTACATAGGCATCTGAAGGAAGTCACTCAGAGAATTCCTCTGGGCTACTGAATGAGGCAAAGGACAGGAGCTAATTGGAAGAGACCCACACATCAGGTGTTTCTAGTGGTTGTCCTTAGGCAGGGCAGCTATTATTCTAGTGTCACACAAGTGCCGAAAAGGTTTGTTTCTAACCACCACCCCAGGCAAGTGAAATTATTAGTCTGGTGTCCCTGGGTCAGGTCATGCTGCATAGTGAGGCAGAGCTATAGCGAGAGATTTAAGATTCGGATCCAGCCTTCCCTTCACCTAGAATAAAAACTCAGTCTGGTAACAAACAGCTGGGACCAAAACTTCTCTCTGACTGGAACTCTGAGTATGATGTCTGCTGAGGTGTCAGTAAGACTCACTGAAGCTTCAAGCTACTGAGCTCTTATGCAAACTTTCACCTTCACTTTCCTCCCTCTTGAATGAACTCTGATTATATTGTCATTGTAACTGGCAGTGTACCTTCTGGAATTACCCTGGACTGCATGGCTAATTACCTGTTTTTTTGCTTAGTTATAACAAGTAAAGTTTTGAGTGCAGTGTTTAAAAACACACATGAATCCTGAGTAATTGGTTTATCTCTATTACATGCTAGAGAAAACTTACTCTTTTCCCTTAGGCAACAAATAATGTTCATCGATTAATAATATAGAATCATTATTCACTATTTTAAAATTCATATAAATCCCAAAATAACTGTAATTTTAATTTACTATTATATTTATTTATAACATATACCTTATCTACTTCCAAAGTGAATTTAAAGTGGAACATAATCAGAAACTCCATTAAAAAAAAGTTACTCACATTGAATGAATACTTAATAGAAGAGTCACGAAAAATCCTGGTAGACTCATTTAAGTTACATTGCAAAAAGTAAATCTTTTCAGATTAATTTCAGATCATTTCTTTCTGTATGACTCAGTGATCAAGAAAGCATTGTGATTTTTAATCTATCTCAGACTCATCTCAAGAGTTTTTCAGTGCTCTGGCTGATCATTTAGGGACACATATTCATTAATTTCACAGCCAAGGTCCTATTGACCATTGACCATGATTCCTGAGCCTTAGAAAATGGGACTAAACTTCAAAGAAAAGTTGAAAAAATTTAGGTAATGAAGGAAGGGTCTTTGAAGAGACTCTCCCTCAGTGGAATCAGATGTTCTGGCACAGGTAGCCTGCTGCAGCCCTGGTGATGCAGCTAAAGTTCCAGACCTAAAAGTTCCCGCCAGCAAATATCTCAGAAAATTTGCTTCACTGAATATCAGGAACTGCAATAACTAGTTGATACTTTTCCTGTTCTAATTTATACTGATATGACATTTTTTCAAGGCAGCGCTAGATGATTTTACTCATAGTTTATGAAAAACTTCACTAATTCAATCTTATTTTCCTGCTCCACTTGGCCTGACTGAGCTCATCTAAATAGCAAGTTGACATAGAACATAATGAGGACATATATGCTAATTTTAGATGCTACTCTAAGAAGATTTCAAACTAGTACTTTGCTTTAGTTTTTGTTACAGGAAAGGTGAATCCAAGTTTTCTATGGCAATACTTATGTTCTCTCCATGTAAACTCCTTAAGGGCAGATATTTTTCTCTCTTTTCTTCATTGTTCTATCCCCAATATTTACATAAGTGCCTAGTGCATAGTATGTACTTAATATATCCTCACAGAGTAAATGAAATAATGATAAACCATAAAAGGAAAATGAGGTTAGTTTCACTCAAGAGTGAAGTAAACTGGAACCTAACGGAGTTATTTTACTTACCTCAGTCCGTAGGACTAAAATGCATCCCCAGGTCTATGTGACTCTGAATCCTGCTTTCTTCTTAGAATGCCAGAATCATTCCAGTAATTTCTTATTTAACCTTGAACCTGCACACTGGAACATCGACATAAACCCTCACTTGGGTTTAGTTTGGTTGTGTTGTCCTTTCAAAAGACTGAAATTTTGATTATAGTCCAGTTGTTCTGCAGTACATGTGTGTAGCTCTCCTTTCCCTCCAGCATACCCCTCACCTCCATGCAAAGAAAATACAGGTAACATAAAGAGGGACAGCAACTGTTTATCAAAATGATAGAAAAGTTGCTTCTATGAACACTGCTAATAATTGATTCAGAATAAAGGAGAATGTAAGCTTCATGAAGGTAAGGATATCTATTTTGATTACTAATGAATACCAAATATCTAGAATATCATCTAGGACTCAATAACTATTGGTTGAATTAATAAATTAATGATAAAAGGGGGTAAAGGAAAGAAGGTGGGGGGAGTTCAAAAGATAGGAAGAAATGGCTAAAGGCAAAAGAAACATATAAATCTTGGATGTTGACAAACCTCTGTTTTGTTTTGTTTTTGTTTATTTTCTTTCTCTGAAGGACATGTGTTACTGGCACAAAGAAAAAAAAATTGAGATAAAAGACTCAGTACAATTTTAAATTTTCAGTTATATAGCTTAATTCTAACTCACTTCCATAGATGAAGTAGCAAATATTCACTTACCTCTTTATGTCTCATTTTCGACGAATTGAAATAATTTACCATATGTTGGTGAACAACAGATAAAGAGTCATAAAAACCCTAATGAGAAGGAGTAAAAATTCCTGTATGTTACACTGATGAGTGATTTGGAAGCATCCACACTGATTTTAACTTATTAGCAACCATTAGTGTATTTTCAGTTTCTAAATTTTTGCCTAATTGCACTTAGTTATGTTGCTTCTGTGTCCAACGCTTGTTCCAATCTTACTACACTACATTCTCCTTGAGGACTACCCTTTGAACCAAATGTGGAGTGTCTAGTCCAAATGGTAGGAATTCATGGGACACAGCCAACAGGTACTTAATTTTAAATTGAATTGCTGTGTTTAGCCTTTAGCTTCTGCTCGACCAAAATCCTATCACATGCAGTGGTTTGATTTTTTCAGCCATAACAATTGTGACAATTTTCCCTTTCTCCCAAGTTAAAGAACAGAGAGATTAAGAAAAGCAAGTCAGGTAATATGACCAGGAAGGAGCCTCTGGACTGACAGGTTGATGGCGTGGCCTCTGGACCCTGCTATGATCTGGACTCTGTGATTCTAACAAAGGCTCCTATCACTTTCCTAGAAATAAGTGTGTTGGAAAGAGGAAGAGAACACTAGACTTGGTCTACACAGCAAAAGATCTTGCATTCCTTTCTTAGTTTCCTCAGTGATCAAGATTAGATTTACTGTTTGTTAATGGACACATTATCTTCTTAAAGTGATAAAAAGATAGTGATTCATAAAGTATGGCAATTTCCTAGGAGTTCCTAAATAGTGTCTCATTCTCATTGGACTGCTTTTAGTGGAGAATGAAAAACATGCAAAAGACTGATAAATTATCAATCACAGAAACCACAATTCAATTGGAAACAGATTCTGAGTTCATGTCTTTTAATTTGATGTCCAGAATTATTTAAGACCACAGGTGATTTGCTGAAAACAATCATGCTTGCTGACAACTACTTTGCTTAAAAATATGCCTGTGCTATCATTTCAACTACTGCATCAGTGAAAAAGAAAGAAAACATTTATTGAAGATTCTTGTGTATTTTCCACTCCATTAATACCATGATTAATTCTCTTCATGAAGACTGGATTATCAACAAAATTTCAAAAATATTTTCCACAATGTAAGTGCTTTTTATCTTGAATATCCCAAGCTAACTTCCAAATGAATTTTTTTGTAGTTTAGGGAATATTTTCCTCTGCTATCCATTAGGTTTTTCCAATGTTTGTCAAGCTAATTTTGAAATTTTCAGAGGCAGATCTAGTTACTTCAAAATCAATTAATATATGGCAATATTCATCAGGCAGGCATATTTGCAGTATTTTATATTAAAGAGTATCTCAAAGTTATGTTAACTACATGTAAGCAAGGTACCTATATTCAGAACAAACATTCTTAGTAGTGTGATTAATTTATCTATTGGTTATATACTTTTGATAATCCTCATTCTATCCTATTTTTCTTCTTTTCATTCCCATTCCAATGTCTGGAGGTGATTGATAATTCTCTACCATCTGTTTTCAAGATCTTGGAATTTTAAAGTTATAACATTGTTCTTTTCTGTGTGAGCATAAATACTTAATTGTTGACATTCTAGTAGTAGTGAATAATAACATTCTAGCAACTGGTCCTATCCTATTGTCTGTCTGAGGGAATATCATCAGAGAGTTTTGTTTAATCCACAATATTTAAATTTAAATACTTAGTTATTTAATTTATATTAAAATGAAATATATTAAATTTAAAATCTAAATTATTTATATTAAATTTAAATGATTTCTTCCCAATTTATGCATACAAATAATAAAGTTGGATCCAAATTCATGTTTAATTAGAAAATCAACTATAGAGCTACAAAGTAATTTTTATTATGTCCAACTTCCTATTTATGGGCAATGATTAGATTTATTTAATTTTGATCCAATTAACTTAGAAGTTTTAAAATTGGAAAAAGAAAAGTAACGTCAGTCTAGAGAACATTTTCCATCATTTTTAATTTATTTTATTTATTTGTCTAAGGATAGCTTTGTTTACTTGGGTTTTTTTGTCATTCCAGTCAAAATTTAATATTTGTTTTATTTCTTTGAAAACAGTTGGAATTTTGGTAGGAATTTTATTGAATTTGTATATTACTTGGGTAATAACCATTTTAACTATGTTAACTCTTCCAATTCATGAGCATTGGATGTCTTTCCATTTATTTGTGTCTTGAGTTTCTTTTAGCAGTGTTTTGTAGTTCACAGTGTACAGATCTTTCACCTCCTTTGATAAGTTTATTCTGAGGTATTTTATCTTTTTGATGTGAATATGAAGTGGATTGCTTTTTTAATGTCTCGTTCCTCTAGTTCATTGTTTGTACATAAAAGCCTGTACTATACCTGTATAGTAAAGATTTTTACAAATTGTTCTTATATCCTGCTACTTTACTGTATTCATGTATTATTTCTAGTAGTTTTCAGCCGAGTCTTTAGGATTGTTTGAAAATATTAATTTGTAAATAGTGATAGTTTTAATTCATTTTCAATTTGGATTCTTTTAATGTGTTTTTTTTTGCCTAATTACTCTAGCTAGGACTCCCAAAGCTATGTTGAACAGTAGAGGTAAGAATGGACATCTTTGACTTGCCCCTACTCTTAGATGAAAAGCTTTCAGTATGATGTTAACTATGGGTTTGTTGTATATGGCCTTTATAATATTGAAATACATTCCTTCTATTCTCATTTTAGTGAGATTTTTTAAGATCATACATGGGTACTGAGTCTTGTCAAATGTTTTTTCTACATCTGTTGATCATATGAATTTTGTTTTTCCTTTTGCTCATGTAGTGTATTGAATTAGTTGATTTGTATATGTTGAACCATTCTTGCAAACCTTTAATAAATCCCACTTGATCATAATGCATGATTCTTTTAATATATTGTTATTTTTTTGCTATGATTTTGTTGAGAGATTTAGCATATAGTTTATCATTACTTTTAGTCTGTATTTTTCTCTTACAAATTTTTCTTTGTCTTTATGCTGTTCTTGTCTAGTTTTGGAATCAGAATAATTTGTTCTCCTAACCATTGGAAAGGCAATCTACCGACTGGGAGAAGATATTTCTACATTATATGTCTTATAATGTGTTAGTCTCCAAAATATATGAAAGAATTCATATACTTTAACAACAAAAATACACACAACCCTATTTAAAGATGGGCAGGAGAATTAGAACTTCTTCCTAGAAGTCATATGGACAGTAGACACATGAAAAATCTTCAATGTCATGTCACTTATTAGAGAAAGGCAAATCTAAAGATCACTGAGATAACACCTCACTTGTGAATAAGGCCTATTTAAAAAAGGTTGAAAACAGCAAGTGTTTGTGAGAGTGTGGAGAAAAAGGAACTCTGGTATATTGTTGGTGGAATCGTAAATTGATACAACCATTTTAGCAAACAGGATGGAGGTTTCTCAAATAAAACTGAAACCAGCATTTGATGGAACCAACCTAAATGCCCATTGACAGATAACTGAATAAAGACAATATCATATATATACTCAAGGGAATTCTATTGTGCAGTTTAAAAAGAGAGAGAAAGAAACAAATGTTGGCTATAAACTTATGGTAGACTAGAGTAAAAAACGATAGTATTGAATGGGATTAGAACTCTGATAGTAGGTGTAGTGTGATACATTGACTAAGGTATGAATCTATTCTCTCAGAACTTATATAGTAAACTAATAAATTAAAAATCAAAAATTATTATTGAATGCAAATATAACAATACTTAGAGGATGATTTATATGTTTAATTGTTTAAAATAGAACACAAGAAGTGTTTAAGATCATTGATGTAAGTTTCCATCTTAAGAAGTTAGAAACAGGTAAAATTAAACACAAAATAAGCATAAGAAAATAAGTGATATGGAAAAAATAGTTTAATAAAATAGAAAAATGGTAAGTCATATATATTCTATTCTCTTTATATATGTATGCATGTATACATACACACACATATGTATATATAAAACCGTACTGAGACACACTACAATTAAACTATATAAAGTCAATGACAAAATCTTGATAAGAGAAAAGCATTTCATCATATGAAAAAACTCCCGTAAGATTATTAGTGAATTTCTTAGCAGAAACTTTGTAGGTCATAAAGGAATGGGATGACATAAACAAAGGTTAAAAAAAATTCTCTGTCAACCAAGAGTGATATATCTAGCAAAACTGTCCTTCAGAATGAAGAAGATGTTAAATAAAACCTTTACAGATAAGCAATGAGGGATTTCATTACTACTGAAGAATTCTAAGGGGAGTCGTTTAAGATGGAAAGGAGAGTAGACAGCACCATGAAGCCCTGTGAAAATAAAATATTCTCCAGTAATTGAGTATACTTAGATTTAGTAATCTATATTATTGTAATTTTGGTGCATAGAATTTAAATGATGAAGTCAGTTGAAATAATTATAGCTCTATGTTAATAGCTAGATAATCTGTAAAGTTGTAATTTGTGGCATCAGTAAAATAAAAGGGAAGGTGTAGAGATGTAAAGTGGTAGAGTGTGAATTTAACTTAATTATAAATTTAAAATATAGTGTTGTAGCTTTAACATTCTTTATGCAAGTGCAGTGATACACAGAAAACATGAACAAAATAGTGATAGTAAATCCTTTTTATCAGCAATTATTTTAAATGTAAATAGAAGATGAAACTCACTAATCAAAAGTGACTGCATAAAAAAATGATAAATTTAGATCTAAGGGCACATGTAGACTGAAAAGGAAAGGATAAAAAAAAGTGATTTTATACAAATGTTAACAAGAAACAAGCAGGAGTTGCTTGTAAGTATGATGAACAATATAGACTTTAAATTAAAAACTCTCAGAAGAGACAAGGACATTATATAATGATGAAAGGCCAACTCACCAAGAAACTGTAACAATTATAATTATTACGTATGTTCCAAACCTCAGAGTTCCTAATATATAAAGCAAACTTTGAGAGAATTGAAGGAATAGTCACCAACTTAATAATACTAGGAGACTTTAGTTCTCCACTTTAATGAATAGGACAGACAGAAGATCAATAAGGAAATTAAGACTTTAACAGCATTGTGGACCAATTGGACTGACCAGGCATATATAAAGCAATCCACTCAATAGCAAAATGTATATCCCTTTCAAGTACACCTAAAATATTTCATGACTTTCAAGCCATGAAAAGCCAGGAACGAATCTTAAGTAAATATTACTAACTGAAAGAAGCTAATCTCAAAATGCTGCATATTGTATTATTTCAAATACATGACATTTTGGAAAAGATAAAACCATGGACACAATAGAAGATCTGTGATTGCTAAGAGATGAGGAGAGATGAGTACAGAACAAAGGAATTTTAAGATGATCAAACTATTCTGTATGATACTATAGTTATGTTAAGGGGTATATAATATGTAAAGTCCTTACATATTTTTCAAAACCTGTATAATATACACTACCAAGAGCAATGTAAGCAACCTATGGACTTCAGGTGATGATGATGTGTCAATGCACATTCATCGATAATAGCGATTGTACCGCTTTGATACATTTTACTCACTTTTCCTGTGAATCTAAAATGGTTCTAAAAATTAAGGTCTATTAAAATTATACACATCCCTATAATAACATAGAAATATGTCTAAAGTATTTTGTTTAGTGTAAAATAAATTATTAAATTTCCATGCAAAATTTACATATTCATATGTGTATATATGTGTGTATATATATATATATACACACATATATACATAAATAATCTTGAAAGATAAACTCTAAAATTTTCTGATATTAAGCAGCTACATCTGGGGAAAAGTAGGAAAAAGACTTCCATCTTTTACTTCTTTTTTATATAATTTTGATGTTTATACAGCATTTATATATTTCTTTTGTTGTTATAAATGTGTATCCTAAAAAATTGAATAACCAGTGCTCAATGGAAACCATGGAAAATATAATGAAATCTGAATAAAATAAATATATAATTTTTTGTCTTTTTCATCTTAAAGTAACCACTTTAAGTACACTGGCATTTCTTTTAATTGCCTTGTGTAATATGCCTATTCGTTTGTATTTGTGTGCATGTGTATGCCTTGAGAACATATTATATATGCAGTTTTGTATTTGTCTTTTTTCACTTGACATTATATTTTGATTATTCTCAATGATTTACTCTTCAAAAACATTATTTTAATAGCAGTATGCTATTTCATCCTGTCTATAGACTTCTGTTTATCTAATTACTCCATTACACTTAGGCATTTAAGAGGTTTTGTTTGTTTGCCATCAAAATTATTTCTTTAGGATAAACATGTAGTAGAAGAATAATGGTATAAAGACATTTTTATGACTCTTCTCAAATTGCCTTCAGAAATAGTGTACCAGTGTATATTTTCATAACCATTACATGAGAATGTCCATCTCAACGTACCTTAACACAATTTTAAATATTTCTGAAAAGCCTTACTATTATATGTGGAAGTTATGGCTGCAAATGGAAAATGGTAGAAAAGAGGGCTAGCTTTCTCCTTCACATTAAGGATCTTGTACTTTCAGTCATTTTTGCTTTGAAGTCAGTTCCACCCTTGCTCATACCTCCTCATGGCTTCCACCTTAAACTATCAACATTCATGTTCCTTATAATCACCAGCATTATCTTGATACTATATTTAAATCAGAGGACACTCCAGAACCAGGTATGACCTAGTAGGGTTTTGAAGTTTTGTCTCAAGATTCCTTTGAACAGTTTTACTTGCCTGTCACCTAGTTTTACATTGTGTATGTGTTAATGCTAATATTTCTTACTTTCCCATAAATAATAAAATTTAAAAGGTTGTCAAATAGCCATGATTTTACCCTCAATTGAGTACTCATGAGTAAAGAAAGGTAATAGTTACTATAACATAAAATCAGGGAGACAAGAAATGGTTGATACTGAAGCACTGAACACAGGAAGTTAGCTTTTATGTTGTTTTTAATTTATGTATCTCACTTTTTGAATACATTGAAGGTAGTTTCTCAATGAGAAGAAGATTAGGGAACCATCGAGTATAGAGCACTTTGGGACAGCCCAACAAAAATACAGGTTGTATTCCTTAGAAAACCCAGAGTTCCATGTTTGATAAAAATCCTAATGGAGCCCCCCACCCCAAAAATTGAAATCAATAAACCACTGAAATCCTTACCCTCTAAATTTAGACCTAAAAATACCACTGGGTATCTGCCTGCTCATTCCCATGGAGATGTTATGATTCACATCTGGTTATAACCAAGAAAGGCTTTTGCATCAAGAGCTTGACCACAACTTCACCCTTCTTCTAATCTCAATCATATTTCGTGGCTGCACTCCAGAAACTTATTAAGTTTCTTTGTGTATTTTTCTCTTTATCCCCCTTTTGGAATATAGACTTTTACATGTACAAGAGCTGGCATGATAATTCAGAGCTGTATTATTTTTAAATACTTTCATTTTTCATATGAATTTGTGTGATGTGTATGTGGTCAGGTAGTTGTGGCGTTTGTGGGAAAATGAAGGATAGGTTGCTAGCACTAAAAGACTAGATTAATTTGATCTTTACTTAAAATGGGATTCTTCATTATGCTGATTTTTCGTGAACAGAAAATATTTTGTGTCCTCTGCCAATTTATAATATGTTACAGGCAAATAGTAGAATTCATTTCCTGTTTTTTAAGCCTAACAACCCTATACTAGATTTGCTTCTTTTTAGTTATTTAAAACTGTTATAAAAGAATGTTCACTTACTCCCTTACCAGAGAAAACAACAATTTTATAGGCACCTCTAAGTTGGGGAGTAAAAATTTAATAGAAGACTATGTCTACAGTTCACTTCTCTCTGATTAGGTTTCTTTGTAAATAGGAAGGCAGATGCCAAGCAGAGTGACTGTACTGAATCAGTGGATGAATCACGGTGTTTCAGGACCCTGTTTCTGTTTCCCCATTGATGCAACAATTCTGGGTGAGCACTTTTCTTTGACACAGGTGGAAATGCACAGAATGACCAGTGCATGGGTGTACTGATACATGTATGAGTCCCTGTTCTCTTGTAGAAAAGGCATGCTTGGGCTACAGCACAGTTGAGAAAACTAAGAATCTGGGCTTCAGAAATAGTACCTTGTTCTACTGTCACTCTCTTCTTTATTATATGGTAAGCCTATGAGCAATCTTGAATTAAGTTCAGGCTCAAGTCTCTAGCTGCCTAAGCTTAGGTGCCAGCTGTTTAAAAGGAAGTTCTGGACATGCCAGCTGCCCACCATCTAGATAGAGTTCTTAGGGTCTTCAGATCTGTAAAAAGTTTAGTTTGGACAGATTTCCCTTTTGCTGGGTAGATATCCCAGGGTACTGGCTAATTATTGTCAAAAAACCAAGAGTCCCATTTTTATTGACTCTTATTATTATCTGTGGTCATCCATTAGATAATCCTCCTTGTCTGAATATCCGTCTCTGAATCAAAAAATTGTTGCTTGTACCTTTCTTCTTGATGAATTGGTATAATGGCATACAAAAGATAGATGTAACTGACTTTAAAAAAAATCATACTCTGATGAAGAAGAATTTTGTGCAATGCACATTAGTAAATGTTTAACAACTGGATAGGGAGGATGATGGGTGGAAAAGCCCTTATTTATGTAGTTTCATAGTTCCCTTGATATAAATTTTCTGATACTGGTCAGTTTTTAGCTGCCAAATAAGATCACTGAATGCAGAATTAGGAAGAAATGCAGTTAAACATCTTCTGTCAGCTGGTGCTAGACTGGTGTTATATATTAGTTGGATTATTTTTCAGTGCCAGACATTATCAGCAACAGCTAGTTGTATCTTCATTCATAATAATGTAATGAGCTCAGGAAATGTGTTTCCACTCGAATTTGATGGCATATTTTTGGTATTTCGCTATGGGACAGTAGTATATATATATATATATATATATATATATACACACATATCTTTAAAACTACTTCAAAACTAGCTTGATCTGCCCAGTGTTTCAACATTGACCTTTTAAATATATTAGTCTTTCAAAAATCCTACTTTTATAAACATTGATAGAGGAATAAAATAGTTTCATTGGGAGGAAGCAACTCTGTTCTGCTAAATATGGTAAATATCTTTAGGTATATAGAATAGAATCATCCAATTTTAGCTGCACTAAGATTTATAAAGGAATTCGTAAAGGAATTTTTGACTCTTATTTAACTATGACACGTCTTTGAGTATTTTTTAGGCCACATCTCTTATTTTTTCACTTAGAATCAGGTAGATTCTACATAGAAGGTAGTGTAATTCAACATCTAAATTGAGAATGATTCTCCTAAGGTCTCTATATAAATCTTCCCTAATCATAAAATCCCCAAAGAAAAGATTACACGATTTATCTTGTTCAGTTGGATTTAGCAGCTATAGACCTACTGGGTAGCAGTAGACCCTTGGGAAAAGAAGCTGAGCCAGGGAGGCTCCAGCTATGACCTAATAACCCCAATGCTAGTGCTCAGGCATCAGCTGATCTTGGAAAGAGAGTTTGGCATATTCTTGTAGTCTCTGCTCCAGGGTCAGCTCACATTGGCCAGTCTTTTAGGGCTGCCTTTCTACTTAACTGGCCTTGTCCCATACTTTTTTCTTATCTAGGGAATTTCCCTTTTTCTCTCCGTATCCTAATAGTAAATTTCCCTTTATCCTTTTTCAGCTTTCACTGACTTCCTTGAGACAGATTAACCAACTTCTCTTTTCTCATGTAAGTACTCTTTCTCTGATTGTTATTTATGTGTACACAAAGCTCATAAATGACTATTGTTTGATATTTTTATGTTTCAAGTCTCTAGCCCTTTACCGATATTTTTGAAGGATCACCCATGGATATGATTTCTTGGATTGTGACTGACTTAGACTAGACCAGGACATCACTAGGGCTTATAAGGAATCAGCAGATGCCCCCAAAAGAAGGTGGGTCAAGATCAGACACACAAGGTCCTGTGTGATCTCTGCTGCATAGAGGAGGATACTCTTGCAACATTGAATGCAGTATGAGAGCCAGTGGTCTGGAAAGGCAGGACCAAAGGAATGAATTGCTGTTTTTCTGGTATTCTGTCTGCTGCCAATATTTTCATCTTAATTTGTGGTCTTATTTTTTCACTTAATGACTTCCAGGCCTGAGCTATGTCCTGTTAACTGAGCTGAGCTGAGCTTACTTATTGTGTTTGACTTTATTTGTAGCATGACAGGTTCTTGTGCTTCAGTCTCAATGTCCCCAGAGACTTCTAAGCTGGCTTCAGAGCTAGAGAGAGTAAATGAAATACAAAATTATAAAGAAACAAGTCCTAAGAGATTCTTCTTACTCCACCCTTAGAAGGACTTACTTCACCTCTAGTCAGAGATCACATGTGGGAGAGAAAAAATATGCAATAATAAACTTACAATTCCTTCCTAATGATGATAAGGATCTTGCTAGTTCTGCTCTGAAAACTGGTTTAGTAGTAGTAGTAGGTGAAACTAAGAAGGTTGCCATTTTAAGTTTGAAAAAGTCAGAGTCTGAGCAGTCTGTATCGTCTATGGTTTGTCCCTTCTATGAAAGGGACTCTTAATGAGAAATAGCTCGAGGAGTGCCTGAAGCTCTGAAAACTTTTTGGAGGAGACTCCCTCAACAGAATGAGTAGACAGGCCAGTCCCAAGGGCAACCCACAGAAGAAAATCTTGCTTTTCCTTGTTTGGAAGAAAAAGAACTGACAAGAAGTCAAAAGACCAAATTCTAGCTTCTGTCTCCAGAGACTAAGTCCAAACTTTTTTCTCCAGAAACAAGAGAAAGTTTCAAGTTCTACCATCTAATGTGGCTATTCTAACAAATTGAGGGTAGCAGTCCTTAGTAGGCCTTACCCCTCCAAGTGGTAAAAAGAAGTTTATAGCTCTTCTCTAATTTTAGGGAATTAAACATTAAATAATTGTTAGTAGACTTTTTATACACTATCATTTGCATTTAGAAAACATTCTTAATTTATTAATTTTATAGCCACAGGTATTAGGAAATATTAATTATGTCCCATTCCAATATGAGACTGTATTGCTGAGGTTATGTGTGATTCAAGTTTATTTCTTATGAAAAGACTTGGCATGAACAAAACAATGACCTGTGTTCTTCTCCCTGTCCTGGTACTAAGAAGAGCAAGGGAAGAAAAAGTGAACAGTGGTCCTATCTGTTTACAAGCAAGCCACTAATCTCTCCATAGGATGAAGGAAATAGAATGTCTCTCCTGTAATATTTCTGGAGATTATGAATAATAAAAAGTATAATGGAGAGGCATTTATTTTAAATTAAATATATTCTATCAAGTGGCCTTAGTTTTCCTTGGTTTGACATATAAAGTAGGAAAATTATCTCATCTCCTTGAATTGTCCACTACAGTGTAAATAAGTACATTTCTTTGGGGAACTAAATAAATATTATGGATGTACTTACAAAGTAGGAAAACAAGTAATCATGACTGCAACTGTGAGTGAGAAGCAAATATTTTACTACTAATATTTGCAAAGTGGTTTATGATTTTATAAGTACTTGTGTATCCTTATTTACGTTGTACTTTCAGGTTTCCAGAAGAGAGTTCATTTTTATTTAATGCAGTATTAGGAAAAGGAAAGCTTGAGAAAAGCCATTGTCACTGATGTGATCCAACTCTTTTCCTATTGCTCCATTCCAAAGTCACTGTGTCCAGATAAGAGGCACTCTTTATATATCAGTCAGGAGAGACTAGGTTCACTGCAATGTAACAAATCCCCAAATCTCTGATTTTTAACAACAAAAGTTTTTCCTCATTTAGGCTTTTTTGACTGTCACAGGTTGCTTGGGGATTTCTTACCCACATGCTAACACTCAGGGACACAGGCTAATAGAAGCTTTACAGTATGGAGCATAATTACCCATCACTGTGACAGGGACCAGGGACATGGAAAGTCACATATTGGCTCTTTCAAATCTTCTACCTGAATTTGGTACATGTAGCTTTTAGTTGTTTTGTGCCTTTAGCTGCCCTGGTTCCATTGGCCAAACCAGTTGCTTAATCACATCTAACTTCAAGGATTTGGAAACTGTGATCCTACTGTGAGCCAGAAAGAAATAATTGGAAATGTCACTGAAAAATACTAATGATTATCAGAGTTTTAGAGTGGGCCTAGACCTTAGCAATGTTATAAAGGAAGAAAATTTTCTTAGTGTGCTCTTGACTCTCAGTGTTCTTGCTCTTCTCTTCACCCCTTCAGTTATCCAGGGCCCTTCTGCCATCAGTATTGGTGAGTATTTAATTTGTGCTAATTTGCATAATTTTAAGGTCAATGTTATATGTTTGAAATTATCTTTTTTAGCTTTATCTTCGATGATGAAATTAAAATATTTCTCTCAGTAATGGTTGGGGAGAATTGATTTTCCTGTGGAGCAGAGTTAGGGATTGAGGGATCAAATGCAAGTGAGTCTTCTTTTCACACTTTATAGATGGAAGCACACATGCATAGTCTACACGTAGTTTTCTCTGAAAGATATAACATGCTAAGATGATGCAGTCTGTTTTCTCAAATGCTTAAGTAGTAGAAATAGAAGAAAATAAAACTACCAATGTATATCTTTTTCATATATTTCTCTATTCTATATTTGTTTCATTTTTTTTTATTTGAAAAAAATAAGAAAGCAAAATATTTTAGAGGTAAAATAAACAGCAATGAAGCCACAGGATATTACCTAGTTTAAAGGAAAACTTTGTTGTTGTTACACTTTGTTTAGTTTTGATTCTTTTAGAAATAACTTCAAAATAGTGTGTTTAAAACAACCACATCGCCCTTTTAAATGTTAATGTTTTCAGTCTCCAGATTGAAACTACTTTATGTCTTTCTCCTGATTTGGACTACAAAACTTCCCACTCCTGGCTCCCAGACACTTGCTAAACATTTAATTGCTAAAATCCCTTTTCAAATTTGAGGACATCCATGATCTCAGAATTCGATGACTTCCTTCTCCTTCACTTTTCCTGCTTTTTATGTAAACATTTCCAGACTGCCTCACACAGATTCCTATGGTTCTCCCTGCAAACTTGTTTTGAGCCTGAATACTTTCCATTTGTGACCATTCCATGTTTCCTACCCTTTGGCCAATTTAGACCCAATGCCCTTGTGTTCTTTCCATTCCGTGAGCAGGGTGACAGCTAACAGGAGGTGAATAACAAATGGGCAACTTACTTCAAACCATACTCTTGCAACATTTAGAGTGATGTTGCAAAAAAAAAGAAAAAAAGAAAAAAATTAGACTTCCGTATTGTGGGGTCCCTCTCCCCTCTCTCCTGGGCAATGAAGACTCCATTTGGGCTAAATCAGTTAACACAGAGACTATATGCTGATGCCTACACTGGATTCCACCTGCTTGTTTCCAAATGAATGTCTTTTAGAGACTAGATACTGCTTACTGCTCTGCCAGTATTGAGTGAGGTTAAGTGTGCAAGTGTTTCTGTGTGATTATAAGAAGGTTAAAAAACAAATCCCAGAACTCTAGTGAAAATTAGGTAAGGCTTAGTTTGGGGATGTGAAGAGGGTTCAGAGATTCTTTGTTCCTTGTTGCTTCTGAGGAGTTGCTTCCAAAAAAGTTTGATACTGAGTTTCAG
Source organism: Solenodon paradoxus (assembly GCA_004363575.1). Classification (NCBI taxonomy): domain Eukaryota; kingdom Metazoa; phylum Chordata; class Mammalia; order Eulipotyphla; family Solenodontidae; genus Solenodon; species Solenodon paradoxus. The sequence goes on from RJWH01001443.1 coordinate 45,660, forward strand.
AGATGATACCAAGTGTTAATACCTGTACTAAAATGATACTTCACACCTCAAATTTTCCTTCTCATTCCTGGATGGATTGAACCAAAACTCAGTATAATCTAATTAGAAAGAAGGTTGTTTGAGAAAGTTCACTTTAGAGTTGCCATAGGAAAATATGAAAGTGGTCGCTAGTTTTACATTAAAAATTAAATTAGCTACATTTCAGTGGGTCACAGTATAGTTTGTTTTTAGCCAAATCACCTTTGAAGTAAGAATCAGCTCATTAAAATGCAAGAATTATATCCTTTAGGATGTGTATTTATTTTATAGTTTAGAAAGCTCTAAAGGATCCCCAGATTATCCAAATAAGATCACATGGACTTTTATATTTATTGATAATTGTTTAACCAACTGTTAAATCTCTGGAATATCATGGAAGTAGGGATAAAACTTGGCTGATGAATCTTATAAAAATATGTGGCTAGACTAGAAGAGGCTAAGAGTACACATATACAGTCTCTAATACCATACATAAAATAAATTCAAAATGTATTAAATACATGGATATAAAGTCAGAAGCTATAAAATACATAGACGAAAACAGGCAGTACATTCCATGAAATTGGTCATATAGATGTCTTTGGGGTCTCAACTTCAGTGAAAAGAGAAATTAAACCAAAAATAAATGCGTCTCCAAGCTATAAAGATTCTGAACAACAAAATAAACTATTATCAGAATGAAAGACAACCAGTTAAATTAGAGAAGCTGTTTACACATCCCACATATGATTGGTCAACATCCAAGATATATAAAGGACTCATAAAACTCAATAAAAACAACAGCGGAATGACAAAAATGTGCAGAAGATCTGAGTAGACATTTCTCCAAAGAAGACATATAGATAGATGGCCAACAGGCACCTGAAAAAATGCTCATCATAACTTATTAAGGAGATGAAAATGAATACCATAGTGAAATACACCACTGAGAATGGCCTGTATCAGAAAGACTAGTAGCAAACATTGGTGAGAATGTCTAGAAGAAGGAACTCTTGTACACTGTTGATGGGAATGTAAATTGATGCAGCTGCTTTGGAAACTATATTGAGTTTCCTCAAAAATCTAAAAATAGAGTTACCATATACTCCATCAATTCCACTTCTAGGTATTTATACAAAGACTAGGAATACACTAATTTTAAAAAATGTGTATGTACCTCTGTGTTCATTGCAGCATTATTTAAAATAGCCAAGAAATAAAAACGACCTAAATCCCATTAACATATGACCGAAGAAGGTGTTGTATATTTACTCTGCTATAAAACAACACCAGCAACAACAAAATGTGAAATTCTGACATGGATCAACATCAATAGCACTAGAGGGTTTTAGGCTAAGTGAAATTAATCAGATGGAGAGAGACAAAACCAAAAGATCTCATTAAAATGTGGAATATAAACAAACAAAGCAAATGAATAGACAAAACAAAAACCAACTCTTGGACACTAACAGTAGAACTGATGTTACCAGAGGGGAAGGGATGTGGGGTGGGAGGTAAGGGTAATGGGGGTCCAATGGACAGGGGTGGGGGACTACCAGAAATTTGGTGGTATGGTGGCGCTATCAAGTATATGATGAAGCGTAAACATGTACAACTAAAGCTTATATCGTGTTGTCAATCAAAGTTATGGTAGAAAAGAGGGAGCAGAAAATAGAAGGTGAAGGGGAGAGATGAACTTGATACTTATTCAGAAGTTAGGCAAAAAAGAAAATAAATAGAATTACTGTTTCCTCCCTTTGCCCCTGGCCCATGGAGATCCTATTTACCAAGCTCTACACCTCTCATAATAAGCCTCTTTTCTAAAACAGTGTGCTGGTGGTCCAGAGAAGATCCCTGCAGTTCAAAATAAGACGATTTTTTTTAGCTCAAGACTTGAGATAATGGTCTGCATAGCAGTTACTTGGAGTTTGTCCTGAAATGACTGTATCAGTCTTACGCTAGATATACTATGGCCATCACAATCCATGTCTAGAAACTGGAGATCTGGGCTCTGGGTTCTATTTAATTTCTCACATTTCTTTAATTTATCTTGAGTGGAAAGAGAATTTGACATCATTAAAAATGGTATGAAAACATGATGTTCGTGCTTGAAACCTGAAATTAGACATCCTGTCTCCCAGAAAGTCCATTTTGACTCCAAAATTCTCTGCCTCTTAAGATATTTCTCTGTTGTGTTAGTATATTGAAATAACACTGAGACTTTAGAAAAACTTGATTTCAAAAACAAAAGCAAGCTAAAACAAAAAATAATTGTTTTTCTTTAATCTGACTTGAGTGTCAGAATCCGGAGGTGCCTCCTGCAACATTGCATGCTACCAGCCTCCATCCTGGCCCTAGGAGCAGGTAGGGATGAGATACCCCAGCTCTGTGACTTAATTTGAAAAGGAGGAGAGTAGATACATGGTCACCCAGATGCTCAGTACACAAAATACCAGCTAAGTCACCCTTTAAGGACTTCTAGAAGCATCTAGGAGGAATCTGAGAGGGGTTGAAGTTCTCAAAAAAACTGTCAAATGTCAAAATAAGGGAAATAGTGTTTTATGACTCTAGTTTTCTCATTTTTCTCCCCTCAGATAAAATGGCCTGGAAAATATTTCTTGTGGTCAATTTTTTGGTATCAAGGACAGAATCATATATATATACAAATTTAGAGTTTTTAATTATTGATAATGGACATTGCATGAGACTTCTGTTGCTTATTTCCATTTTTAAATAAATGAAACTTATTTTAGGCCCAGAATGATTTCTTTTAGACTCTTAAGAAAATGGGTCTGGAATTCATTTACATGAAAATGCATTATGTTCACATTGGGCAAAAGTCTTGGGAGTCAGGGTAGTATCAGAAATCCCATCTTTAGAAAGTAAATGAATACATTTCAAAAAGCTCTGCGGCCATAGGAAAACATCCTTGTGCAAAATGTTGGCAAGAGAAATTATTATTTTCCGTAAACCATCTCTTTTTAATACAAAAAAATTCTGTTCTTGGAACAATCTCAAATTATTTTTCAAGGATAAACAGCAACAGAGTGAGTTCTCTCATTTTTTGAAGGACTTTGAGATCTGAGAGTTAAGATACATTCATACATATATACAAATGCACACATACCTAAAAGTACAATATACCTTCATGTTTTCGCCTGACCTTGACTGAAAAGAATGAAGGGAAAGATATTTACTATTATAAGACAAGTGGTGGAATTTTATGATGGGTTGTGTCTTCTCAGGTCTGGCCAATTCTCAGATTTTGCTGAAGTTTAGTATGCAAAAGGTCAGATGATTCAAATATTCTCCCGCAGGAAAACATTCATTGCAAGGGGCTGTCATTAAATAACTCATTTAGTAATAACCTTTCATGTTTAAATAGTATTTTACACTAGATCTCTTTTGCTTGTCTTATCTCGATATGTGTAGTTAAAATCTTGGTGATCATTCTGTTGTGGCCCTTAGAAATCTTTGGCTAGGATTTATTGATTCTCTATGGGAAGACACTTCAGATTTAAGTAATGTATTCAAGATTCCTTTACATTTGTCTAATTCATTTAAGCACAGAGTTATAAATTCTATGCATAGCATACTTACATTTGTCATTATGTAGCAAATAGTTTGTCTATAAATTAATACATGAAGTCTATCTCTCCAGTGAGTTGATATTCAAATAGTGAGATTATCCCATTTTCTGTTTCCCCTGGATCTGCATGTACTTTGTACCTTATAAGGGTCAATAAACTGAAGAGATTGTATATAATGGTTTTAGGCTTGGGATGGTCCTTGTTGCTACAGACAAGCTGTATAGAGTAGATCCAGAGAGTCAGATCCACCTAGTGCTTTATGATAATTGTCACTGGTATTAGTAAACTTCAATTCAAGGTTAAGATCTTAAAATTAATAAATTCCCCCAAATGAGGAGACATATTTTGCTAAAGTGGAAATGAAAGTTTCAACTTGAGTTTTCCTGACATGATCATTCTGAAAATAAATCCCTTTCATTGCTGTATTTTAGTGATAATTTTCAATCACATTTCTCTTTAATCTCCACTGCTTCCCAGAGGGACTATGAGACTAAGAAAACAAGGCCATCAGAACCATCTCGTCTAGAACCATCTGATCTACAGTCATCCTTTCTCTCTTTAAAGAGGTCCATCAGGATATATTGAAAACTACTGAAAATAAAGCAACGCCAGAGATAATAATAAAGTTATTTTCTAACTTATGCCCATAATATTATTGTGTTCATTTTCCTAAGAAAATTCATATTCCTAAATGTGAGAGGTAGAAGTGCTTAATGGGATGTTAAATCTACTTTTTCAAAGCTACCTCTGGGTATACAGAAAAATTCTAACTGAACCTTAGTCAAGATTATTTTATTTATTTATTTTTGCACAAAAGATTTTAAAAGCAAAAATGTTTGGAAATGTTTGGGAGCAAACATTTCTCTCTGGGACAAAAATTAACTACAGGAAAATAAAAATGTTTTCAGTTTTCTTCCTAGTAATTGCCTTATAAATGGAAAGTCTGATCAAATAGCTTCATTTTCAGTTTCATTGACTCCCTGTTGCCTACAAGATAAAAGTGAAACTCCTTAATATGGCATAAAAGATACTTTATTATCTGTGCCAGATACTGTAATACACCCACCATGAGTACTATCTCATGTTAGTCCTCACAGAATCCTTACAGGGTAATCTCACCATCTCTAGTTTAGAGCCAAGAAAATCAGAGACTGAGAGGTTTCCCAAAGCCACACTGTGGTTAGGTGGGTATAGCTCAGATATATGGCACCAAACATTGTACAGCCTTATTTTGTTAGCCTTCTAAATTCCTTGCAGAAATTACACAAAAAAATGCCTGGAAAGAAGAGAAATTATTTGTTCATTCAAATGGAAATTTGAGGAAAGAAATTGTTGGAGAATATAATAGTAAAGACGAGCTAACTCAGTGATCTTTGTGCCTTCACTCCCATGCCCTAGATCATGAGATTATCGAGAGAAAATGTTAAATCTAAAGGAAATGTTCTTTTAAATTAGTAACTTGTTGTGATTATTATCCCTTTCAGAGTAGTGGGTTGGTTTAAAAGTTACCCAAGCCCTGGGCATTGGTGTTTTATAGGAAAGTACTATGAACATTCAGGGATGATGGTGTCATCTAGCACAGCAGCCACTAGCAATGTATGTCTTCAAACACTTGAAATATGACTCCTGAATTGATATCTGATGTAAGGGTGAAAAACACTGGATTTCAAAGACCTAATATGAAAAAAGTAAATTATCTTATTAATAATTTTGTGGTGATTGCATATAGAATGACAATACTTTGTATACATTGGGTTAATGGAATATATTATTAGAATTAACTTGACCTGCTTACTTTATAAATGTTGCTCATATAAAATCTCCCTTGATAGTTCTTTTGGACAGCTCTCGTCTAGATGTATGTGGATTCTTTTCAGATTTCCTTCCCAGGAAGTCTCAACTTTAGGGAAGTGTTGGAAGAGAGAAGCATTGTACAAAAATGCAGAACAAATTCACATTTGTTTTTTTAATCTGAGGTTTACTGGGGACAATATCTCTCCAACACATGTGGCTCGAGAACACAGTTGAACACAAAGCTGCCAAGAGAACTGGTTGTGGCTTCCAAGAGCTGTGATTTCATCAGGAGAGCAGGCCGTGTATCCTAGAGGAGTTTTGATCATGCTTTTCTGTTTCTGTGTGTTCAAATCAAGACAGTATCTTCAGAGCAAAAGAATATAAAGAGCCTTAATAAATGTCCCCAAAACTTTAAACAGTAATTCCTGTGATGAATCCTGGATGAGGCAGTACCACTCAACTGTCTGAGAGTAAAACTCTGTAAAACTAGTTAGATGTGTTGTAGGTAGTGTTCCTTCTATTCATTTCAGCTTCCCAATATTCAAATTAAACTTGAGAGTTTAATTTCTATATGTGTCTGTGTGAAATAAAACATAAAAATGTACTCACTACAAAAAAGCGGTTCAGACATGAATAAAGTTTATTTTTCACCCACATAAAATCCAAAATAATAATTCTCAATTGATGGAAGGCTCTTCTCCAGGTGATGATTCAGGACCTTGGTTCTTTCCATCTTATAACTACTCTCTCTTTAGCCATGACTTCCAAGTTCATAATGTTCATCTTTATCAATATGGACAAGAAATGCTTCAGGGCCACAATTCCATAGTTAGAATTCAGTCATCTATTTTGGGGGGGCCCTAAAACAAAAAGGACTATTTTGGTAGATATAAAGCAGCCTCTTACATATTTGATCCTTTTTGTTCATAAAATACCAATTCTTCTCATACATAAAACTCACTCATTCTTTCCCCAAAGGAGACAGCTTCTATCCAGCCACTGCATCTAGCTCAAAGTCTAGGATATCCAAGTCCTGTGTAGTCCTCTCATTTTTCAACTTTAGACTAGCAATTCATTCAAAATGACTTTAGCAGACTTAACACACACATACACATTTTAATCATTGGTTTTTTGGGTTTTTTTTTTGAGACCAGACAATGAATTTCTTTAGTAGTTGAATATAAAACAATTGGAATCTGTTGCTTGACATCATATAGAAAAAAATATATTGTTTGGTAGCCTTTCCATTGATTGAGTTGTAATGCTATTCAGTGAAATAATTGTATTACCTTTGTCGAAGGAGCATAGTGTTAATAACCCACATTTCCATCCATATTCATTTCCACTCTAGACATCACAATTTCAACCTCCAGGTCATTGCCATCCCAGAAGAAATGACTAAGTATGGATAAAAACCTTGTCTAAGATTCTTTGCTTTTTTTGACACTTCCCCTTAAGCTACGAACTACCTCCCAACACCATTGCAAGTATTTCTCTTGTACTGTATTCTCTGTTTCATAACAAATGTAAATGGGAGGAAGAATATACATAATGAAAACAATTATATTCAAATGGCTGCTCTAGTAGGGGCCCCAATCCTCAACTTACTGTGTACAAATCTGATTATTCACCTCTTTAAACTTCACTTCCCTTATTTGGCCATTAACAATCTTCTTCAGAACTTTGTAAAAATTAGTGTCTACTTCATAATAAGAGCTCAATTTTTAACTTTTCTTACTTAAGCTTCCTCTTCTACTGATGTTGGACATGCTTTTCCATTCTCTCTTGCTCCCTCAGCACATTCTTAGTCTCCAGCTAAAAATGCTTGGGAACCATTCTTATTCCAAGTATTCTGTCAATTAGTCCCCCCACAACCCAGTTCCAGTTAGGTCTCCTTTTGTTTTATGCGTGTGGGTTTCCTGGTAACAAGAAAATAAGGGAGCATACTAGTTAAAGAAAGGGATAAAGAAAAATAAATAGGATATATCACTGGATTAATGTGAAATGCAAAAAAGTAAAGAATGTAATGGGGAAAGGAAACCATATGGGTGGATACACATACATAGACACACACACACACAAAAGTTACTTGTTGCAAAAATTAATAATTAGAGATTAATTCAGGAAGAGAACTCAATGCTCTACATGCAATTCCCCTTCCCCAGGGCATAAGAATAAATAGCTTTGGTTAAGCAGTCTATATATAGAAAAGGCTAAGGCCCTTAGGAGAGGAAGTCTTGATTCATGATTAATGATGGCCAGTATCCAGTTCAGGAAGTTCTACATTTGCCCTTGACCGCAATCCCTTAATACTGGATGCCTTTGACTTATATAGACCACTATAGGAAAAGGAAAAGAATATCTTTCTTTAGTCCCCTCAAATACTGTGTTTAAACCAATCTTCAAGTCTCAACTTCAGTGGAAAGTATTATTGTTTTGCTAGGGACCAACAAGGCCAGAGAGAAGAAAACAGTCTTCCCTTTTCTATAGAAAAGTGTCAGTGTAGTGTGGTAGTCACGTCTCTGAGAAGGTTGACCGTCCTACAAGGGCTTTTGCTAATACCAATCCCATTATCACTTTGTTTGCACTCAGTGACTCACAGTAGATGTATTGGCACCTCAGAACTGCTTCTATCATAACTGGGAGAGCAGAGTGAGCAGTGTGAGCAGCTGTCTCATCAGCCTGACTTACCCTTCTGAGATTTCTTCTAGACATTGCCTGTTTAGTAGAACTTTTCAATGCCAAATGGAGACAATTCACAGAGAAATAGTTTATTTGAATAATAAAGACTTTAGCCAGGTTTTGGCCCCACAAACTGCCCAGTTCTGGAGAGTGCGGAAAGTTCTTATTATAGTAACAAAATTGACAACACAATTACTACTGCTGCTACTACTACTATTGTTATTATATAGTGAAAGAGGATCAGCACAACTCCATGTTTCAATTATTCTCTTGGAAGTTTAACATCTAATTTGGAAACATTGTTTATTCATTGATGTAGACAAAGAGAAGCTTTAGTTACCTCTCTAAAGCCTCACAGAGAATGGCTGTACAAATAGATTTGAATGTTCTACTACCAAAAGCAATTCAACATTGCAACTCAGGCAAATTTGAAAGAGGCAGAAGAAAGTAGCTCCCAGAGTAAAACTCCAGACAAGGGTCATTTCATCATTTCCCTCTGTACCACTTTATATTTGGTAGTTTTTCAAATTAATCTGGTGGAGTCGACAGTGTCATGCTTAATCCTGCTAATGGTAGTTTCACTAACCCCAAGAAATTATAAAATCAGGGGTAAAGAAATAGATAGGTTATTTTGGTTTGTTTATTTTATTTTTTTAAAGGAAAGGCACAAGCAGGAATGAAGGTGAGTAGAGGCAGACAGGCAGGAAGAGAAAGGAAGAAGTATTTAAATTTTTTATTTAGTTGTTTATCTTGATGGTTCCTGCCAACCCCGGGACATGAACCTGGGACCTTGGGATGTATTTGGACTGTGTCCAACTACTACTCCAGCAGGGAACACCCAAAATTGGTAGTTTTGGAAAAGTTTTAAGTTAATTGTAGATTTACATGCTGTTGTAAGAAATTATAATAGAGAATTCCTATGTGCCCTTTACCTAGTTACTTTCAGTGTAACATCTTGCGCATGCTACCTGTAAAAAAAAACTATAATTAAATATCATTTAGGATATGAATTTTGTCATAATCCACCAATCTTATTCAGATATTCACATTTCCCCAATTTTATTTATACTTATTCCATATTTAGTCCTATGTAATCTTATCATGTATAGTTTTGTGTATCTACCACCACAATCAGATAAAGAACAATTTCATCACCATAAGGATTGCTTTATTATTGCTCAGATGAAAGGAACTTTTCTCATTGAATTGTTCAGAGAAATATTTGTAAAGATTGAAAAAGGAGGATTAAAGAAAACTACCATATCCTACGAATTGCATAGCTTATAAACCAATTATTATTATACTTTCATAAGAAGTGAGATTAATTTGTTTTCCTATTTAATTCACCTGATAATAATTTGAGAGTAGGGATGGACTTATGTAAAATACTAAAAAAATAAAAATTAAAAAAGTTTTAAGATACTTAGTTCTTTAAAGAGAGAGATATAAAATAACCAACAGTATTTTAATACATACTATAATAAATAACATACAAGGAACCAGTAGAAGAAAAATATTTAGTCAACTAACAGGTACAGCTTTGTTCAACGTGCTAAAAACTAGAGAAACACAGATGTATTAGAATACATTTATTTCAAGTCTCTTTGTTAGAGACAGTAATCCATTTTTTTCTATACTCATTTCTTTTCATCAAAATAAAACCAGACCAAATGTACACAAACAGAAATATAAAAAACTGGATAGGTCATGAAGAAATGTAAAAACTGGCAGAGCACTGTTTGAATTGGAGTGATTTTCTGAGGGCAAAGAACTGTAAAATTGCTCAGTAAGGCCCCCACTAATCAATCTGACATGCTTAGAGAACTTTTTGTATTTTTACCTCCAGCAATTCCACAAGACCATCAAATTAGCCATTTATCATGTGACTAGGTCATTTAATTAAACAAGTAGAATTTTCTTGCCTTGTCATAAAGAAATTTTCAGTATTCATGGTAAAATTGAATTGGAAACCCAAATCATCTGGTATATACATATATTATGTATATATACATACATATATACACAATATATGCACATATATGTGACAGACATGTTGTTATATTCCAGAGATTTGTGCATGTCTGTCTCTTTCTTCAAAAGTATACTAATAGAATATCTATTTGTGGAGATCTCTTTTAGTTGTATAAAAGAAATGTAAACATCGTTCTTGTATAATCAAATGGAGAAAAGAGGTAGTCATAGAAATCAACCAGTTAAATAACTATAAATGCAGTAGGCATTAAGAAAAGAGTGAAATGCACATGACTTGTAACAGTGTGGTGGATGTTTCTTAGAGAAGGTAGAACTTGGATTGGTTCCAAGAGCTGGATAGGTGGAAAGTAGGGAGAAAGTATGTTCCTGAGAGGAAAATTAGTTAAGCAAGTGAGAAAAATAGCATTCAGGATCAGTGAAAATCCAGGCTGGCTTAGAGCGTGGAATTCATAACCAGAGAGTAGTTAGCTCTGGGGTCAGATGGCTTGGATTCAAATCCCAGACACACCTTTACTAGCTGTATGAACTGGGAAATTACTCTCCTTGTCTCAGTGCTGCCACCTATAAAATGAGCATAATCATTACACCCACTTCATGGGATTATGGTGAGTGTTAATTAAATGAGATCATTTGTAATAATTGCTTCTCAGAGTGCCTTGCATAGAAGTGCTTACACTATTACAACTATCATTTTTACTGTGTTAGACAACGTTTTGGAGAAACTTAAATGTCTTCTTAAACATAATAACTTAGATTTCTTTTTAAGTTGCTAACAAGAATGAAGGTGAGCAGGCAGACAGAAAGGTAGAGAGAGGAGGAAGAAGCATTTTTTAGTTTTGTTTCCATTTTTAGTTGTTTTCCCCCTAGACCCGGGACTTGAACTCAAGGGTATGTCCCTGTGTCTTTTCAGGTGATTGACCTAAGCATTGCTCTACCAGGGCGTGCCACAACTTAGATTTAACCTGAAGGAAATGGTATGCCCATTTTAAACAGAATAGTAAGTGGTAATATGTAAGAAGATCATTAGATAGACATTTTTGAAAGAGAATATGAATTGAGACAAGGAAAAATCTTAGTAAAATGAAAAATCATCACAGCCTGAGACAAGGAGAACCTGGTCCTGGTTTGGAATAGAAGAAAGAGACTTTAAAGGAAAACCATTTGGACTTAGGGGTTACCATTACTGAAAATGAGAGAGAAATGATGAAACTGGTCCTGTTTTACAAATTAAAAAATTTATAGTGTGTCATGAGTTAGATGAAAAAGGAAAAGGACAGGAGTCTAATTCTGCAAATTGAAATGAAAATGAGATTTGGAACATTCTATATTAGTCAGAATTCTATCAGAGGAGCAAAACTAGTATGAAATACCTCTATCTATATCTATCCTCTCTCTTTCTCTCTGTATATATATAAACATGTACATATATACACATGTATATATCCATATCTATATACTTCTCAAATTTATGTATTTCACATTTGTATTAATCATATATACATGTATACACATAAATATTGCATATATTATTAATTCATATGTATATAAAACATATGGATCTGCTTACTATATGGAGTTGGTTTACACTGTTGTGAGCTCTACCTATGAAAGCCTGAAGTCCACAGAGCAGGTTGCAGGAGGGGAAGATCATAAGCAGGCAGAAATCCCGTAATTTATGACTGGATCTTGAAGACCAGGAGAATGGAAAGCTTGAAAGCACTTGGTGTCACCGATTTTTGGGGAAAGCCTGGTTCCTTTAAAGAGAGCTACCACCTGATTAAGTGAGTGCTAATAACCCACTCATAGGATAATCTTTCTTTTAAAAACTCAAAATCAACTGATTTGGGGCTTTAATTACATCTGTATAATCTCATCACTGCAGTAACTAGACTATAACTTGATTAAGTAGTTTGAAGGTTATGAGTATATATGTATATGTGACATTGTTATACCCTTGAGAAACTGAAAATTGAGTAAAAGAACTATTGACAGTAATACTTACAGAATGAATCCTATAGCAGAATATACAAATTCAAACAAAATGACTGTTGCTTTCCTCCTGCCCTACAACTCTTCCAAGAGAATATTCCTTGCAGCCTACCCTAATCAGAAACATACTAGAAATGAAAACCTGGGGAATGTTGTTCATTCCATCCAAGTGGACACATCACAAAGCCGTCAAACATTCCAATAGAGGTGACATACATTCTGAGGAAAACAGGCTGAAATGAATGAAAGATGCAGAAAGAAGATAAAGATCTGAATTATTAACAGAGAAGTGAAGGTTAGATTTATGAGACAAGAATTAATCATCAGGAAAGAAGAAAGGAAGAATTGTCGACTTTGGTCAATGCCCACAATTATGCTAAAACAGGAAGAACATGAATAAAGGAACAATGTAGCTAGTATGATAGGGAGATAACTGTTAAAGGTTATGAATACAGAAGACAACACATGTATTGTAAAATCACTCTGTCTTAAAACATCTAATGTATCACCACTGCCTAGAGAAGATAGTTCTTTTACTCAATTTTCAATTTCCAAGGGTATAACAATGTCGCATATACAAATATACTCATAACCTTCAAACTGTTTAATCAGGTTATAGTGTAGAAGATAAACACCGTATAGTGAAACTAGTATTCAAAGCCCTTCATTCAATGATTCCCATCTAATTTTCTATTGTTTTTGCCTTCAATCCCTTGTCCATACTATGACCCCTTCTTCTCAATCCATTTGAACTACTGTTTATTTCCCAACCACAGTTTCCATGCTTGATTTATCAAAGAATACCCTTTTTCTTCATTTTTATCTAGCAACCAAATAGTCATTGTTACACAGATCTGCTTATATACCACCTTCTTTTTTTTGAATCCCTCATCTATGCTGTTCAGAAATAAGAATTTTGTGTATTTTTCTTCTATAGAATTTATTCTATATTACATTCAGCAATTCAATTCTTAACCTTTCAAGGGTACAACTATGTCAAATTTATATTTGTCCCCTAGCCTGTCTCACAAAGCTTGACATATAGCCAACATTTATTACATATGACTGACTGAATCAATTATTAAACAAATCATTAAAATATTTAGTAGTGACCCTCTGGAAATAATGAGTCCACAATCCCCATTGTTTTCTAACTCGAAGACTCGAGGAATGGAATTCTTGACTAGGTATGAGACAGTAAATCATCACTTATTCGTTCATGCATTCATTCATTTTTTTTGAAAGTTGTAAGCTTATCTTACTGAGAGGCACAGCAGAGAAAGTATTTAGTGTGAGGTCTCGCTTCACATTGTCCCACAGTTGTCACCTTAACAGTCAAGGTAAGGCTGCTTTGGAAGTAAAATCCCCCAATTCTTTTCAAGCCCATTACATTCAGTCACTGAATCTAAAATATAGGAGGAGGTTATAGCAATCACATTCAGGTGGCATATTTTAGATAATGTGAGAGTATAGACATATGAAGGTCTCTTGGTTTTGTTTCTTGAGGTGGATCACAAGAAACATGTATAACGAATTCCAGAAATGACTAGAAATAATTTTGACTTGACAGACGTTTCTCACCTTTATGTCCGACATTCAGCAGTCTGATCAAAGTTTTTTCTGATGGTCAAATTTCCAAAGAGACCCCTCAAAGGAGGCCACATTCTGGAAGAAACATTCTTAATTTTGTAGTTTTGGATTGTCCTATGTCATCTGTCCCTTCCCATGCCATTTTATTGGGTTCATAGTTTGTTCTTACTGTTGCTGATTACTCATAATTATTTCATTATTTTCAGGAAACAGGAATGTTAGAATCCTAGTCACTGTGCTTTTATAGTGCATAAGACAAGCAAGAGATGTTCCCTGAATCATCTGGGTGCCAAATGCAGTCCTACCCGATTTAATAGTGGTAGAGCAGCTTTGCTTTCTCCTATCAGGTTCATTGCCCACTATGGTAAAATTTATTTCTTTGCTTGTTGGCCTCTTGAGAAAGGAACATGAAGTGATACTTTAAGTGAACATGAAGCCATATTTTAAGATTTAATAAAACTCTAGTTGTGTTTGTTCCTTTGTAGAAGTATTCCTCCCTAGGAAAGTAAGATCTCCAATACTGATTGAACCACAGTATAAATTTTTTTATTTTTAATGTTTCAGAAAACATAAAAATTTGTTCAAGCTTATTTTTAAATAGAAATTCTAATAAGAAAAGTAAATAGAAGGTCTAAAAAAGGAAAGTGTAGAATCTAAAACATAGGAAGTGGGTAATTCAGCAAGAACTCTGAGATCTGGGTTCAAATTCTGACTCTGTCACCTATTACCAGTGTAACTATGGATAAATTACTAAACCTTGGTTAAGTCTACTCATTAAAACAGAATCAACAATATGTACTTAATAGAAGTACTGTCAGGATGAAATTAGATTGGTGTGTAAAAGAGCCCATGCTAAGTATACACTTAATATGAGGCCAGGCCCTTCCATATTGCCTTATGGATGGCTCAGGGATTTCTCAACAGAAAGTGAATGTATTTGTCATCCTGCTACATCTGTGCTCCCCTCTAGCTCTTCCTCCCTTAATTATGATCCAGAATGACCCCTGGTAAAGATAACCTAGGAAACCACAAAACAAATATATGAGTGTTTAAAGTTTCTAAGTAATAAAAATAGAGTCTTTCTCAAGATCCTCTCATGCATGACTAAGAGAATTTTGAAATATCTTTCAAGTTTTCCTATTAGGGAAATTTCCTATTAGGGATATTTCCTCAGTATCCCACTTCTTTCATCCAAAGAGTTGTATTTTTTCTCAGAGGATTTTTCAGACTACCCTTATGAAACCATCTTTGGAAATGAGTTAATCTCTTCAGAGTGCTAAACCGTGATATGCATGATAATAGTGAATACATGGATATATAAATACTTGCATGCATAATTAGGGATTATATGTTGAAAGTTAGATAGAAAGTAGGAATAAGAGCAGAGCTACCTTGAGGGTGGAGGTAGGGAGAGAGGGAAAAGGAAAGAGAAGGGGTGAGGGAGGGAGAGGATGAGAGAGAGAGAGAGAGAGAGAGAGAGAGAGAGAGAGAGAGAGAGAGAGAGAGAGAGAGAGAGAGAGAAAGGAGGCTACTGATTGGTGAACTTTTCTATGTTGATGGAATAGGTGGTATAAACTGGTGATGGAAGTGATGCTGGCAACTGGTTAAGCACTTTGGCTTTGAGTTTATATCTCAGCTCTGTTCTTCACTATAAGTGTGTACCAAGTATGTCCCTGGTATACCTCTGAAAGTTTCTAAGCCTTGATTTTCTATCTTTAATATGAGAACAATATTAGTACTATCTTCAAAGTGTTACTGAGGTAGGTAAAAGAGATGATGAATGTTAAGTATTTTTTGTGGTGCTAAACACAAAGTAAGTTTTTGTTACATGGAAGTTATTGTTATTGTCAATGAAACTTTAGTCTTTCTAAAAAGTCATCCCCAATACTTAATGACATACTTGAAGAGCACAATAACAGCTCCATGTGAAGTTCCTCACTGCTGGCACATTGGCAGGATAATGTCTATTGCATTTAACATCCATTCCTACAGTTTATCTTACTTGTATCTGGAAGATTAAAATGCATTTCGCAAAGCCATGCACAACTAGGTTCTAGTATGATATACTTATATCGGTGAAATGAGGTCATTCAGTATAGGAACATCCCAAGGGAGGTCAGCTTCCTCCTACTTTGGGAGCAAGGAGTGAAGGTCAGGAAGGGAAGAGCATTTTTGGAGGCTGGATTCCATCTAGTACCGGGCGATCCGTCTCTGTGTGTCAGGCAGTTATGACAGTGGCCGCAGTGGAAGCAACAGCCACAGCTCTTTTCAGATCTTGGCATTGCTACGGTGAGGCAGTCTAGACCGCAGTGACCTCTGCTCCTCCAGACCTGTCAAGAATTTTGCAAGCACCTGTTACTCTGTGTAAGATCTCTCCTGCTTAAATCAATACATGAAACTGTTTCCATTATTCGCACCGAAGACTGAATGAAGCAACAGCTGCTTGAACCTTTTGTTATCTCATTGTATGGAAGCTGGAGACTTTGAACAGAACAGCTCATGTTCTGTTTACGACCATTTTGCATAGAAAAATAACAGGCCTCGTGATTTAGAGCAACAACAACACAAAAAAATCCAAGCCATAATGAGCACCACAGTCTAATCTCTTCACAAAGATTTGCATAAATAAGACACTAGCCACATTAACAGACTTTTGAATTTTGCTTTAATCATTTGAACTCTTTAGTAACCTGTAAGGAACATCAAAATATTTCTCTGCACTGTGCCACTACAATGAATGTGATTCAATCCAAGTTTGGAGTAAAAATGTGTACCACATAGGATCATTGTCAGCACATTCCAAATCGTCTTGCTTGTATGTTTGAAAATCCTGTATATTTGGATATAAAGACTTATAACACACTGCTTTTCATTCATTAGTACATCCATTTATTCAATCGAAATTTGATGAATACCTCGCAATATAAGCTGATACTCTTCTAGGTTCTAGAAATACAGCAGCAAACAGAAAAGGAAAAAACCTGCCTACATGGATGTGACAGTATAATTGAAGAGGAAGACAAAAGTAATCATCAATCAATTATAGATTGTCAGCTAGTGGTAAAAGCTATGGAGAAAAATAAAGCAGCTACAGATAGATTCCAGTTATTTTAGAGAGGAAATAGAAGACCCTCTGATAAGGTGATATTTGACAACATCAGCATGAGGAGAGGTTGCAAATCACTTTGGGAGAAGAGCACAGAGGGCGAGGGAATGGCGAGTGCCAAGGCCAAGCTGGAAAAGTGTTTGACGTGGGAAGTTATCAGGGAGCTGAGAAGTGGGTAACTGAAGAGAAGAATGATGAAGCTGGAGAAGAGACCGAAGCAAAACCACATAAAGTCGTGTGATCCTTGATAAGGACTTAGATTATAGGACTGATGAGAAACCATGAAGTGGAGTGACAATATCTTGCTTGTATTTGAGAATCATTGTGCTTCTGAGTAGAAGAAAGACTTTAGGGAGCAAGAATAGAAGAAGAAATAAATCTCTGTAGAAGTTATTGCAATATGTACTATATTGAATAGGAAATAGAGATTTGAGTGCAGATTGTTTATTGGGAATATGTTTAGGAGCAGTCAGTGTAAAGGAATGAGGGAGGCAAGACTGGGAAAATGGAGAATTTGAACTATAGTTTTTTTAAAGGGAGAGTGCAGACAGACAGGAATAAAAGCAGCAGGCAGACAGACAGGAAGAGAGAGGAGGAAGAAACATTTATTTATTTTATTTAGTTGTTCATCTTGTTTGCTCCTCCCAGGACCTGGGTCTCAAACCTAGGTCCTTGGTTCCTATGTGGACCATGGCTGGTGGTCTAATCCACAAGGCCACCAGGATGTGCCTTAAATTATAGTTTGTTTGCAATGGAGATATCAACGAGTCCCACAAGCAGCCAGGCTACAGCTTCAGTAATATCTAGAATTGAGGCAAAAGGTGGGGAGGGGTGTCAGGCCTTTGTAACTTCAAACAGTATTTTTGGGAAATGGTTGTAATCTTGTGTAAGACAGCTTGCTTTGATGAAAGTCAGTTCCTGAAAGGAAAGTAAGTTGAGAACCCTCAGAAAGCAACACTTCTAGCAATTGAGAGAATGTATCATTCAAACATGAAGCGGGCATCTGGCTCTGTGGCCCAAGAATAGTCTCCATTCTTGTGATCATGGATAACCATTAATATGCTTGTGCCACATCTGGGGTGGCCAGCGACAGAACGGCTGGTGTTCTCTTCCAGTACTTTCCTGGTAGAAATGTAGGATGTACTCTCTGGTCCTAAATTTAGGGAGCAATATGAGCAGAGCAGATTAGCATGAACTCTACCAGGTGAGAGATAATAATGGCTTGAGTATAAGGGAAAGAAAAAAGGAAGAGTAACTCCTAGGTTTTTCACCTAATTGTCATGGTGAATAGTGAGATGGAAGAGGGAAAGGCAAATTTTAAAATGACAGAATTTCAAGAATTTGGTTTAGGACGTAATAAGTCTGAGATGCCTGTTAGCCATTTAAATAAAGCTGTTTAGAAAACAGCTGGATAAATTAATTTGTTTTTCAGAGAGGAGGCTTGGGTTGGAAAAATAAATGGAGGATTTGTGCATATAAGGTCTAAAAGTCAACAATTAAGATGGTTCACCTGACAGTTTTCTTCAAGAGAGTCTACTATTTTTATTTTCAAGAATAAAGAATAAGTGCTCAAGATTACAAGACAATTGCAAGACAAAATCAGAGCTATTTTTGCTAACAGTGGTTTAATTGAATAAGCTATATCAGAGATTTGTAGAAAGTATTAAATCTATTTTTGTCATTCATTTTTCTGTTACTTTAGATTTAGAACAGCTTTACTTGAGCCTCAGTTGCTTGGCAAAATACTGCTACCAATAATAACAGTAACTTCTGTTTAATTATACTTAGTATGTGCTAGGTCTATGCCAAGTAGTTTACACAAATCTCTTAATTTTGATATAATCCCATAAAATTAGTTTGATTATACTTATTTTACTCATGAGGAATTGAAATTTAGGAAGGTCACAACTGTAGTAATTAGTGCTGAGATTTAATCCAATTCAACCCAACAATAAAACACTTTCATAGTCATTCTGCCATTTTTCTAGAGGAAATAGCATCTTAATGATCAGTGTATTCATGAACCTTTCTCTTCCCTACCTAAAAACAAAATAAAAAATGGATTGATTTTATTTTCAGCCTTTGTACAGTTCTTTTGTCAGTACGACAATGTCAAATAGAGAGAATTGAAAGTCGTTTGACCTTTGCAAAGTTTACATCAGTATAACTTGATCCAGACAAGCAAATTTCTTTACCAGAAACTTTATAACTTGCTCACTTGGCAAGGTGAGACCTCCTGGACCTGACTACTGAGTTACCAACACCATAGAAGGAAAACACCCCTCTGACCACCACCCCCCCACCCCACCCACCCCACCCTACTTGTCCTGAAATGAATTGGGACCCCACACACACCACCCACCCCACCCCACTTCTCCTGAAATGAATTGGTCTGCTGCATGATTTCAAAGGCTCAGTTCAGCATACAAAGGTTATCTGCTGTATTTACTAAATGACTCATTAGGACAAGAATGTGGGTAAAGGGCCTCTCATATGATGACATTCAGCAGCTGTGCTATTGTCCTTGCAGCTGTATCCTAGTGTGAGAGGGTAGGTGGCTCTTAACTGAACTGAGGTGGGGATATAGTCCGTACTCTCCCATCTGCTCATCCAGGCAGAGGCACCTGATTATATATGATTGAAGTGCACTCTTCCCTAATCTGCTGTTTTCCAGAATATCTTGCTCTGTGTGAAATAAACCTCTTAGAATTTTTAATTTAATTGGCCTGCCAAGAGTCACTCTTGGTAGTTACAAAAACTAATTGCTTATCAGAATATCTAGGAACATTTTAATAAACAGAATCCCTTGCACTTTAATGGAGGAGTTGCTGATTTATTGGGTCTGAGGGAAAACCCCAGGAATACATATTCTTAAGGTAAACTTTTTGTTAAAATATAACAGAGAAACAATGACATGTATACAGTTCAAATAATTATCACACTTATGTAGCCAGTATCCCCCAGGACAAGAAATACAATATCATTAGTTCTTCCCTTGTCCCCTCTCAGACAGTATTTTGCCCCAAGTAATCATAGTCCTGACTTCTAACTCCGTAGATAAGCTTTGCCCATTTCCTTCTGGCTTCTTTACTCAACATTTTGTTCTTAACAGTTATAATCTTGTTTCCCAGGGCAACAGTCTGTTCATTCTCTTTTCTTTATAGTGTTCTAAGTATACCATAACTTATTAATCTAGTTTGCTGTGTTTTTTATTGTTTTTGTTTTTTGTTTGTTTTTAGTTTTTTCTACCATGAATAATACTTCTGTGAATACTCTGGAGCACATTTTGGTGAAAAAATATATGCATTTATGTTCCATCAATACCTTGGCATAGAATTAATGCATCAGATGGTATTATTGCTTTCGGCTTTAGCAGATACTGCAAACAATTTTTCAAAGTGGCTCTAACAATTTACATTCCTGGACAGTATACTGGAGTCTAATTGATTCATATCACTGCTAGTACTTGGTAATATGAGTCTCCTTAATTTTAGCTCTTTTGGTTATATCTATAATTA
Organism: Solenodon paradoxus; assembly: GCA_004363575.1. Classification (NCBI taxonomy): domain Eukaryota; kingdom Metazoa; phylum Chordata; class Mammalia; order Eulipotyphla; family Solenodontidae; genus Solenodon; species Solenodon paradoxus. Next base: position 65,939 of record RJWH01001443.1, read on the forward strand.
GATACCATAATTGGTTTTTCTTTGAATCGACATGAATATTGAAAATCTTTTTGCAGTTTTAAATATTTAATATTTGATATTTCCTTTGTAAGGACCCTGATCAATTTTTTGCTTATTTCTTCTGCTAATTCCTCTTATTTATTTTATGAATCCTTTTAGTGTATATTCATTGAAAACATCTTCCACTCTATGACTTAATCTTTTTACTCTGTCATAGAGTATTTTTAACTAACAGAATTTCTTAATTTTTATATTGTTCAATTTACTTATTTTACCTTTATATTTAATGTGTTCTGTTTCCTATATTGGAAATATTTGCCTAACAAGACAATATCCATATGTGTTCTTCAGAATCTATATTTTTTTAAATTTTCATGATTCTAATGTACTACCAATTTTAAGAAATTTCAATTTTTGAGTATTTAAGATCTTCTAAGTATTGTTATATACCATAAGTACTTCTGGCCTGAGTTATTGATAGTGAATTTTGGTCCAGAGTCAAATATATCTTCCTGAAATCACTAACTCAAGGGAGATTTTAAAATTAAGGTTTATTATCAAGGTCTGTTAAAGACAAATGGGACATATATAGAGTCATTGGAAAATACGCTGTATATTTTTGATCAAATTGTTGTAGTATACCAGAATCAGAGTAAGCAGAATGGAACAGCTTCTAAGTTTTAGAATCATATGCTAAAAGAGAACAGTGCTAGTAGAGCAGAACCCAGTGTGAGAAGGTGGCTCCGAGAGCCAGGCTGTGTCAGGTGCGTCTTCCATGTTACTGTGGTACACTGTCATCAGCCTCTTAGTGTTCTCCCCACCTGCTTCCATGAAGTGTTTTTAGATTGTGTGCTGCTCTGCATTCTTATTACATTTTAGAAAGTGGTTATGTTGTTCTATTTAAGAGAAATCCTCGGCTAGATTTCCGTGAACTCGGCTAGTAAAATATGTTCTATCTTGGAAAGTAAAAAAATCAATTTTCATTGCCATCTTTACCTCATATTTTTGAGTAAATTCTTAATTTGATCTTTTAAAAAACAAGTTATATCACCTTTAGAGCTGCTAAAACCTCAGGTTCTGGAGTTAGACTTTAGTGGTTCAAATTCTTGCCTGTTTTGGGCAAGTTATTTAATTTCACTGTGTTTCATCTCTCATTTATTAATTAAGCATAATAATATTTCTTAGGATATTTGTAAGGATTAAATAAGTTAACACATGTAAAGTACTTATAGTTTCTGGCACATAGAAAGTACTCAATGAATCTTAGATGCTATGATCTTATGCTACATGATTTAATAATATCTGTATAATATGGCTTAAGATCCTTGTAACTGAAAATTTATAAATACGTGAAGTATTGCATTTCAAGGCAATGTAATCCATAAATATGTAACTTCTCGAATATTGCTGATATGTATTTTTTTTTAAAATTTTATCTGTACTCCTTTTCACTCTTTGACCTCAGAGAGCAATATGTAATATTCAGAGATTTTACCTAACTTTCAGTACTGAAAACCTAAAAGTTGCCAGAACTGAACAAAATCATTATCAGGAAAACTGTTATTAACTAAAGATTATAATGAGATGGACCATATTAGTATTAAAGTGCAGTAGGATAATCTTTGACTTTCTTCAGGTAACCCTTGAGCTAGCTGCACAGTTTGGCAAAGTAGGGCTCTGAGTTATAGGAAGCTGATTTCACAAAGATAGGAAGGCCCCCGCCCCCCGCAATGCAAAAAAAATCACAGCTACTCCCCCTGTTGGTGGGTTCCTAAAACTCCATCCACAGACCCTGGAAAATCCTGTTAGGTTAAAACTAATACCAATAAAATTTCAGTCCTTTCTGAAAGCACTTTTCCTAAGGGGCAGAGCAGAGAGCCTGGGGATATAACCTCAAAGTGAAATTTGAAAGGATACCAGAAAGTTAAGAGGGAAATATATAATAAAAGACACACTGAAAGCCAGCTTTGCTTGATTTCATAATTCTGCCCAAATCCAACTCTTGTTATCTATATACTTTGACAATAATCATACTCACCCTAATATTGCATATAGAATGGACGAAAAATTATTTTCCAAACTGAGAAAATCATTGTCATGTCATTCCAGATCTGTCATATCATCTGATATGTAATAATAAAATCACCCTACTGTTTAGATCTGTTTAGATCCCAACATTTGAAATTTTAAAAATAGCCAGAAAAACTCTGCTTTTATCTCTGTCTAATTAAGACCTGTCTATAAAATGTATGAAAAAATTTCCTATTTTTACAAGGAAATTCTTTTAGAAGAATGCAAGGAAAAATGTCTGCCCAAGTTGAGAGAATGATTTCTGTAATCAGTGAAGTCATCTTTAGTAAAATCATTCACAGTACTCAGAAATTATCCACAAAACTTTCTTGGCAACGCTGAAGTTTTCTCTGCCTCAGAGAATTACTTTCTAATTACTGAAAACATGATATGGAAGAAACAAATGTTGGCTCCAACCAAGTGTATAATTGAAAAGTTCAGTCCCAGTGTAACTGTAATGAAGCCGAGTCTGTGGAGCTGTTGCTGGGAATACACAATTGGATGGGAGCCAGATTTTCTCCTTGTTGTGGGATTTGAGTGTTAGGTTACTTTGCCCTGTCTTTGGAAATTAAGAACTGCTGATATTCAAGGATAATCGAGGAAAGGCACAAGGATAATAGAGGAAAAGGCACTTCCAGGGATGGAAGAATATGTAGGCTAATTGTATCCTTGTGGCCTATTGCCCTGGGGGCATTGACTACTGCAGTCATTTGATATGACTAAGATGTTAAAATAGCAGATGAATAACTTAATAGATGGAAAAGTTTATCCTAATGTCCAGTTCCACTCTCTTGATTCGAAAAAATGTTGGCTTCTTTCACTGGGGCATTCATGGATGGAAAGTAAAATGAGCTCTGTGAAGTAAGTGGGAGGGTGAGGAAGAAATTCAGTCAAACAAAAGCAGTGTAAGTCAGAAAGGGTCTTGTGAGAAAGTGAAAGAGTTGAGCGCCCTTAAAAATATGGATGGAGGAATTTGTCTTAGCCATTTCATGGTGTGGTGTGCTGACACTTTAAACTATGAGAAGTGGTCAGACAGAAGCTCTCAGGATCCATCACTGTTGGTGTTCCCCAGAGTGCCAGCTGTTAGGGTGTTACCAGTTATTCTCTTGGTGGATTTAAACATGGCAAGAATTCCTGGGAGGCAGTAGAGGCCCTGTTACTTAGCCATTTGAACTGAGAACCCAGAATATATTTTTATCCACTAGCATAATATACTTGCAGAGCAAAGATGAATCACCAAATCAGAGTATGTTTGTTGCTGGTGACTTTGTTATGATGCATGAGCACTCTCTTCTCTCTGTGAGAATTCAGAAGCCCTGGTGTGTGTTCCAGCTTTCTGCTGCTCTGCCATCCTCTCTGTAGCATCACAAAGCTGATCAAGTCCTTGGATTTCTTCCCTGAATATAATCAAGAGCTTGCCCTGGGTAAAGGCAGAGTTGTACACATTCCTGCTTCTGTTGTTCCACTGACTGGCCGTCTCAGTGCTGCTTTCTCTACCTCTTCCCATTTCCTTCAGTTCATTTCATTTTAATTCCACAATTAACCGTTAACAGGCTAGCAGAAGCCTGAGTCTGGTAAAGCAAGGATAGCCTAGAGTAATTTATAGTTTAGCAAATTTCACTTTCTTGTTTATTCGCCACGTGAATCTTTTTCGGACTTCATACGTTTGGTTCCTGTCTCTGCCACTCACTTGCTGTGTAAACTTAATCAATTTTCCTAGTCTAGCCTTTCTGTGCCTTGCTTTCTCAGTTTTATTATTTCTTTAGTAGTAAATTGGTTAATACATATAGAATATATAATTTTATATAGTAAGGATCCATAAATATTGCCTGTTATTGTCATTGTTCTTTGTTTTATTGCCCGGTAATAAAGCTCTGTTTTATATTAGACATCTCTTCTACCATCTGCTTTCACTGTATTTACTTTTCTCACATACTGCTTCAGGTATCACAGCAACTAGATTTCATGTGCTTTGGGGGAGAAATCACATCATTTTATGATCTGTATATATGCTACATTCTATTTAATAGTTAGATATGCAAAAGGTATTCCCAAACTACTCCAAAACTTAACTGAATGAATTATTAGTAAAAAGAAAGACCTCTTCATATGCAAAAGGTATTCCCAAAACTACTCCAAAACTTAATGAAGTATTAGTAAAAAGAAAGACCTCTTCAGTTATAACTTATATTGACATTTCCTCAGAAGAATAGTCCTGTCACTTACAGCTACCTCCATGTCTTTCTCTAATAAACTCAGTCCTTCCTCTCCTAAAGATTCCTTCCTCTAACCTGTATTTTTTTCTATTAACTATAACTAGGGTCATACAATATTCTGTACAACATTTGATATCATTTAGTGTTTTCCTGAGATATGTCCTCATTAAAGTCATAAACTTTCACGGCTTTCTTTATATGGTCAGTTTATTCATGCAATTGTCACAATTTTAGAGGCCCCAATGTACTTGTAAATTTCATGTAGATCTTATAAAACTAGTAGAAGCAGATGGAAAACCAGCCTGAGAGTTTAAGAAATTTGACTAAAATCACAAATAAATAAGGGGTAGGCCCAAGTTTCACCCCAGTCCTTGAAGTCCAACTCAAGTTTCCTTACTTTCATGTTAGACTGTTTCTTATGCAGTTGAAAAAACAAAACCTAACAAAATAACAACAACCACCAAACACAATATTGAAATAAATAGGAAGAGGGCAGGAATCATCTGTCTGTAGAATCTCTTAAATGAGCACTGCCCAGAATAGTTTCTCCATACTTGACCAGCCCTAGGAAAAATTGTTTAGGTGTCTTATAAAATGCATCCTCAAAAGGATATTAGAGCATATGCTTTCTGAATCAGGACTAAGAGGAAGAAACCTTTGCCTTCTTTGGTATCTGGAGGCAGAGAATTATTCCTGAGAGGGGAATTTTCTCTTATCAGTGGAGGCATGATTGGCATGGATGAGCTGTTAGCCACTCTCTCTGATGTGGCGTATCTTGACAACTATTTTAGAAAAGATAGCATTCCTCCAGCATGTACTATTGCTGAAGCACACAGAAGGCAAAGTGGACCTGACTGAAAACCACATCTATGTTTTACATATGGCACTGTGGACCCAGAGTAGGGAACTGTGATGAACTCCATTCATGTGCCTCCTGCCTCCTGTCCTTCACCTGTAGAAACGCCTGGTTCTGTCTAGAGTGCCTACCGCCATGCTGTTTCTGCAGCTTTGGAGCCAGGTCACCAGTACTACACCAGTCCACTACATGGCAAGGAGAAACTCTGCTCCTGCACCCTCAGTGCATTGCTCTGGGGGTTTTGACTTCTGGAGAGCCCAGAGATGTAACCTGATAGTGCCGGCATTCTATGAAGCTGACTTTGACCAATAGACGGCAGAGAATGAAATAGATACTTCTCTCTGCAGCTTCCTGGGCAGTCTTCTCAGGTAATCTCTCTGGTCTCTCTGCTAGTGTCCTGTACAACTAAGCATTCGGCTGTCAGGGAGTGACTAGTTGGCTTATGCATATCGTTAACCTCTGCTCTTTTTTTTTTGTGCCACTTCCCCTACTCAATAAAAGCAACATGTGAATTTTTCCATTAGGCTTTTTTTCTAGGAATATGAAGTACGAAAAGTTCAGAGTCATGAGACAAGTCAGATTCTGAAATCTAACTGATCAACCTAATTTATTCTAACCCAGTAAAGTTTCTACCAATGGTCTTCATTCCACAAATTCTTCATCTTTGATTTATATGCATGTACTGTAAACTACCTAAACATAAGTTGTTGCCCTCTTGTTCCTTTTGAAAGCCATTTTCTAGAAAACTGTACCTGCAAGGACACGAAATACTATCTCCTGAGGCAACTTGTACCTTTGAACATCTCTAATTCTTATTATATTGTCTAATTGCTTAAAAAAATTCATATTATGCCAAAATTTATCCTCAACCAACTCAGAACTCTATCTATTGATTTAACAATAACCTCCAGAGTCACAGCAAATCAATCTTTAGCTTTGTAAAGTCAGTTGACTATCCTGATACCATCAAAAACTTTGGTCTACCAAAATACAAACATACAAACAAAAAAAACAACCAAATAATACCATTCCTTGTTTCTTCAACTGTTACTCATATATTATTTTTCTCAGTACTCTCATAATGTATTTTTTGTTTTCTTGTTGCAAAACAATTTCTAAGGCATTAAAATTAATGTGACTGAAATTGAACAAAATAATAGGATCTCATGAGAGGAACAGAAGGAGAACTATACCAGATACTTACTGCACTGCCCCCCACTCCAGGGTAAACCTTTAATTGGTGGCATGTGTAAGCTTATGCATGGACAAGGAGACAGGGAACCCAATGGACAATAGCCTGTTGCAGTTCTTAGGTTAGAATTTGGAGGGTAGGCTGATTATTCATTGTAAGGTTAGTTCTTCCCACAAGGGAAGTATATATGAGTTGGGCCCTTAAAAACTTGTAAGCATTTCAGTTCAACCTCAAGAGCTTATGGTCTTAGAAATCAGAGCAGGAGACTGATATGAACTGGAAAGAGATTAGAGCATGCTATTTAAATAATCTGCTGTGAGTTCATCTTGATATTGGGTAAAGCATCCTTTCATCTATGGTAAGAAGATAAGAAGAGGAAAGGAAAGAAGTTGAGTAATTCTTCCTTCTTCTTGAGGATGGTAATGGGGGTGCATTAGACACAGAATGCCATGAACTTGAAATCACTGCTTGACACTCAATTCTTAGACACCAGTTAGTCAGGAAAATTCCCCTCCATTTCACAGCATTTAGAGAATGATCTCTGAGCCCTAAGCCCAGGAGGAGACATGTATAAACACATGATAGGTAAAGGAGCCCTCACGCTCAGCATGAGACTTTCCTTGATATGAGTAGTCAGCAGGTCTGGTTTTTATTTAACTGCCTTTCACCATCATAGCATATTAGAAATAAAATTACACCGACAACCAAAGTTGAGGCAACATACCTCCCAGTCTATGAGACTTGTCAGTGTGTTGTTTTACCTTTTAAACAAAGCTCTTTAATAGTTACTGAAACTCTGGGGTGGGTGTGGTATGAAATGCACCTAGCCTGAGGAGTGACTTCAATATCCTAAAATTCATACAGCAGTATAAGCAAAAGAAATAGTAGAATTATTACTTTTTTTATTGTTATGGGTATCCCCTCATGGATAAAGCTACCAGACATAGTCTAAATACATCCCAAGGATCCAGATTTGATACCTGGAGCCAGGGAGAAACCAAGATGAACTACCAAATGAAACAAATAAATTAATTAAAATTTAAAAAGTTACAACATTGCAACTGGTGAAAAAAACAAATAGTAAGGACCTGCTGATTAAATTAGATGGTACAAAATATAAATATAAATATAGGGATAAAAGGTGCATTAAATGTTTCCAATTCATAGTTTCATTTATGACAGTTGTATCAGAAATATTTATTAAGTTTCCTGGGATAAATGTTCAATCTTTCTCATGATTTCTGCAAGTGTTCTTGGGACTATTGTCGGTAGTTTAGAAATATGACCTATTTTTGACTAAATAAATTGTATCTTTCCTCTCAACATTCTCACCACTGAGATAGAAACCTTATGTTGACTATCAGTTATCAACTCCATCTTCATACAGTTCTATAGGAAAGTCTTCAGGTGGAGACAGATGTTTACCTAGAGCTCACAATATTTGTCCAGAAAAAATCACCAGAGATCAAATCCTTATTTCCTAAGTCAACATGGGAATGTACAGAAATCAGGGAAATAGCTGGAATAATTAAATTCTGTTTCAAGTTTAATAGGATCTCTCAGGTGCAAGAATGCCTCAGGTGGTATTTGAGTTATATAGAACTCTAACCTTCCTACCTCTGATTTCTGCATTAATCCAATGCACTTAATCCTAGCTCTCCTTTGTTTTCTCATGTCAACATAGGAACTGTGAAGTATTTATTAATATGTCTGTGAATCAAAAGTAGCAGCCTACTACTCTTCACTTGCTCATACTAGACCAATCTGTCCTCAAGCTCTCCTCTTTTCTTCATCTCCCTTCAGTGCCTCTTGGCTTTACCTTTCTTTCCTTAAAAACAACAACAACAACAACAATGAAAAACACTTGAAGGACTTTCAGATAAACACTGCTTCAAGAAAAAGTAACCCAATGCTCATTTAGCAGTTCCATGGAATCTTGATCTGAACAAAAAAGACATGAGTGCTCATTTCACTAAAACATTGCCACCGATAGTTCAGTCACTCCTTGTTCAAAAATTCTCAAAAACTAGGAGCCCACATTTTGGCTGGTTTAATCATTCTATCACTGGTGAAACTCTGATAGTTAAAGTACTCTGACTATATGCAGAAGTCAGCTTCCCTGTGTATCTGATTATTGTGAATAAGTATTCTACTTGGAGCTACACAGAAATAATCTTCCTAGTTCCCCAAAGCAGAGGAAATATGTAAAGATAGTCTTAAGCAGCACCCCTTCCTGTTATCTCTATTTAGTTTCTATCTCCTTTTCAACCTGTGTATGCACACACACACACACACACACACACACACACACATATGCATATACACACATCACACACCCAATTATTTATTGTTGTTTCTTGGTGAAATAAGCCCAATTATTAACTTTATTTTCATATGACTTGATGAACAATGGGTAGCTAACCATTCTGACTGCTCACTCCAGAAATAATCGAGTAAGCTTTGTTCCTGTGGTCAATTTAACAAAAAGGGTCAGCATGAGGGAGATGGTTTGGATACTCATGTTTATAGAGCACTTACCAGATACTTCAAATATTTGGTTGAGTTTAAGTTTCAGTGGGTCCCTCTACCACATTTTACAGTCACATCCAAATACATACAATCTTTCCTTCTTTATCCTGACCTACTATTAGATTTGGGGGCTCTCGTCTTCCTTTGCCATGATTTTGTTTCCCACCTTTGGGTTTTCAATATTTGGCAGCTATTCTTCCTCTTTAAGACAGTTGGGTTTAAGTCCATTCTTCCTGTAGTATTATGGTAATCTGGAGTTGGAACTTTTCTTCTTCATCTCCGTAACTACAGAATGAAATTCATGTCCTTGGCATTGAGCCAGTAAATGCTGTTGGTTCCCCTATGAGGATATATTTGAGGGGGTGTGGGGTTATAGGAAGGATGTAGATAAGGAAATATTGCTTTGTACTGTCTGCATGCCGATTTTACAGAGATTTATTTCAGAAAATGTTGGGTCTCTGACACTGATTTAATTAATTTTTCCATGAGAAAGCATTATGATGTCATAAAAAGTGCTGAATTACAAAATAGAGAACTGTTAATGAAATTTATAATAAGTTGCATTCTCTCTCTGGGCCTCCTTTTCTTCATCTATAGATAAGAAAAAAGGCACAGACTGAAAGCTCTCTGAGGACATTGTGACAAGGCTGTGTTTTAATACATGAGGATCATGGGGCAATTATTAAAATTGGGAATAAATCTCCAGGACTGAAGTAGTTAAGGTGTAATTTCACTTTAAAAAGCATTTGTTTGATATTTAACGTTAAGTAGATATTAACTGTTAATCTTTAGCCATACTAGTTTTAATATTTGACATTTAAATTAAATAATCATACCACATTTAATAATAAAGTCACTGTATGTTAAGCAAATACTACTTGGTTATTGAAACCATATGTTAGTCTAACCGCATCGTGAGAGATTCACATGTTTTCAATAACCATCTGATCTTTATTTCATGGAGAGTACAATGCATGTACTATACCATGAAAAATGGAGAAGTTATTCATGTCCGCTTTGAATGATTATTTTAAAATAAATGTATTGGGTTTGATTTTCCTGCTGATCCACTACCAATGATCTACATACCCATTTATGGTAGGTGCTGTCAGTGAGGAGTTATGCTTGTAATAATCTGTCTTCCTGAGTTCTTATATTGTACCTGAATTGTCCAAGCTGAACAGTGAGTACTGTTACTGCCAGTCAGCCCTTCACTTTGCCCACATGATGCCAAAAGGTTTTATTGAGTTGATTGGCAAGAATGTAACTATTTTCATTTGTAACGCTTCCCTTGGATTATAAAAGACATTGATTTAAACCGAATATTCCCATTTCTAGCCTTCTCTCTAAAAAATTGGCAGTCAAAAAAACATGTATGAGTTTGTTTGGTTTGTTTTTTTTTTTTTTTTGCTTCACTGTATTCCATTTTCTCAATCAGTAATTTGGGTTTTTAGTATGAATAAATTGACAGTGTCTTTGCAGCCCTTTTTTATACTGCTGGTGCACTGATATGGCCACAGTCTCCATGGTGAAAGAAGGCGGAGAATGGGGTAGGAATAGGTGACAAGAACAACACAGCTGTGTTATTTTTATGATGGATCCTGTTGGGATGGATGTACATTTGTAAGAGTAAAATACCTGTTGAAGTTCTATACAAAGGCATATTTTTAAATCTGCTAATCATTAAAATTCTATGAAGTACGTGCGACCAAAAGATGTGTTTAACATTTAGCAATCACATGTAATATAAAAAAATCTATGGCAGGGCACTAAAAATCATCAAGTCTACACCTGCATTTTTAAAGCTAACCAATAATCCAGAATTTTTAAAGGTTTGTTCCCAAAATCCTGTAGCTAGTTAGGGTTTGAGTTTGTAGCCACACTGAGAATGCATAATTTAATACTTATTCCATACTATGTGGCTCTCAAATTCTGCTTGTCTTTTAAAATCAAATTTCATTTATTTTTCCTTTGTTTTAATAAGCAGTATAGAAGTAGTGATAAGATTTTTCTCCCTGCTCCACTCCTAGATGAGCCTAAGCATGTTTATACATCATAAAGTTGTCTTCTGTTCTGTCTCATTCTTAAGATCAGTTATCTTACTATGAGAACCTGAATGGAGATACAGATACATAGACGTCAATAATGACCAAGGATTGATTCTTCCTGAGGTATTTTAATTTCTTTTTTTTCCAACTTACGATGCCATATTCTTGCTTCCTGGTAATCCACTATGGTCTGAATTTGTCATAAATGTGGCACCACAGGTAAGTTATCCTGGGACCCAAAGTCATTCCTCAAACTTAGACTTAGTCTGTACAATTAATAGATTCATTCTTCCAGAACTGTATTGCTGAAAATTGAGATAAAAATAATTAGTAACACTGTCAACTCGGTGACATGATTAGAGTTACTGACAACTCTAGGATTTTATTTATGGTGCTGCTGGGTAGTACTAAAGCCAGAATATGTATTGAAAACTTTAAATTGAGTCTCTAAACTAATTCACTTTAAGTAAATATGGCTGCCAGGATGTAACAAAACTTCCTCAAAGTAAGTTTTGATTAGAGCAAGAGAAATATAAGGAATAATGCTTATACGCACTGGGAGGCATCTGAAAATATTTTTTCAATACTAGAACCTGTATTTGATAAGCTTCTGAATCTATCTTCAGTTACAAGGACAATAGAGGCGCAAAGGAATATGTGAAATAAATCTATTGTGGAAGACTCAGTATCTCAAATGATTCAACTTTTTTAACAAATTGCAAGAAAAAACATCTATTGATTAAAAGAGCCAATAAATTATAGTGTATGAACTTTGAATATATTTAAACAAACCACCTGAAAACAAAAAAATAACCTATGAGATGACATTTGAATTCTGACCAGATGTACAATAATACTAAGAAACTCTCATTGGTTAAAAATATATGGTAGACTTCTTAATGGCTCTCCAAAGATGCCTATGTCCTAGATTTATGTACCTGCAAACGTGTTATCTAATATGTCAAAACAGGAAATTTGCAGATATTGTTAAATTAATAATTGTCCTGATAGACCTCACTATTAATCACAAAGGTCTTTAGAAGTGGAAGACAATCATTGAAAAGTAGTGATGTCACTGAATCAAAGGTTGAAGTGATGCAACCTGTAGCTATGGAATGCCACTAGCCTTTAGAACCTAGGATAGAATAGGCATGGATTTTCCTGTGTAGGCTGGAAAAGATCATAGCCCTGATGACACCTTAATTTTAGTCACTTTAATTTTCAACTTCTTAACTTCACAACTATAACTGTATTAAATGTGCGTTAAGTCAGTAACTTTGTGTTAATTTGTTACAACAGCAATAGAAAACTAATACAATGCAATCAATGCATATCATTTTTTAAAGTTATCTATTAAGGTTCAATATTTACATAAAATCAAGCAGTGCCTTAGATTTGCTATAAAATAATCCAGTTTGTATGATGAAAAGTGTGTGTGTAGGGAATATTAATGAAACAAGACTGAAGATCAATTGATGATTTTGAAGATGGTAAGGGCTACATGAGCATTTATTGTCTCTTTTCCATGTTCTTGTATGTTTCTCTATTTCTGATATTAAAAATAAAAATGTCATGAAGTTTAGTTAATCTAACTTAATTCTTTCCATTGCTAAATTGCTTGAAATGATCTTTTTGTCTTCTCATTCTTTCTCATTACTCCATTTTCAGTGTTCTTAGGAAATAATGATGGAGGAATTATGGTAGAATTTCTAATGACCTAGAAGTACAAATGAAGAGTCAGGGAATGTAATTACTATAGAAGAGTTAGTTTTTATTGGCTAAATACCTGAAATTTGATGGTGCTTGTGAATCTTTTATGTAAATGGCACATCTTTTTACACAGTTAAAGTGAAAACATAGATAATGCCACTATATCTGTTATCCATGGTGAATTTGTCTGATTTGTTATCTTTCTAATGATATGATATATGTTGGGAAATATTATATATACACACATATATCTATATATATATGTGTGTGTATATATATGTGTATAAATATATAGTACTTATACCTTTTTTTTTCTAGATAAGAATTTTATGGCCAGTTATCAGCAATGTTCTGCTTCCCTTTTCATAGGAAAATTGAATTTGATGGTGTGCATCAAAATTAATGGTGGATTTTTACTTTTGGTATAATTTCCAAGGCTGAATTCCAAACTGAAATCAGAAACTCTGAAATAATAGGAAATACATTTTTAAGTAAAGAACTGGTATGATCAGATTTTATTTTAGAAAGAGAATTTTTATAGCAATGTGAAAGATAAGTTATAATAGAGAAAAACAATAGCATATCCCATTTGATGAGTTTTATTCTAAGAGAGGCAAAAATGATGTACAACTAAAATAAGGAAGTATAATTAGAGATGGAAAAGAAAGGTGGATTTGAAAGAGGGATCTGACATAGAAACAATAGATTTGATAACTTAAATTATGTGATGAAATGAATAGTAAAAGATGTATAAGTAAGGACAATTCTTGATTATGTTGTGATAACAAACAGAAACACAGAGAAGGCTTTTCTCTACCTTTCTGCCATCTCCATTTTTCAACTGTAAGGATGAATATCCCTTCTAAAATATATTCATTCCTCTTTTTCTAGTAAGGTGGAAATAAAAAAATTTCTATCGTCTTATGCAATTTGAGTATAAAGAAGGAAAAAACAACTAGAGATTGTCCTGAAGAGAAACAAAGATGTGGAAATATTCTTCCACTAGATGGCTAGATGCTTGCTTTTCCTTCACAGCTGTGATTCCAAACACATACCATTATCCCCGGAATTATTCCAAATTCATTCTCAATGGAACCTTCCTACTCCTGGTATCTTTGACTGATCCAGTGAATTGGCAGAAACTCTGTACTTTCTGGACTTGGGCATAACTTTGACTTTGAGTCCTATCATTGGGAGCCATATCCTTCCCAAAAAGGACAACCAAATGTCTGGGGCACAAAACCAAGTCTCAGTAAATTTACGAAGACTGAAATTTTAGATGTATTCTATATAGAGGTACATTCTTCTGTGATCACAAGAGTGTGAAGTTAGATATCAACCAGAAAAAGAAAAGTGGAAGAATCTCAAACATGCGGAGACTAACTGGCATGTTTCTGAATAATTCCTGGGTCAATTTGGAAAATAAAGACAAAATAAAACAAATGAAAATATAAGATACCAGAATTTGTGAAATGCAGCAAAAGCAGCACTAAAAGGGAAGTTAATAGCAATACAGGCTCACATAAAAAATATGAGAGCTATCTCAAATTAACTAAATTACATGTTAATTAGAAAAAGAACAATTGAAACCAGAAGTCAGTAGAAGAAAAGAGATGATAAAAATTAGAGCAGAAATAAATTAAATTGAAAACAGAAAAGATGATAAGAGATTTTAAAAATCCAAAAGCTGGTTCCTTGAAAAGACAAACTAAATTTAAAGATGTCTAGCTATGCTCATGATGAAAAAAGGGAGAAAACCAAAGAAGAATCAGAAAGACAAAAGCGAGATTACTAATGACATCACAGAACTGCAAAGAATCATAAGGGACTATTAGAACATCTACATTCCAACACATTTGTAAAACTTGAAGAAATAGACAGATTTCTAGAATCCTGCAAACTTCCAAAATCAAATGAGGAAAAAAATATCTACCTTGCATAGCACAGAAATTGAAACAGTAGTCAAGTCTCCCCAAAAACAAAATCCCAGGACCTCATGTTCATATTCTGCCAAGCATTCAAAGATTTAATACCTATTTTGTTAAACTATTCCACAAAATTAGAGCAGAGGAGATATTCCCAAATACATTATGAGATCAACATTACCCCGATTCCAAAACTAGACAAGGACAGCACACCACATACACTGTCAGCTGATGTAATGGATGAACATTAATGCAAAAATCCTCAATAAAATAAATCTTGGCATATTGAATTCAGCACACTTACGTTCAGAATAGAAGCATGGAGGGAAAGGGAATGTTGGATTCAGTACATTGGTAATAGTCATCACTAGAACTGGTGGTAGATGTGGTATGATATGCATGCAGATTGAAGCATGAATCCAATAATCCAAAAATCAGTAGTGATGTAAATAATAAATTATACATCATGATCAAGTGGGATTTATTTAAGAGATGCAAGTATGGATCAACATATGCAAATCAATCAATGCAATATACCACACCAAGCCCTGTGGGACCAGGACACGGAGCTGGGGGAAAGGATCTAGGCACGGGGCAGATGATGTACCAGTGCCCCAGTGGTTTGAATGGGAAGCCTGGAGAGAAAATTACGCTGGGCACTGCCATAACCAGCAAGAAGCTAGGGGAATTGCTCACCTCCATCCTCTCCCAATATGTTGTCCCAGAGCTGTAGGAACTGCCTACCAGAAATCCCACCCTGGGCCTTATAGGAAGAAGAGGGTCCCCCAGAGGAAAAAATCGTTAATTTTACCCACTAGTGCCACCTTGTG
The DNA here is from genome assembly GCA_004363575.1 of Solenodon paradoxus. Taxonomy (NCBI): domain Eukaryota; kingdom Metazoa; phylum Chordata; class Mammalia; order Eulipotyphla; family Solenodontidae; genus Solenodon; species Solenodon paradoxus. The sequence continues at coordinate 81,315 of RJWH01001443.1, forward strand.
GGTGTAGGTGAAACTGCATCCTGATTGCTGATTGTGGGCCATCAGCAGGATGGCCATTGCAGTTGGCAAATGCGACATTGGGGGAAGGTGTTGCATCCCATAAACAAACTGTGACTCCATAGAGTGAGCTTTCCAGCAGTAACAGAATCCACATAAGAACTTAAACAAATTCAACCAGTGAGGACACCACAAAACTCAAGAAATTCTATTGTCCAAACCAAGATCCAGACTTACTCAGCTCAAATCAGTACTCTACACAAGGCCATCACTGCAGGAAAACTAATCCACAGAAACATAAACAGAATACCGAACAGAGCAAAGACAGAGAAATATACTAAGTCATTGATGGAAATGATGGATCCAATCAAAAACGCAGGGGAAAATCTGAATACAGCAGACATGTTGAAACTACTTCAGAATGAATTTAGGGCAACAGTGATAAGCATACGCGTGCAAATCAAGAAAACAAGGGAGAAAAAGAGAACAACAAAAAAGAAGAAATGAAGCACCTCGAAACAGATGTCAAAGAAATAGAGAACACAGTAGCTAACCTAAAGAATTCAATAGAGGGACTCAAGAACAGGAGGGATGAAGCCTGCAATAGAATTAGTGAGCTAAAAGACAGGGCAGAGGAATGCACTGAAGCAAAGCAGCAAAGAGAACAAAGAATGCAAGGAAATGAAGACAGAGTTCAAGACCAATAGGATAACATCAAAAGTAACTACATTCATATTATAGGAGTCTCAGAAGCAGAAGAGAGAGGAAAGGGAGCAGAAACTGTACCTGAAGAAATAATTGCTGAGAACTTCCCTAACTTGAAGAATGAAGCAAGCCTCCAGACCCAGGAAACTCAAAGTGTCTCTAGTGAAAGAAACCCAAACAGACCTATACCTAGACACATTGTTGTCAAAATGTCAAAAATATAAGATAAATAATCTTAAAAGCATCCAGAGAAAATGAATTCCATACAAAGAAGTCCCCCTAAGATTACCAGAGGATTTCTTAACTGAAACTCTATAGGCCGGGAGGAAATGGCCTGATATATTCAAAAGAATGAAAGAAAAGGATTTTCAACCCAGGATATTATACCCTGTGAAATTATCATTCAGAATTGAAAGAATGATAGAAAGCTTTTCCAATAAGAAAAAGTTAGACATTTATTACCACAAAACCAGTTCTACAGAAAACACTAAAAGATGCTATGTAAGGTGTAAAGGAGCCCCACTTAAAAACAGGTCTATTAGATTTATTCATCTTCATTCATTAGAGATATTGGTCTGAAATTTTCTTTCTTGGTGATGTCTTTGTCAGCTTTTTGTATCAGTGTCATGTTGGCGTTATCTTTTATGCCTAAATCCTGTGTGCTTGCTAGTTTATCCTGTTTAGTTTTATTGTTATTGATATTTTTTGATTGGAAAGATATCGCTATCCAAATTCTTTGAATTTTACTATCATCATGTTGAGATTTTTTTTTTTATAGTTTCCATATTCTTCTTGATAATTTCAGTTTGTAACTTGTCTAAATTAAGGAATTGTGACTCAAACTTAACATTATGAATTTTTATATATTTGTTTGATTTAGTTCATTTGTTTGGTTTGGTATCTCTATATACCACATATGAGTGAAACAACATGTTTGTCTTTCTCCTTCTATCTTAACCTCACTGAACATTAATACCCTCTACTTTCATTCAAGTTGTTACAAATGGAAATATTTCATCCTTTTTAGCAGATGAGTAGTAGTCCATTGTTTATCTATTCCATGTCTTTTAATCTACTTATCTGCCAGTGGGCACTTAGGTATTTCCATATCTTAACTAGTGTAAATAATACTGCAGTGAACATGGGGATAAATCTATCCCTGAGAATTAATGTTGTGTTTTTCAGGGAAATACATAGAAGTGGGATAGTGGGATCATATGGAATTTTTATTTTCAGTATTTTGAGGAATGTGCATATTGCTTTCCATAAGGGTTGCACCAATTTACACTGCCACCACCAGTGTATGAAGGTTCCCTTTTCTCTTCATCCTCACCAGCACTTGTTTCCAGTCTTTTGGGTAATAGTTCTATCAGATGGGAGGTAATACTTTATTGTTATTTTGATTTGCATTTCCCTAATAAGAGATTTGGAAAATCTTATATCCTATTGGTCATCTTGTATGTCTCTTTGCAGAAGTGTATTCATATCTGTCCAATTTTTCGTTGTAGTATTTTCCTTTAGTTGAGTTTTATAAGTACTTTATATATTTTGCATAGTAAATCCCTGTCAGATTGTGCAAATGATGTGCAAATACTTTCTCCCATTCAGCATGATGTATTTTTGTTTTGACGATTGTTTCTTCAACTGTGCAGAAGCTTTTTAGTGTGGTGCAATCCCATTTATTTTGATTTTTTCCCCCTTGATGTACTCTGTAATATAGGTATTCTTTTATTGTTATATAATTAATACCTGAGTTTGCCTTAGTTTATTATAGTCAGAAAATTCTGCCAGGAAGTGACGTTAAGCTTTAAATTCATAAATATATATATATATATACATATATATATATATGTATATATATATATATGTATATATATATATACACTGGCTGAAGAGTCCCAAAGAATCCGATCTCATGTGAGTATTTTCAAAAAAAAGACTCTCATGAAGGTAGGTTATGGTATTTCAACTAATAATTGCCTGTCTTTTCCAATAATAACAGGACCCTGAGAAGAGGTTTTGGTAAAACTGATTCTTGATATATTTCTTCATTTGGGGGGAAAATATTAAAACTGTCTCTCATTATGTCAAAAACTGATGGGGATGCCTACACTGTGGAGATGACTCATCATAGTTCAATTGGGAAAGAATGGAAGACAAAGAAAGATGCATGTCTATGTCTTGGACCATTGTTTTTGATATTGGAGAAGAGCATACTATAACATTTTATTGTCATTAGCTGTCAGACTATTCCATAATTACCAGTCAGAACATGTGTTGACCAGCTTTGCTAAATATATTATTATGTTCTTTCCAAATGAGTTGAGAGGAAAAGTAGAGTAGGTAACAGTATTTGTTAGGCTACCTAATTACCAGCTTCTCTGCTTTGAGTGAAAATTGTCTCTCAAATCTTCCTGGCATAACCTTCTTCCATATGAAAGACAAATATTAACACAAAGGACTTTCCTAGGCTCTTGTAACAACAGCAGAGTTTTTAATGAACACCATGATACAAACTTGTGCTTAAAGCCTCAAAAGCTTATTTAATGATGCCCCTCAAATTATTCACAAAGAAATGGGGATGATTTTGACTGTGAAGACAGGCTTGACTCACAGTGTTTGCCCCTCAAGGCTTTGTACACTGCTGCCTCTGGACAGATACGGGAGAAATTAGTGGGACCCCCTTTAGTGTTTCATATCGGCAATCACAAAAGCAAGTCATTCTTTGCCTTTGCCATTCTGACCCACTACTAGACAGTGTCATCCTTCTGTCATCAAGAGTATCTTGGTATTATTAAAAATTGACTCATTTTTCCCATTGTAGTTCTCAAAATATTGTGAGTATAGTTTAGATGATTAGTTTAGTATAGTCATAGGTGATTGCTTTTGTCTAAACCTGTACTCCGGTTAATATATTCTTGACTCCTACTGATATAATCACATAACAGAATTTACCAAGTACCCAAATATAAAATTATATAAACTTTGCCTGGCGTGCACGCACACACACACAAACATAATGATATAATCAAGTTAATTTTGTATGTTGTTTACATCTTTCTTATTACTAAATATTTTGATTTATTAATTGTGAGATTTATACCTGTGACATCAAAATATGAATGAGTTTCCAATTAAATTAATGCAAAATTTGAGAATTTAGAAATATCTAGAGTCTGGTCACTCATTTGGGGCTTACTATGAAAGTTTGATAATTGAAGAAAATCGATAGCTTTCATTGCGTAATAATCAATTCCTATTTTTAAGTAATTTATAATCTGCTTTTGTTGCTCCATGACAAAAATCATTACAACCAATTTTAGAAAATCTTCAGCTCATCACTTTATTGCTGTGAGCTCATACCTAATAGTACTTTCAACTGTGTGGCCCTTTATCTCCTTAATGTTAATAGTGGTAAAAACCCCGGTGAGCCCTAGTGGCTTAGTCCATGACCTCTGTTGGGTACAGTCTGCATACATCCCAAGGATCCAGATTAGCTGCTTGGGTTTCTAGATTGGGGGAATAAGGAGAGGTGGGGGAGACAATCAAGATGAACAACTAAATGTAATGTTTCTTCCTCCTCTGTTCTTGCCTGCCTGCCTCTACTTGCCTTCATTCCTGCCTGTACCTTTCCTTTAAAAAGATATCCTTTGACTAATAATGGCACAGTAAGTGTTACAAGCAAGTGAAATGATTAACCTCCATAATCCTTAACATAGTCCTATTAGGTAGACTCTATTATTATTTCTATTTTACAGAAGAAAAAGTTTTTTTAAAAATTAGGTAACCTAACCAAGTTTACCTCACTGGACTAGGTATGTTTGACATTAAAACCTTTGCTTGTCACCACCATGTTTTACACCTGCTCATGTAACTAGACGGACATGGTTACACTAGGATAAACCACCGAGCCCTGGAATGATAAGCAGTTCAGTGCTAACAATTCCTGAGGAAGATTCAGTGAGTGGTTGTTAGCATGAGTTGTGGACACACAGCAAAGCATGTTACAGTAAAGAGCCCTGAGTCTCAGAACCAACCTATCTGTACTCCACCCCTTCCTTATTAAATGCGAGTTCTCTGTCAAACTCTTGATCTTTCCCTTCTCCTAAAACACTGGAGTTGGAGAAAACAACCTATAGTTTCAGAAGGGCAGACTGGGTTAGTGCCATGGCTTTGTGGTTTTATTTGAAGTGAATACAGTGGCTTACTTACTAGGTTACCTTTAAACAAAAGGAACAGATAGGTGCCCAAATATTTGCTGACAGTGCAGCCTGCATCTTTACACTTAATGCTCTCAACAACTCTATCCTTGGTTAAAGAAGAGGAAATTGACACTGGTAAAATGACTTGCCTGTGATCTGAACTAGTAAATGGCTGAGATCAGACATTAATTCAAAGACTAGCACTCTACTCATTTCCTGACACTTTTCTGGGACATCAAACACACATTATGCACCAGCTTGAAACCAAATCTGAACGCTGCTCACTCAGATTGTTTTGAAGTTTATTTACCTCGCTGTTACTCCGCATTTTGCTAATTTTCTTGATAGTGGTTTAAAGGAAGTCAGTGTTTGCTCTTTCTCATTGAGAACAAAATGATTCCACAGAGTAGTGTTTTCAGAAATACCAGTGTCCTGAAACTTTAAAGGTTAAAGAAACCCTCTATAGCTTTATAGTGGTCACAGTGTTGAGAGCAGGGACCCTGTCTACCATTTCCCCTCTACTAACAGAGCCCTGGACCCCACACTCAGGAAATAACGGTCTTTGTTTCTGCTTTTGAGAGGATAGTCTGTAGTATTGGCTTGAGCTGTGATCTGCCTCAGTCAGTGGAATTTGTTTTCTATTAAACTGCTTAACCACAAGGGAGGAGTGTGATACAAAGAAAACCCCTTCACTTTCCCTTTACTGGTCTGACCAGTTTAAAGTGAATAGTAGCCCAGAGAGATTTCTCGATTTCCCCTTCCCGCTATCAAGGTAGGCAGTGGATCCAGGGGTGTGTTTGTAAATGACAGCTGCTTGGTACCTTCAAGGCAGTTGAATGGGAATAGTGAAAGGAAATCCAGACTGGGATATCCCATAAGTATCCCATGTCATGCTGAATTCAGACTGGGCTATTCAAGGTCATGCACAGAAGCTGAACCAGTGACCCACAATTTGATTCCTTTAGTTTGGAGATTCAGACTGTGAAAGACTTTGCATTCTTTGCTCTCTGCTTCTGCCTGACCTTCCCCAGAGCTCCTAACTCTAATTTCACACAACACCCAATCCTATAAAAATGACTTTAATTTCAGGACCCTCAGGATGCCAAGGTGAACATGCCCTCCTTGGCAATTATTGTTCCCTTTCTGATTAGTATCTCCAGACAGTTAAAACCATGTCTTATCACTAGAATTATCTTTAGTCATTCCCAGCTTTTTGCTTAAATGGTAGCTGGAGTGCATGGTTTTCATTTTGTTTTGTTTTTTTTGAGTGATTGCTACCAAGATGAATAAGTTAGGTAGGAGAGGACGTTCTGGAAAGAATCACTAACAAAAAATATTTTCTCCTTTATTCAAGTGTTGCTGGCTCAAAGAACACAGACAAGGAGAAAGAAAAGCAATAACAAAGCAGAAGCAAAGAGAAGTCTACTGTGAGTTCAATTTACCCTGAATCACTGCAGAGGCAATTAGTAACCCAAAGTAAACATGAACACCAGCATTGATCCATTATTTCTCTGTGATGTATCAGATCTTACTTCTCCAGGCCATTAGTCCTGACTGATATTCTTTCATCTTTGTATTTCATTTGCTCTTTAAAAATCTCACTTTTTTTTTTAAAAGAAGGAATCAGGCAGGAATGAAGTCAAGTAGGAATGCAAGCAGGGAGGAAGAAGTGCTATTTGTTTGTTTATTTTGAAAGTTGTTTCCCCAGCCCCAGGTTGACATCCCAGGTCTTTGGACTTGCACTGTGCCACAGCTGCAAACTTTTTTTTTTTGAAGGAAAGTTGCAGGTAAGAATACTGAAGGTGAGCAGAGACAGGCAGGAAGAGAAAGGAAGAAGAATCACTTTATTTTAATTAGTTTTTCATCTTATTATTAATCCTGGCCCCGGGTCTTGAACCCAGGTCCTTGGGATATGTGGCCTGTGCTCTTTGCTAAGAACTAATCCACTACTTCAACAGGCCATACACACAGCTGCAGACTTAATGTCTGAGCCACCAGGACACACTCTTACTTTTTCTAACCTAGTATTGTATGTAAAATTTTATTAACTATTTTTAAATCCTTTGGAATTAGGTCAGAATATAAATAAAAACACATACTACGTATGTTGAGTATATTGAGTATATTGAGTATATTACCACAGCTTCTTTATCCAGTCATCTGTTGATGGAAATTTAAGATGTTTCCCTGTCCTGGCTATTGTGAAATGTGATGCTGTGGACATCAGAGTGCAGATATTTTTTCTGATTAGAGATTTGGTGTTCTCTGGGTATATGCCTAGAAGTAGGATTGCTGGATCAAATAATAGAACTTTTTTTTTTGAGGAAACTCCATGCTGTTTTTCAAAGAGGTTGCACTAATTTACATTCTCACCAGTAGTGTAAAGGGTTCCTTTTTCTCTCTCTGACAATTACTGTTTCTAGTCTTTTTGATATAGGCCAGTCTCACTGACGGAGCATATCTCGTTGTGGTTTTTTATTTACATTTTTCTGATGTTGAGTGTTCTAGAGCATTTCTTCATGTGTCTGTAGGCCATCTTTCTGTATTCTTTAGAGATATGTCTATTCAGTTTTTCTGCCCATTTTTTGAATCAGTCTGTTGCTTCTCTGTTGTTGAGATGTATAAGCTCTTTATATATTTTGGAGGTTAAGCTCTTGCCTGATGTGTGTTGTATGAATATCTTCTTCCATTCCGTGGGTTGCCATTTTATTTATGTGGTGGGTTCACTGTACAGAAGGTTTTTATTTGGATGTAGTTCTTATTGTTTAGATTTAGTTCATTTTGCTGTAGGTATTACTTCCCCAGAGACATTGAGGTGATGTCATGGATCATGTTCCCTACATTTTCCTCTATGTATGTTATGTTTTTAGGTCTGTGTCCATGTCTTTGATCCATTTTGAATTAACTCTCATATATGGCACCAATGAGTAATCTGCTTTCATTTTTGGTAGATGCCTATCCAGTTTTCTCAGGACCATTTGTTGAATAGAATTTCCTTCCTCCATTGAAGAAATTTCCTTCTTCCATTGGCTCCTTTAGTACAGTAAATTTAATGGAAACAGTTGTTCTTTTTTACTATTCCACTAACCAGTCATTTCTCTGCTCCTTCTTCCATCTCTCCTTAGACCTTTCTTTTCCCTAAGACATACAATATTAAAATCAGACCAATTGATAACCCAACAATGGCATCAAAGTGTTCAAATAAACATCAGCATTGCATATCTCTCACTTTAAATTAAAAACTGGAAATGATTAAACTTAGTGAGGAAGATATATCAAAGCCCGGCAGAAAACTAGGTATCTTGTGCCAAACAGTGAGCCAAATTATGACTGCAAAGGAAAAGTTCTTGAAAGAAATTATGTATTACTCTAGACCTTTCCTTGCAGCTCAGACAATTAAAATGCTGAGGTATGCCATGTAAAAGCCCAAGGACCTGGGTTTCAGACCCAGGACTGAGGTTGGGGGAGTTGGTTGGGAGTGAAATGTTACTGCAGTGAACACATGAGTGATAAAGCAAAAGAGCCTTATGGCTTATATGGAGAAAATTTTCATGGCCTGGATAGAAAGTCAAACCAGTACATAATTTTTCCACTATTCCTTTATTGCCTGAGACAGCTGAAAAATTAATTAATATGTTACTTTCTGAGCAGCATTTCATTTCTTTAGAAATATTTTCCCCCATCCTCCACATAAGATTTACATGTTATTCATTCCTGAATGACCTGGCTGTCAACTCTTAGTCTTGGTTGTATGGGAGCAATTAGAAAACACAGACTTTTTAATAACTAAATTTTATGGGCACCAATAGGATGGATTAGTGGAAAACACTTACAATCTAAATATATTATAAACTATAACCAATCTCTGTTGTCACATATGGTAATCCTTTTGAAATAACTATCATTTTAGTTAGTAGGAGTATTGTTAAGAATTTGTCTATGTTTCATAGATAGACAGTTTAAAAGCATGGCTAAGAAAGAAGCAAGGAATTTTCTGACTTGCTGCAAACATCAAAATCTCTGCCATTTTTGTAAAGTTATATTTTATAGGCTACATCTTTTTATTGTATTGTTTTAAAGCCATTTAACTTGGAGATAAGTTTACATCCATGAAACCATCATCACAATCTGCTATAAATATATCCATTATTTTCCTTTCTCTTAGTTTATTATTAATGTTTTTGTGATAAGGGCACTTAAGATCAACCTCTTATCAAATTTTAAAGTATATAATACAGTGTTGTTAGCTGTAGGTATTGTGCTATTGGGCAGTAGATCCCTAGGACTCATTCATATAAATCACATCTTTTAAATATTTACTTTACTAATATATTTCGTTAACTTGTTTGAGTTATTGTGCCATGTTAAAATATAATAACCTAAAGAATCCTTCATAAATTATATTCCCAATCATCGCTTTCTTCAATCTTACCCCTAACTCCAGTGTTACTTTTGTTACAGCTGCAGAGTGCTCACTTGTCTCTCTGAATAGAACTCTCCTAATTTTCTTTAGCCCCCACCACCAACCCCATACAGGTCATTTGTCATCTCCTCAGTCTTGTTCACAACATCATTGCTAAAGTATCTGAGGTCTATCCCTCTTTTTTTTATCTTTACCACTTCTGTTTTATAATGACTGCCCTTTCTCTTCTTCATTTCTCTTCCTTGTTATATTCATTCCCTCCTTTTCCCCACTTTACAATACTGCCTTCTCCTGTTTTTGTGATACTACTGTCTGGTTTTTGTAGCCATCACCTGTTATTAGCAATTTAGTAATCTTTTCTTTTTATTTTCATGGTAAGTGTAATAAGCAATAGCACAATTTTATTTTGCTTCTAATATTTAGCTCTTGAATTACTTTGCCCATTAGGACTGATAAAGAGCTTTATATATAAAGAAAAACTCAAGATTTGGATTTTTGAGGTTGCCAGAAATTATGAGGCATTATATGTACCAAGAGAAATAATACCAATTTATGTATCAAAAAATTTTATATTTTAATACTGTGGATAGTGTCACTTGGCTTCCATATTACAAAGAGTATTAACCTATTTTAGGTTTTCTAAAACCCAGTGTAATGCAATCTAGAAGTATCACTAAGTGTTTTCTTTCCTCATACTTTATTACACACACACACACACACACACACACACACACACACACATACACAATGCAGACATAATTGGAGAAGAAATGACTAAGAAAATATCTATTATGAAACAATGGCGAGATTAAGTAGGTGCATTACTGAATTATGAAATATTTAGTAAAAAAAAAAGAGAAGAAACCTCTCAGGAAATCACAATTCACTTCTAATACTTCCCACCCACTTATGTGTAACTTTAGGTTACTACTTTGTCCTGGACTCACAATTTGCTTCCATCTACTTTCCCATAAATTTATTTTCATGTATCCAGTTGGTTTTTATGGGTCTTACTATTTAGATCTCAATTTCCTTTGTTTTGTGATTCTCTGGAGACTTTTATTTAATGTTTGGTTCCATAGTTATTCTCAAACAAGACTAGTAAATTATTAGATATTGTACACATATATGTCCATGGACTGAGTGTATGGATTCTTTTTGATGCTTTGCATCTGGTTCACCTTGAAAACTTTTTTAATACTCAGACATCTAAAATACGTTGAAAGACCATTTGATGCAAGACTAATAGAAAACTTACACTGTAAAATGACATTTAGATTTTTAGATCCTTAGAAAAGCCAAAATAAATCACCAGTTGGTAGATTACATACACATACATGTGTCTCTGTTTAATCAGCATGGTCTCTGCTTATGTATAATCTTTATCACTTATAGCACATAGTTAGTCAGAAATCTTTACAATGGCACAAATGAGATATCTAAACTACTTTAGAAACATAGTTGCCTGGAAAAGAATATCATAATGAAGAGGAAAAGTCTAAAAGAAGAGATCTGTGGTCCTCTCAATTTAAATTCTAAACCTACTGTTTTTGTAACTATTATTTTGACTAGATGAAACTATTTGGAATGCATGTCTGGAAATGAGTTTAGTCAAATAAATTAGATTTCAGCAATCACAGTTTGAGGGAAACAGCAAAAAAAATATTTCCAATTAACTTCTCTGTATGTTTTTCACTTTTCCAGCTCTTTGCCATATAATCAGTGCCTTCTAATGGACATCATTAACACCTGAAAAGATTGCAGAAATACAGATACCCAGGGTATACTGTAACCCTACTAACTCTGAACCTTCAGTTGAAACCTTAAAATATTTATTTTAACTTGTTGCTGGAGAGAATTCTTATGGGACCATGCAAACACCAATCCAAAGGGTTTAAGATCAAGAAGAAAATGTGCTGAAATACTAGAAAGTAATATCAGAATGACTTCTCTGTGCATATACTACCATCCCACCCTATCCTACCTCTAATACACAACACACATACTCTACAGAATATGTAAATACCTCTGATGGCTATGTTTGCTTGAAAGCATAAGAACTGAGTGGAGCTGGAATACCCGTATCTGTCTGATCAACTCTAGTTGTACAGAAATAGCTATGTATAAATAGCCTGTCCCAAATGTGTTGACTTGCCAAAGTTCAGTTTACTTACAGTTGAAGTCTTCAAAGGACACTGTACTTGGGTGAGTTTGCTTTCCCTTCAGAGTCACTGGACTATGGGCTAGATTAGGGCCCTTCTCTCCACAGGACATTTCTCGGGCCTGTTCCTCCAACAGCTTTTCAATCATTCTCTGTAGCTTACCTCCCATCTCCTTCTCCAGGACCATTTCGGAATCCTGAACTAACAAGCACTGACTCCACTTGGGCACACAGACCCTGTTTGTTTATAGACCTCCCTGGAAAGCGATTGCTATTAATGCATTGACATGGATACCAGAAATAGTGGGAGACAAAGTATTTAGTCTTTTCTAACAATCTGAGTTATCTGGTTCTTTCTTTTTTTACAAAGATTTAAAAAACAGATTGCTGTTTCATGACTTCAGTTTGACATTTGATTTGATGTAAACAAGAGAGAAAGGTGAACAGGAGAGCAGTAACCTGAAACTAGCTGAAAAATTCTCTCCTCTGGTTTTAACTGGTCAAGCACTATCCATTAAGTTTTTATGGGCCAACCTGCCTAGTAGTCAGGGGTATCGCTTCTTATGCTTTCTTCCCTTCCCATTCACATACTATCCCAAACCTCACTTAGTTATTTTGTTTGTTTTTTATTTGTTTTTTGTCTCCAGGGACTTTGTTCCCTCTACTGAGGAGGAAATTTAGACAAATATCTCTAACAGGAAGTTTGAATTGAATATCGACTCTGCTTTTGCTTAGATGCCAGCATTTTAGTGGTAGCTCAATTTAACCAATATGATTGAGAAAGAGATGCTATGAAGGATAGGCAATGCAGCATGTAGCCTGGGAAAAGTATTGTCAGGGAGCCATTAACCAGGAACTCAGCTATGTGAACATAAACCCCCCAGTACTGACATTTGAAGGGGATAAGGTCATTTTCTCCTTTGGCCTAGTTGATGGTAGAGTGTAAGCTGAGACTCTCAGGATTGGTTTGGACAAATCTGAAGACTGATCTCTCTGATTTCTCATTTTAGATCTATGACAATATATTTCATCTGTGTTTAATACAATTTCAGGCTCCCTAAATACAAAAGCAACTGTTGCATTCACTATTTACATATTCTGTTCACAAAATTACACCCTGATTTATAGATTCTGGAAAGTAACAGCCTTTATGGTATAATTTTCAAGGAGATAAGACACAGTCTCCAGATTCTACTCATATCGTCTCTTAACTGTAACCTGAGAGAAGCTTTTTGCATCAGAGTAGCTCAAATAACATAAAAAATAAAAGATAATTTTGTGGTAGCTGAGGATTTCTATATAATCAAATATTTAAAGCTGTTTCTAAATGCTTCTAGACTTTCAACTCTAACAGAAAATACCTACTTGCATATGTGAGCTATTTGATTGCATGTAAATGGAAAGAAACATATATTTGCTATTCTAAATTTACTTTAAAAAATTAGTTATGTCAAGAAGTATGAGTGTGTAGATACCAGTATTAATCCATTTCAAAGTATGTGTTCTGAGTATGAGCCTGAACTTAAACCTTGGGTATTTATTTCTCCTGTTATCTATACAAAGAACTCCTCCAATTCTCAGTCCACTAAGGTTTGAATAATTCAGCACATTGGATTTTATCAGCAATTAATAGGTCATATTTTATTCATCTCTCTAATAATCCCCTGTGAAAGTCTACATAACACTTTCTCTTCCTTGACCCTCATTCTGGAAGTGGTTCGCACTCATTAACTACTGGCATATTCTCCCACAGCATTTACAATACACTGGGCCTAGCCATGAACAAGCATTTAATTATAGGCCAGCCATCTGTCTAATATAAACTACATCTTCCAGCAGCCTCTTTATAGTCTGAGGAATAATTTTCTTAAAGGAAAATGAGAATTGCTCATGAATATCAGCAGGGACACAACCTTCTTGAATTTTTCCCATTTTGACACTCTTAGTTCATTTAAGGTCAAATCTATGTTTGAAAATAACATCAGTGTTACTTGACTTCAGATTCAAAGAGAGTTAAATGTTCCCCAGAAATGTAAGTCAATTTAGTGTAGATTAGTCAGGTATTTTTTTCCATACTAGTTTAAGCTTGGAAAATAGTAGACTAAACTCGTAACCAAAGAGACAAGAGTGAACCAAATGGGGGCATGATTTCCCATGTTGTAATCTGGTGATTCCAAGGTGTGGAATAACATCATACTGTTAAAGTAGAAAAAAAATTAAAAATGCAAGACAATGGGGTTGACCAATCTTCTTTCTTAACAACATTTGGCATGTTGTTTCTAAACTACTTCCAAATTATTTAGTTATACCCTTGCCACAGCTTCCCTGGAGATAGCTACTCTGCTAAGTGCTATTCAGCCTTAGGCTACAGCCAAAATTGATTGGCTGAGGGGTGACTGCCAAAGCTAATGATCTTAGGCTGGTTAGTACTTTATAACCTGATTGATGTAGAATATTAGCAACTGTAAACAGCTGCTACCCAAATTAAAAATCACTTTGCTTCTTTGATTCTAAGGTGCTCATGGTATATTTTATACCTTTAGTCAGGATTTCAAACTGTGTATGGTGGTACTTCAAAGAATCAATACTTTTGAGATATGATGATATAGTAACTAGGGGCAGAACTGAAGTCTAAAGAACACGAGGAGTTCGTTTGAATAGTTACACATACAGGGAAAATAAACAAAAGATATCAGTGTGAAGAAAAGTCTGAATAAACAGAGAAAGCTGCTCGGTGTAGAAAAGAGAGTAGGATGAATAGACTGAGGGTGACTGGCCACATAGGCCTTAGAGGTAACAGAGGGAGTAATAGCATGTACCTAAGCTCTTATAATCAATTACTGGTCTTAGTGCTTTTGAAACAAATATCCTGATAAGAACAGGGCAGAACAAGATTCTAAGACTCATATTCCTAAAAGGTTTTTCGGATCTTTGAGAATTATAGATTCCTATGCCCAGTCTAGCCTGTTGTACAAAAAGTATTTGAAAGTATGCAGTTCTCCAAGAACTTTGATTGATAAATAGAGTATGAATTTGAAGTTTACACCTTGATTCAGTCCAACAAAGAGACAAAAAGTGAAAATTTCAGTTCTCTATTTGTGGTTGACCAAATATAAGTTGGACAATAGACTTTAGGATATATTAAGATATATGATAGAATCTTTTGACCCAAATGAGCTCTTTGATCCTATGTGGCTAACCTAGTGACATAATTCAGTTGAATCCCATATTTGTAACCTGTTCTCCAGTCCTGATTCCTGGCTATTCCCTCCTCTTTTGAGGTCATTTGCCATTTATGCAACCTTCTTGGCCTTTCACTCACTGTGACTCAATTTTTAAAAATTAATAGATATTATTTTAGTTGTAGTAACATTGCTTTACAATACTATTTTAGTTTTAGGTGTACAATTTCACATTCATCAAATATTTAATATACCATGCCCACCATCGAATTTCTAGAAATCCTCTATCACTGTCCTTTGGACCTCCATTGCCCTTTGCTCCTACCCCTCTACACTGCTGATAACCTCAGTTTTGTTGTCAGAGTCCCAAGGATTTGTTTTGTCTTTGTTTTTTTATATTCCACACATAAGTGAAATCACCCAGTATTTGTCTTTCTCGTTCTGATTTATCTCACTTAGCAAAATCTCTTCAAATTCCAGCCATGCTGTCACAGATAGCAAGAGTTCTGCTTTTTTATAGCTGAGCAGTAGGTAGTCTGTGTATTGCATTTGTATGTGTGTGTGTGTCTGTATGCATTGTGGTTTTGATTTGCATCTCCCTAATAATAAAGTGGTGATGAACTTTTTTTCTTTTTTTTTCATGGACCTGTTGAGTATGTCTTTAATCTTCTGTACATTTTTTTGTTTGGATTATTTATGGGATTTTTGTTGAGTTGTATTAATTCTTAATATAGCTTGGCTGTTAACCCCTTGTGATTGTAAGATGCGCAAATATCTTCTCCCATTCAGTTAGCCATTTTTTCATTTTGATAATAGTTTCTTGTACTGTACAGAAGCTTTTATGTTTAACGTAATCCTATTTGTATATTTTTGGTGGTGTTTCCCTTGAAGTCCTGTCCCCAAATAAATTTTTAAGACTAATGATATGAAATGTATTGCCTATATTTTATTCTATGTATTTTTTGATTTTTGCGCTTACATCTTTACTCCGTTTTGAATTAATTTTTGTGTATGCTCTTAGAGAGTGATCTCTTTCCATTCTATGCATGTTGCTGTCAGTTTTTCCTGTCACTTGTTGAAAAGATCTAACTCCTTTGTCATAAATTAATTAACCATTTCTTTGTGCATCTGTTTCTGGAGTCTCTAGTCTACCGATCACGTGCCTTTTATTTTTTTTTAATTTCAGTACTGTATAGTTTTGAATATCATCCCTTGGTAGTATAGTTTGAAGTCTAGAATATGATACCTTCATTTTTGTTTTCTTTTTCTCATGATTGTTTTGACTATTTGAGGTTTTATTGCTTTTTCATAAAATTTTTAGAATATTTTTTGTTTCCTCAAAAAATACTAATGAAATTTTGATAAGGATTCCTTTAAGTCTGTATATTTTTTAAGTCAGATAGCCATATAACCAGGGCCACAAAATATTTTTCTGTCTCTTGCGCCACTGCGATCTAATATTTTCCTCTTCTCAGAGTTCATATCTGGCTCACAGAGAATATCAAATTAGGAAGCAGGCTAATCTCATGGCAGTTACTTCTACTATCTTGCAAAGGTAGCCACAGGCACTCACTATTAGATTTTCCAAAGTTGGACTTGATACAGTCTTTGTTTTCAAACTCCAAAGTTCACATGCCAAACTTTTGAGTATTTTTCTCTTCAGTCTTTTCTTTCACTTTATTTGAGATAAAGTAAAGAACTCTCTTTCTCATTCCCCAGCAGTGATAGACATCACAGCACACCATAAATCTTTCCATGGTATTTTTTCTCTACTCTCTTCTTCAACTTCTTTCATTATAGCTGAGAGGTGTGATGACCTAATGTGTACAGAATGGAGCTTATAGTCTATTAAATTGTAGTCTAGGCCATGTGGAGAGGGATTGCTTGGAAAACTATAAAACCAAGAAACCATTTTACTATCTGTTATATAAATACAAATAAAAGCAATAATTTCTTAAAAGTTTTGTTAGACAGAAGTCTTCAGTCGGGCTGAATCTGATTAAGAAGGGCTTATCAAGGCCTCATTTGGTAATTTCTAAACTGTTTTCTATTCTGAGTCTTAAGCCTACAAGGGTCATTACTTAAAAAGGAGTGAAAGCTAAGCTGCAATAGATCTTTCAGGATGTTTGTGACTGAAATTAGTAAAAGTTAATCCAATTTAAAGGTTGATATCTGCATTTCTGGTTTGTGAATACGTGACTGATAGAGACTTGAAAACTGAATTTAATATCATGAACAAAGAATATTATAATTTATTGATTGTGATTATTCATATTATGTCATTCTTTATTAGGTGTTTCATCAATACTTCTTCTAAAAACTTGTTTACCTAAGTACTTTTTAAATTTATGTATATGTATATAGATGTGTGTGTATTTTACATATGCATGTCTGTTTAGAGTGAGAATGCTAACTTAGTTATATTTTTCCTTATAAACTGTTAAATTAAAAATTAACCCTTTTTATATTCAAATCTCCGAATATTTGATGAAAACCAATTAAAATTGAGTGTAAAATGAGTCGACTCAGGTTTAGCCTAAAGAATATAGAAAATTTTATAGAGATGTCTGAAGAAGACTTGGAATTGTTGGATATAAATTAGGTTTTGTTTTTTGCCTATAGTACCTACAAGGTTTGTGCGCTTGAGAGACTGATGTGATTATATATCAACAGTAATAGTGGGGCAACATATTCTGGTACCTCACAGAGTCCTGGGAAGAGTAAGAAACAAAAAAAAAAAGTTTTAAGATGGGCCATTATAAAGGCTGAAAGGCATTCAGGACTCTGTTGTTGCGAAACAGTTCCCAGGGTTCCATAGCATTCTTCTGAAGGAACTGTGATGGTAGAGAGATTAAGGGCTCAGAGGAGGCAGCAATGGGCCAGGTGAGCAAAAAGATGATAAGGAGAGGTCCAGAGGGAACAGCAGCATATGGAGGAACTGCCTGATCCCATGTGAGACTTCAATGATGAAGATCAGAAATGAGCATATTTTTCAAGTGGCCAATTTCTTATAGTTATACCCAGTAAAGGCAACAAGGCTGTAGGCTTTGAATCATTATGCCAAGATGAATTTATCTGTGCCCCCAGGCTGGTGGACAAAGAGGCATTCAAGTTGAGTGAGGTTCTGACCCTACAGCCTGATAACTACTTGGTAAGTCCCTATTGGGACAACTCATTGCCCTCACTCTGACTAAATGAGGCCAAGCGTGAAGAAAAATTCGATGTCTTTTTAAACCCATTTTCCATTCTTGGAAATCCTAGCCAAAGCTATTATCTGATAATGTTTTTACTTTAGTTGAATATTCATAACACAGAAAAACCCTCAAAGAACTAGAGCCATAACAGTGAAATGACAGCACCTTTTCTGAGAGGCCAGCATACAAGAAATTCCCTATTGTGGGAGCCAGGAAGAAGGAGGAAGGTTGGGCAGAAATCCAGTGCTGTCTCTGGACTAAGTAAAATAAGCTTTATAAGTTCTCAGCATCACAGTGCTGAAAGCCACAAAACTGAGTCATGCATTCCTACATCATCAAAGATAGGCTGTTAACAAATGAGTCAAAATTCTTAGGCCACTGAGGTAAAAGAAGAATTTCTGGCTAATATGTCTAGGCAAGCTTTTGAATTTTCTGTAGGATGAGTTCCACCTTCGTTAACCTGCTTTAGGTGGCAGACTACACAGCTGTCACAGGAAGTGAGATCCTGAAATGTATATCTGCTATGGGAAGTTTTCTTCTTCCAATTTGATTGATGTGAAAGGTGAGTACTAAGCAAGAGAAAAACAGCTTACTGCCTCCTTCTCTCTTATGATCAGCTTCGCCACAGGGCTTTAATTGAGTTATTCTGTGAGCATTGGCCAATCATCAGTCTGATCAGAAAACCCTGTCCCAACAGACCTCTTAAACAATTCTATGGCCAAGCTTTCCAAAGAATACTCTTTTTAAAAATATACAGCAGCCTTACTGAGATATGATTTACCTGCCATATACTCCAATTGCAATGAGTGTTTTTAGTTTAATAGAGCTGCACAGTCAATTTTTGAATATTTTCAATATTCATTAGAAAACCCATACAGATTAGTAGTAATTTCCCTTTTTTTTCTGTCTTTAAGAATTTGCCCATTCTGAACACTTAGTAAAAATGGAATCATGCAGTATGGACCATAATATAGAAACTGGACCAATTTGTGACTTGCTTCTTCAGTAGCATAATGCTTTCAAGTTTCCTCCATGTATGTATCAGTACTTCATCCTTTTTTATGATCAGATAATATTCACTGTGTGGATAGTCCACATTTTTTGATCCAGTTATCAGTTGATAGATATTTGGATTGCTTCTACTTTTCGTGTATTACGAATAATGCTATGATATGCATTTATTTATAAGTTCTTATGTGTACATATATGATTTATTTTTATTATGTCCTTAAGAGTTGAAGTTCTAGATCATATGATAGCTTCTGTTTAATTTCTTTAAGAACTGGCAGATAGTTTTCTAAAGTAGCTGCACTATTTTACATTTCTACCAGGAGTATATGAAAGTTGTAATTTCTGAATATATTTACTATAATTTATTAATGTCTATCCTCTTATTATAGTCATTCTAGGAGGTATGAACTAGTATTTCAATGTAGTCTTTATTTTCATTTGTCTGGTGGCTAATGTTGTTAATTATCTTTTCATCAATTATTGGGCATTTGTATATATTTGGGGAGATGTCTGATCAGATCCTTCCATAAGACCATAAATCCATGAAAATGCTGAGGATTTTGGACTGTGTGCCTGGTCATAGCAGGAAGTGTCATGAAATGCATGACATGAATAGGATCTAATGATCAGGAAACCCAGCACAGTTGAAATGAGACGAACGGAAGAATGTGGGCCTGGAAATACCGTCAGAACCTGAGGAGTAGCTTCTAGAACACTGTGATTGTCAGCTTTATGTCTGTTGATAAACTCTAATCCTCAAACACTAATCTAGATGTGTTACTGTGGAGGTATTTTATAGGTGTGATTACTTCTAAAGTTGTTTCAAGATGTAAAAGGGATTACCCTAGAGAATCTTGAAAGCAGAATTTCATGGAAGAATAAATTTTACCTATAAACTGCTGCTTTGACTCACAGTAGAGTTCAATCTGCCCTTTTTAATAGTCTGACATAGGAATTTTAGACTTGCCTAGCCATCCCCAACAATCATAGAAATTATAAGCCACACTCATGTAACATGTAAGATAATTCACATACAATTATCTACTTGTTCAAGATTTCTTTTTCTTCCTAGTATAGATAGATACAAGAAGAGTGAGTAATGGAAAAATATTATCTATCGTAGGTCTAACCCTAGGAAAAAGTGTGAATTTGGTCAACTCCCCTTTGATTTCCTCTGTCCTTACCTGCCAGATCACGGGGTGCGGGGGGAGTTTGTTTTCGCCATGTTTCTACACCCTCCTTATATTCTAACACTTAACAGGAATTGTGATTCTCAACTGGGAGCACTTTTGCCCCACCTGGGACATTAGTAATATCTGAAAACATCTGTAATTGTCATGACTTGGTGGAAGTGCTATTAGCAGCTAGTGGAAGTGTCCAAAAGTGCTGATAAACATCCCACAATTCACAGGACATTCCTCCACAGCAAAATGTCAAAATGACCATAGCATTAAGATTTTGAAACCCTGCCCTAAAAACTTATTTAAATGCCTCCTGATGTGCAGATTAGGAATGGCTAAAGGAAACATTTTTATCTGATGGCTCTAGGGTATCCTCACTTTAAAAAAAGACTTGAGGTCAATCTTCAAGTTACAAATTGAAGCTATTTAATAGAATTTCAGGTCTTTCAAAGTAGATTATTTACTTAGAACAGAATTTCTCTAGTGTCTAAAGAACTATTACAGGTAGTAGGTCTACATCAGTAGACCTGGAGACATCTTCGACTTCATAATCCCAGTAATATCACAATGCCTTCTGGAAGAGTGAAATATGTTATTGACCATTTAAAGTTGTATTCTATATCTTCATTTAATTATGATAGAATTTTGGCATGAGAAGGAGTTTTAGAGGTTGTCAAATACAAATACTAATTTATTTGAATATCATATTATCTTAGATACTGCTCTGACTCAGTTCTGGAGCTGGAACACTCACTGTCTTATGAAGTAATTTTCCCTACATCCCCCTAAAAACAGCTCTCTTTGTAAAAGACTATCTAATATTGAGACAGAATCTTTTATTTTGTTAAATTGAAGTTGCTTAGAGTCATAACTTCTGAATGTATATCTGTATATATACTAATGTGGGAAGAGTCAAAAAAATCATGTGCCCCCACAGATTTTAAGAGTTGAAGCTTTTTTCATATTCTTTCATTGGAGAGGTGTTTTAAAATAGCTCTTTTAAAAAATTGAGGATACTGAAAGAAGTGGGGTGTTTGTGGATGGAATTGAAACTCTGCATCTGGGAAGCAATAGAGCATGACACAGGCTGGATAATAATATGGTGTGTTCCATATTAGGCACACATTAATCCTTTGATATCTTCAAGTCTTGTTTCAGATATCTTGGATTTGGCAAGGTATGGTGTTTCCTTAAATTTTCAGCCCAAATGGCTTTGAAAGGAGACCTTTTGGGGGGGTTGAGAGATGTTTCTGATCCCCTTACACTTACCTCATCTAACTGTGTTTTCACTACGCCTATTTGATGTCTGAGAGGCCTCATTAGAAGCTCATTTTATTAGCCCTATTAAAAGAGTGTTTTTCCTGTAGAGACAGGAAGTTTTATTTTGCAGCAGGTATACTCCTAAGTTCCACAGGCGTTTAGACAACTTTGGAGTTCTAGTCTTTGAGACTTCAAATCCAGACAAAGCTTTTCCCTAAGTTGTTCCCCAGTGCTCTTGGGAAATCAGTTCACACATGGGTCTAGCCTCTTGGCATGTTTACTTTATAGGCTGTACTTTTCATGACATTAAAAGAGTGATTCCACTTATGGCATTTATAATTTCACCTTTTAAAGAACTCTAAAAAAAGATTGCAGTTTAATAAATAGGTCATTGGATCAACTCGATAACTTCCTGGCAGACCTGGCTCCTTCTTCAGAAAAGAGTAATATTAGGAAACCAAAGTCACTGAACTATTCATGCCTTTCAACTTACAAATGGGAAATATGAGTAACAGCCAATTTCCCTACCATCAAAGTGATCAGTGGTTCATGGATTCTTCTTATTTTAGATCTGTGCTAGACATTTAACATTCCCCTAGGTACCTAAAAGAGATTGGATCACCTTAAGCAACCTTTCCCCTAAACTCGATTCATCTCTGGGGACTTTGCCTTGAAGTCTTTCTTATGGGTTTTTTTTTTTAAATTTTATGAATCTTAGCTCTACTCCCTAGCACATAATAAAACATAGCTGAATTGTGTTAAGCAGTCTTCCCTTTTAGAACATGTGGTATGGATGAACTTTTATCTCTCACATTTGATTGAATTAAAAAACAATTTTAAGTCTTATGACAGAGTGTTTGAAGAATATTAACAAATAGGAAATACCCTGCAACTGCAGAATCTCAATTGTTATGTACAATAGTGAGCCATGGGACCAAAGTGCTTTTTTCTAGAGGTTTTTTCTATTTAAAGTCTTCATGTCAGCTTCTAAAGACTCTACACCTTACTTCTTTGATTCCTATCTGAATTGTATATCTTTGTATTATAGGAGGAAGGAAGAAAGAAAGAAAAATGGTAGGTCTTGATTAGGTAATTGTTTCTTTACCTTAGTCAAACTTCGGTACTACCACTCAAGAGAAGGGGAAAATAAACTTCTCTAAATAACAGAAGAGTACTTTAACATGTGAGAAAAAGAAGTAAAGTTTATCTTACCTTGACTTACCTTATGTCCCACATATTTGCTTGATTTCCTGGTAGTGTAGGAGAGAGGAAGCCACACCCCAGTTTCTAGCTGCTGAGGACCAACAGTGGCCACCCAGCCACCAGGAACCTGACAGTCTAGACTGGCTGGAAGCTGCTGACTAGATAAAAAGGACCCCTTTCTGAGAATGAAACCCTATGTGCATTTTACAATTATGTGAATCCTGTTTGTTATCCATGTAAGGAATTCACAAATGAATAACTGAATTCCGTTTATAATTCCTGGTCTAAGTCACACATTCCTCTCTCCCTCACCAGTAAAAGTGTATCCCAAAAGTATTTCGGGGCTCAGATTCTGTATCTGGCCCACATGTAATAAAGCTATCTTCACTACTTCTAAAAGAGCACCGTTTGGATTTGTCAGTTAAGAGAGAGAGCTATTACAGTAGTGCATGAAATTCTCACGTATTGGAATCTTTTATTCTGAGTAGGTCAAAATTCTGTGCACAAATTTTCCAAATACTGTTCTATGACTTCACAAGTTACGATCACTTATGAACCAATCAATACCACTTTTGTTTCTTTGACAAGTGTTTCATCTATATAAGGTGATAATCTAATAAATTCCAGTGTTTTAAGTCTTCTATCAAAGGTAATTGTCTCTAACTACAAAAACTACCCCAAAGTAAAACTATTATTGTTATTTTCCAAATTTTCTCATCTGAGTTTAAGATTTATAGAAACTTTATGTGCCCAAATTGTATCTGGGCAGTCCATCACATCTTCACTTTACTATCATTTGAACAGAACCTTTGTATATTCCTAGAAAGTGTTTGGAAAAATATAAGGTCCTCAAAATTTAGATGCTGAGTGAATGTGATATTATGCAGCAATATGGAGCTGATGTTGTAAGAGAAACAAGTTTCAGGGTAATTGCTTGTATTTAGTAAACATTTATTAAACAAATTTTATGTTTTCAGAGAGAGAGCAAACAGATTCTAAAACTATCTATTGATAAATATACTTATTTTAGAGCTAATTTTCTGTGCCTAAGTCTAAGTTCCTGCTTCCTTGCACCATGTTTTGCTAGGAAGTGACTTTTCTCAACGTGATCCAGTAGATAAAGAATTTTCTTTTCTTTCTTTCTTTTTTGTTTTAAAGGAAAGTTACAGGCAATAATGAAGATGAGTAGGCAGGCAGGTAAAAAGAGGCAGAAGAAGCATTTTATTTTATTTGTTCATCTTGGTTGATCTCCAGGACCTGAGACGCAAACCCAGGTGTTTGGAATGTATGTGGAAAAAGAATTTTCTACATGAGAACGAAAGATTCTAATTCAGCAAATATACTATCCTGTTACGAGTGCTTCGATTTTTCTCATAGGAAATTGAACAATTCAATAATTTTATAAAACAGAAAATGTCAATCACTTCATAATTTAAGAGTATAATGACTAGAAGTTTTTTCTTTTCAATGATTGTTTTGAAGAAATGTTGCATCATAACATTATATAATTTTAAGGTGTGCATCATTATAAACATCTGTATATGTATTCTATTTTGTTTACTACCACCAGTTCAGTAATTACTTTCCCATATGATTTATCCAGTTTGCCTGTCTCCCTTGCCCTTCCTCCTTTGCAACCACTAATTTGATTTCATTAACTAAAAGTCTGTTTTTGTTTGATTTAGTTTATTTGCTTGTTTGTTTCTCTATGTAACACATAGGAATTAAATCATATGATAGCTGTCTTTCTCCTTCTAGCTTATCTCAATAAGCATAATTCCCTCTAGATCCATACATGTTGCAAATAGCAGCATTTCATTGACTTTAAAGAATTATTTATTTATTTGGGGAAAAAAGCAAGCAAGAATGAAGGCAAGTAAGCAGGAAGGAAGGGAGGGAGGGAGGAGGTAGAAGTGTTTATCCACCCATATAATTGTTCATGTTGGTTGTTCCACCTGATTTGGGCTGTGAATGCAGGTCCTGGGCTTTCCACGGACTTGTCAGTCCAGAGCTAGAGACTTTAACTGCTGAATCATCAGGGTGTACCCAGGATTTCCTTTTTATTGGTAGCTAAGTAGTACTCCATTGTATATATGTACAGAACATCTTTAGTTTTTATTAAATTATTTTATCATTTCTTTTGTTTACATTGCTATGTGATTTTTAGGATACTAAATTCCTACTTCAACCTATATGCATATCATAGAACACCTGCCACCAGAGTGCCAGTGTACGTCACCCCCACTATTTTGACTCTTTCATTCACTCCCTCCCCTCTCCCATCCTCTGGTAATCTCAGCTTTGTGTCCTGTGAGTTTTGTTGTGTTTTATTAATTTTGTTTTTTATATGCCACATATGAGTGAAACCACCATGATCATATACTTGTCACTTTTTTTCTGACTTATTTCACTGAGCACAATCACCTCCAGTACCATCCAAGATGTTGTAAAATGCATGATTTCATCTTTTTTTGATAGCTGCATAGATTCTATTAAAGTATATATACCCAAGTTCTTTATCCAGTCACCTGGCAATGAGTATTTAGAGTTCTTGACTACTGTAAATAATAGTGCAAGGAACATGGGCTTCATATATCTCTTTCAGTTGTGCTGTCCTGTTTTACCCAGAAGAGTAAAAATGGAATCATATGAAAAATATATTTTCAATGTTTTGAATAATCTCCACAGTGCTTTCCATAGCGATTGCACCAATTTACATTGAGTTCACCTTTTTCCAAATCTTTGCCAAAACTTGTTTTCAGTCTTCTGAATAATAGTCATTCTCACTGGTGTGAGATGTTCTCATTGTTGTTTTGATTTGCATTTCCCTGATAACAAGAGAGGAGGAGCATCATCACTTCATGTGTCTCTTGGCTATCTGTATATCTTCTTTGAGGAAGTACCTATTCATATCATCTATTTTTTTAAATTGGATTGCTTTTTTCTTTTGATGCATTTTATGATTTCCTGTATTTTGGATATTAATCCCTATTGGACATATGTTTTGAAAATATCTTCTCCCATTCAGTAGGATACCTTTTCATTTTGATGAGAGTTTCTTTTGCTGTGCAAAAGATTTGTTCCTTTTGTTTATTTTGGATTTATTTTCCCTTGACATTGCGTTAAGGTTAACATTTCTTCAGCCTTTGTTTTTCTGTCTTAGATGTTTAAAATCAGTTTCTTTATTTGTAAAATGGAAATAATATATAAAGTAAACAAAATGGGTTTTTAGAGAACTTTGAATTCTAGGTTATATTAAAAAGTATGGCAACAGGTTATTAGTAATATGGAAAGGATGAGAAGAGTGCTGACATATTAAATGTAAGTTTTCAAGAAGGTAGTAACTGGGAGACATGAAGAGTAGTGAAATGTGACACCAACAAATTAGGGAGAAACATTCCCAAGTCATAAAATAATTATCCATAGAAGTAGAAGTGTTGAACTTAATTCGCAGAAAAGTCTTTCACCATGGACAAAACTGTTAAGAATTATTTGATATCTGAAGAGTAGAAATTAATCTTCCTCTACTTCCCTTGGTACATATGTACCAGAATTCCATCAGTCTGTTGACTATTTCCTTTAAGACTAAATGGATTTGCAGCTGGTACTTATTAGAAAAGCAAGAATTAAGGTGACTTACTAAGTTGACTAACAGACTAGACTAAATTTGTAGATCCTAATATCTACAATAAGAATAAGAACAGTTGGACTAGTCCTTTCATAAATAATGTGCATATTACTTTTTAAAAAGAGGAATAAGAAGATACAGCTGTTTTCTATTCTGAAAAAAAAGGATAATTTGTTTTTGTTTTGTTCTCCAGACTCTATTCTCCTTACTAAAGTTGTGTCCATCTGCTATTCCTTGGTCTATCAGTGGAAATCCTTGCAAAGTGTATTAATTGGGAAATTAACTTATTTCAATTCTATCTACATCTTTCACTAATTACAGTAGTAATTTGAGTGTATCTTATATAAAAATCAACTTGTGTGATAACTGCTTTCTTCTTCGTTTTGGTCTTAGATTCTCAGATTCTTGCTACAACTTTATTCAGGAAAGGGAACACTAAATTAGGTAAAAGAGTATAATTAATAATATTTATATGAGAGAAACCCAGGACAACTTGTTTTACTTAACAATTCCCATCTTTCAGAGAAATGAGATAAGACATGCAACATAGTCCTTTGTGACATGTTAGCACCCAAAAAGCTTTTTTAGGGGAGAAGAAAGAGCAAACAAATGGATGTTTTCATCAAATTTTTTCAAAGAAATTGAAATTTTTGTCATTTGAATTTGAATGTGGAAAGAAGTTATGGAAATAGATACAGAAACCTGTAATAGTGCTATTTTTGGAACTGAGTTAAACCACAAGAAGAAATTCCCAAGCCCCCTAACAAGTGATACTAATCGCTTTTTTTTTTCCCATTTCTCATGCAGAAAGCAAGTTAATATGCTAAGAAGTCATTTGAATGTCCCATATGTCTCCCCTTTTCATTTGAAAGGAACTAGGGTTCTGACTCATCTAAACATTTTATGAATCACCAGAAATATAGTTTTCTTCTCTTATTTTATATCTTTCAGACATTTTCTATAGCAGGTACAAAGCTTCCATTCATAGACTGAGAAACTACATTAGGCCATGCCAGCCTGTTACTTCAGTAGAGCCAAAGTTTCCAGTGAAGGAACTATCTACCCAATTGCTTTTTAAAAAATTCTGTGATGCCTTTTAAAAAACCCTTTATTCTCTCATATTTTTACACAATATAATATTGCAATTGTTTTAGCGTTTTAGACACATTCACATAACATAAAATTCAGGATTTTGCAATGTAAAATTGAATGATTTTTAATATATCCATAATGTTATATGACCATTACAAATAATTACAAAACAATTCCATCAGTCAGTAGAAATCTTTCATTTATGATTTTAGAGTAAGTTTATTATGAGTTTTATCTTATTTTTTGGTCAGTCTAAATGAAGAGTTGACATTATCTATTTGGTGAGACATTGTTCTCATGCTTTCCTTTTGTAGACATGGTTTTCCCTAGTGATTTGATCATATATAAAAGAGGTTATTTTAACTAGATAGATTTCGAGTAGATTAAAATCTTCTGTCTGGGAAGTCCAAACACTGAATTTCCTTCAAAAAATTTATTTTTCCCCTATCTATGGCACATGTTTTTTGTGCTTAATAATTTTTTGTTGAAACTGGACATTCTGAATATTATATGACAACTCTGGAAATCAGATTCTCCATAATCCCTAGCATTTGTTATGCATTTGCATTTTTTTTTAAATTGCGGTAAGTTTTTACAAATTAAAATAAATTCATATGTGTAGGGTCTCTATATTTGTAGGTTTTGCATGTGTGTAGTTTCTTCATTCCTTATACATCTTGTTCTGGCAGAGCCTCCAGACAGCAAGAAGACTGACAGCTGGCACTCAAGTAGAGAAAAGCACTTGTATTGTCCCTGTACTGGCTCAGGGACATCATTACCCAAAGCTGATCAACAAGGGGTTTTGGGAAGCTGCTTTTATACTCTGAGGCAAAGACACACCTCCTTGACCACATGTGGTTTCCAGTGGCAATTCTTATCAGCTATGTACAGCCCTAGAGTTGGGAGGATGTTTACATGTCCCTGGAATAGCTACAGCGTCAGTAGTGTAAGAAATTCTTGGCAAACCAACTTTTACATTGGGGTCAGAGAAAAGATCTACATTTTCCATTCTACATTTTCCCCCTCTTGATCCTCAAGCTGATTTACAGCCTTAGGAATTATATAGGAGACTCTAAGCTGAAGGTGGAACACAGGTGATGAGTTCTGGCTACTCTTTGCTGCATGGGAATGTCGTGGGGTTTAACAGCTTGAGTCTTCTTCACCCAGGGGGTTGTAATTACAGTTCGATGATGTGGTCTGCAGTAATATCTGAAGATTCAAGGTCTCTAGGCGAGAGGAGATAAAATGATTAAGTAGGTTCAGGATGAGGGACCAAACAAGAATGCAAGTAACAATACAAGGAGGGAAACCTGTTTAGTGTGTCAGAGAAATATTCAGCAGTTGTGCAGCATGGTGGCAAAAGGGGTCTGCTATATCAACGATCTATGTTAGCTGAGAAACAACAGGTCTGTGCAAGCTGCCCATAGAACTAGTGAATAAGAGCAAAGGGGAGGAGCAGAGCCCAGAATAAAATGAGAAGGATAAACAGATTCAGGTGCAGCATCTTCTGATGATTCGGGTGGGTCATTGGTCTCCACAAGTCTCTTCCAGAATGATTGTCAGCTTGAGACAAGTGGGAGACAGTTGTCAAGCAGTCCAGCTTGAACGATGTTCAGAGGGGTCCTCCTTCCACTTAAGTGGTCTGTCACTCCGCTGGTGGACTGCTTTCACCCAAGAATGGAGGATCCAGGTGTTCAGACCTGCAACCTTAGGAGCTGTTGGGGTGGTTAGTATGATCAGATAGGGCCCCTTCCATGTTGACTTCAGGGCTTCGTTTTTTCTAGTCCTTTACCCACACTTGGTCTCTTGGTTTGTAAGAGTATACAGATATTTATAAAGGGACAGGTGGTTTGTCTGTTACCCATCTATGTACTTCAAGGATTGTTTTTGTTTCTGGATTTCTAAGTTTTCTAGTACCTTTAGATTCTTCTTAGGTCTACTTAAGTTGGCGGGGGGCTACCATATAGAATTTCAAAAGGGGAAAATCCTATCCTGATTCCAGGGGCACAGAGTACCCATAGGAGGGCTAAGAACAGTTTATCTGTTCAGGGTAGACTAATTCCCTTATGTAATTTAGCCATAGCCTGTTTGAGGGTCTGGTTCATATAGTCTACCTTTCCTGAACTCTGGCATTGATAGGCTGTAAGTTCCCATAGATATCTAGGGCCTTAGCTACCTGTTGCACTACTTCTGCTTTGGAGGCTGGGCCATTGTCTGATCCTATAGTCAATGGAATCCCGTATCGTGGGATAATGTCTTTTAGCAGTGCCTTAGTTACCTCTCTGGCCTTTTCTGTATGGATGGGGTATGCTTTGACCCAGCCTGAGAAGGTGCAGACAAAGACTAAGACATTTATTTCCTCTGCTTGGTCCAATCTCAGTAAATTCTACTTCTAAATCTTCAAAGGGAGTCTGGCCACAGCGCTGAATTCCTGCTGGCCCAACAGGACCCTGTCGGGCGTTGTTCTGTGCACAAAGGAGGCAGCAGTATGTCACCTAGGCACAGAGGGACAGCAGTCGAGTGATCAGGTAATACCGGCTCAACAAGGTTTCTCGAGTTGTTTTTCCCAGGTGGGTAAGTTCACACTGCTGAGGGACGATCCGGTGTGCTAGTTGTCCTGGCACTTAGATCCATGGTCTGGGAGCACCCACCATCCTTCTTTTGTTATCCTTCCCCTTCCTGTTTTGCCCGTTCCTTTTCCTGGGCTGTGTGCATTGCAGGTATAGGTAGTTCTGGGACCAGCATGGTCCTTGACGGTGCTGTCTGTTCTTTGGCTGCTTGTCTAGCTGCTGCATCTGCTCGGTGGTTTCTCTCTGATACTGAGTCTCTTCCTTTCTGGTGCCCCTTGGAGTGTATGACTGACTGGTCATAGACTTGTGTTCCCTTGGGTTCCCAAACTACCTCTAGTAGTTTTAGGACTTCTTGATTTTTGATTCCTTTTCCTCCTGCTGTTAAAAGTGCTCTTTTCATATATATATATACATATATACATATATATACATATATATACATATATATACATATATATACATATATATACATATATATACATATATATACATATATACATATATATATATACATATATACATATATATATGTAATATCTCCCTATGTACATGCAAAGTGGCAAAGTCATAGCTTGAGTCAGTGTAGATGTTGATGGGTTTATCTTTGCTGAGTTCTAACGCCCTGACTAGGGCCCATAGTTGTGCTATCTGGGCTGACCAGCCCTCAGGCAAGGTTTTTGCCTCTCTAGTCTCATAGTCTGATACAACTGCATACCAAGCGTGTCTTTTGCCCTCGTCTATGAAACTACTACCATCTGCATAAAGAATTAGGTCAGGGTTTTGCAGGGGCTTGTCTGTCAAGTCTGGTCGGCTAAAATAGACTTCATCAACAACCTCTAGGCAGTCATGTGCTGGGGTCCTGCAGCAACAGGCAAGAAGGTGACGGAGTTTAAGATTTTTGCTGCTTCTATTCATAGCCATGGGTTTTCACACAGGAGACTTTGGTACTGGGTCATCCGGGCATGAGTTAGCCAGTGCTGTCCCTTGACATTCATGAGTGTGATGACAGAATGGGGCACCTTAACATTTAGGTTTTGTCCCAATGTAAGCTTGTCTGCCTCTTTAACTGGCAGTGTAATGGCTGCAAGAGCTCTAAGGCAAGGTGGCCAGCCTGCTGCAACCGGGTCAATCTGCTTTGACAGGTAAGCTACTGGTCTCTACCAAGGCCCAAATTCTTGCATCAGTGCTCCCAGAGCCACCCTGTTGTTCTCATGTGCAAACAGGTTAAAGTCCCGTGTCACATCTGGAGGTTTCAAGACCAGTGCCTCAGTAAGTTTTTGTCTTTATAGTTGTCAACTATTTTTCTTATTCAGGTCCCTAATCAAACGGTACCTTCTCCTCTCCTTTGAGGGTTTCATATAGTGGTTTTCTCAGCTCTGAAAACCCTGGAATCCATATGCAACAGAATTCTGCTGCTCCTAGAAACTCTTGGGTCTGCCACTGAGTAGTGGGAACTAGAATGACACATACTGCTTGCTTTCTCTCAGTCCTTAACCCCGTTTCCCTTGGGTGATTCAGAAGCCTAGGTACTTGACTTCTTTCAAGCACATTTGAGACCTTTTCTTAGAGACTCGGTAGCCAGCTTCAGTCAAGAGCTTCAATAGGGCCCTTGTTTCTTCCCAGCATTGAACTTGAGTGGTGCTAGCTAATAAGAGGTCATCTACATATTGGAATAAGATGCATCCTAAGTCCTGACCTGGAAACTTGGACAAATCAGATGTCAATACCCTACTGAACAGGGTCAGTGACTTCTTGAACCCTTGAGGCAGCCTGGTCCAAGTGAATTGTTCCTTAGCCCCTGTGTTCAGGTTCTCCCTCCCAAAGGTCAACGGGGACTGGCTACTGGGTGCCAACTGAAGACAGAAAAAGGCATCCTTTAAGTCCAAACAGGTAAACCATTCTGCCTTTGATGGTATGAGTCCTAGTAGGGTATACAGGTTTAGCAGCATTGACTTCTTCGTTGATGGCCTTTAGGTCCTGGACTGGGTGGTAGTCATTTGTCCCTCGTTTCTTTACCTAAAATGCAGTTGTGCTGAGCTGTTTGGGGTGAAGGCTATTTCTACTTTTACTTTAGCCAGAAGATCTCTGCCCATCAGAGATACTGGGCAGTCTTGCACATATAATAGCTCTTGAACTATCTGGTGGCCTCTCAGCCGGCACATGTGGGTGTCACAGAATGGTCTGTGGGTCTTGGCTCTGGTAGCCCCTATGATAGTGGCCTTACACTCTGAGAGGGGTGCTACCTTGTGAGTAACAACTGAGTGTTCAGTCCCCATATCGACCATAAATTTCAGTCTGCCCCCCAGTTTTCATTTTGACTATGGACTCGTGGGGGCCTCGTTGGAAAGAGCCTGGTCTGTCCTAATCAGAGTCTGCTCTCGCCAATACCATCAGGTCTTTTTCAGGTGTCTTGGGCTGGTAGCGGCTAGGCAGGTTGGAAGAACCCCGTTTCCCTCTCTGGTGGTTTGGACATTTGTTTTTCCAGTGCCCTGTTTTCTTGCAGTATGCACGCTGATTCTGACCTAATGAAGCCTTCCTCCGTAGTACTCTGCCTCCTGTCTTGTAACCTCCCTTTTCCATGGCAGGATGGGGGTGTCCTAAGGCAGCTGCTAGAAGGTTTACTTTTTTTTTTTCTCGGCTACTTGTCAGCTTCCTTCCTCAGTGCTCGATCCTGATTAATGAAGTTTACATCAGACTGAGCCTGGTCGACAAAGGCAGTGTTAACCATTCTTTGAATCCCTGGGGCCTCAGGACCGAGGGCAATATAGACCCTAAAACCTCACAAAGTCTCTCATAAAAGTGTTTCTCCTGAGGCATCTGTTTTCTTTCCTGGCTGATTAAAACCTTACATTGTCCTTGACTATTAATGCAGAGCGGACCCATGAAAGCTTAACTTGGGCAATTTTTAACTACTGGACTGTATGGAAACTGATCAGGATGGCCTGGGTCTCCTGTTACTGATAAGAAGATTGTAAATCTTTATGAGGATTGTAAATCTCCAAGTGGAATCTGGCCCTAATGGTCAGAGACTTTTCCTCACTAATATCTACTGTTTCTTCTTCCCTCCCACTTTAAGCCAGTGTAAGTCTGTAATTATTGCAAATACAGAAGAGTGACCCTATAAATTCATAACTGAATATGCAATCAGGGCTCAGACTTCAGAGAGAATCTATCTGAGCCGCTGGCATAATAAAACTTTGTGACTCTTCTTTCCTAAGTGCTACTTCATATTTCTGAACTGCAACATTACAGCTTTGTAAATAGCCCTCACTGTGGGGAGATTTAAGGCCCCCTGTGATAGTCATCCTACTCCAAAGCCTGGCCACTCTAATTCACATAGTTGGTGTAATTTCTAAGGGGCCAATTTGACACCATAATCACTTGTAAATTCCTTCTTAATTTTTTTTTAACGCTCATTCAACAACAGTACATTTAGAAGGACTTCTTCCCACGATTGTGGACAATAAATTCCTCCCAATGAATGGAGACGCAAGACAGACACAGAAACTTTCATTCTGTCCTTTCTGACCATTCCCATTGTGGGGACTTAGATGTCTCTTAGCTTCAAGAGTGCATCAGTATAAACCTATGACCCAAATCGACACTGTGGGGAGGAACTGAATTTGTTCAGTTCCCCAAGTGTCAACAGCTCCTTAAGCCATATGAGGTCATCACGAAATTGCATATTGGGACTCAAACAGACTCCATAGCATTTGCTGTGGAGCACAAACATTCATTCTTACCTTCACACACCAGTCAGTCCTAGTTTGGCTTCCATTCATCAAAGTCCCTATTCTCAGAGGCAGCAAAGTTGCCTAAGGGGTGATTGAACCCTTCTTTTGCCATGAATGCCAGGCCTGAACTTGGACTGGGTCCCCAGGAACACTTACCAGTCAGACATCTGGTCTCGAAAGGTTTTTTTTTCCTTTATTGAGTCCACTGGGGCACAACTGGAAATCCAAATGTGCCGGATCCGACAGGAACTGGGACCCAGAAATTACCTGGTGGCACCATCCCTCTGCCTTGGGTCTGGGTGGGAGGACTCACCTCTGGCCCCGATCAGCAGTGGCAACAAAGGGCCAGCGTGGCTGACGGTCTTCCTGGCCTATGCACCAAATGTTATGGCAGAGCCTTCAGATGGTGAAAAGACTGACAGCTGGTACTCAAGTAGAGAACAGAACTTTATTGTACAGGTACTGACTCAGGGGCATCGTTACCCAAAACTGAACAACGGGGTTTGGGGGAGCTTCTTTTATACTCTGAGGAAAAGACCAACCTCCTTGGCAACGTGTGGTTTCCACTTGCAACTCTTTATCAGCTATGTACGCTGCAGAGTAGTGGGGATGCTTATGTGTCCTTGGACATAACTACAGCCTCTGTACTACTGTGAGAGTACTGTCTAGTACTGTGAGAAATTCCTGGCAGACTAACTTTTACATTGAGGTCAGAGAAAAGGTCTTCTACTACAGTATGTCAACACACCCCATCCTTCACCAAATGACCAAGTATTCTTCACCATTGTCCAGTGAGATCTGCTACCACTTTCCCCCTTCCATCCCATCTCATTCCTGTTGGTAAATTCATTTCTGTTGCAAATGTCCAAACATTGGTTTTGTTTCCTTTGTTCCTTTGTTTTGCCTATTCACATTCAACCTATGAATGAGGTCATCTGTTATCTTTCTTGTTTTGGCCTATTTCACTTAGCATAGTCCCCTCAAGAGTCATCCATGTTGATTCAAATTCCATTTCTTAGCTATTGTAATAAGGCTCCAATAAACGTGGGGGTGCATAAATCTCTGTGAATTCATGTTTTTGTATATTTTGGGTAAATAGAAGTGGGATGGCCATATCATATGGGATTTCCATATTCAACTTTTTGAGGAATTTCCATACTAGTCTCCATAGGGCTTACACTTCCACCAACAGTGTAAAAGTGTTTCCTTTTTTCCCACATCCTTGCTAACATTTGTTTTCAGGCTTTTGGGTAATAGCCAGTCTCTCAGGTGTAAGATGATACATTGTTGTTTTGATCAGGGAATAAGGACATCTTTTCATGAACCTGTTGGCTACTTATATATACTCTTCAGAAAAATGTCTCTCCAATTCCTCTTCCCAATTTTTTATTAGATTGCCTGTTTTTCTGTTATTGAGTTTAATGAGTTCTTTATACATCTTGGATATTAAGCCTTTGTCAGATGTGTCAAATGCAAGTATCTTCTAGTTAGTAGGTTGTCTTTTGGTTTTGGTGATATTTTCTTTCACTGTGAAGAAGCTTTTTAATTTGATGTAAGTCCAGTTTGCTTTTCTTTTTGTTTCCCTTGATGCTAGAGTTGAGTCCCCAAAAACCTCTCTAAAGCTGGTATCATGGAATGTCTTTCCTATGTTATCTTCCAAGAATTGTATAGTTTCTGGTCTTACGTTCAAGTCTACTTTGTTTTAAGTTAATTTTTGTGAATGGTGTTAGTGATCAAATTCATTCTTTTGCATGCGGCTGCCCAGTTTTCTCAATACCATTTATTGAAGAGAGTTACTTTCTCCATTGTATGCTTTTGACTCCTTTGCTGTAGGTTAACTGACTGTATGTGAGTGAGTTTCTGGCCATTCAGTTGTATTCCACTGATCTGTGCCCCTATTATTATTCCATTACCATTCTGTTTTACTCACTGTTGCTTTGTGGAATAGCTCAATGTCTGGGAATGTAATCACTCCAGATTTGCTCTTTTTTCTCATAATTTCTTTGGCTATTTGGTGTCTCTTGTTGTTCCATACAAATTTTAATATCTTTGTTCCATTTTCTGAAAATAAGCCTGTGGGATTTTAATGGGGATTGTATTAAATCCATATATTTCTTTAGGTAAGATGACCGTTTTAACAATGTTGATTCTTCACAGCCATTTCTTTGTATCTTCCTCTATTTCTTTTAAAAAGGACTTGTAGTTTTCATTGTGTAGGTTTTTCACCTCCTTTGTTAGACATATTCCAAGATATTTTATTTTTCTTCTATTTTAAACATATGGTTTAAATAGGTGTGGTTTTCTTGATTTCATTTTCTTCTAGTGTGTTATTTGCATATAAAATACTTGGTATGATTTCAGTCTTTGTAAATTTGTTGAGACATGTTTGATGTCCCAACATATGATCTGTCCTTGAGAATATTTCAGTCTTTGTAAATTTGTTGAGACATGTTTGATGTCCCAATATATGATCTGTCCTTGAGAATATTTCATATGTGCTTGAGAAGGAAGTGAAATCTGAAGTGTTTGGTATATGTCTTATTAGAATCAATTGTTTCAAATGGTCATTTAAATTGTTTGTTAAAAAATTCTTTCAAATGGTCATTTTCTGCCTGGTCAATCTGTCCATTGTTGTAACTGGGGTGTTGAAGTCTCCTAGTATTACTGTGTTGTTGTTGATGTCTCTCATCGCTTCTAATAATAGTCGCTTAATATATTTTGATGCCCCTTCATTTGGTGCATATGTGTTAATAAGCATTATGTCTTCTTGCTGTATTGACCCTTTATTCCTTATTTAATGCTCATTTGTCTTTTGTTAAGCTTTTTAGTTGGAAGTGTCTCCCCCCCATATAAACATGGCTGTTCCTGCTTTTTTATGGTTGCCATTCAACTGTAGTATTGTCCTCTAATCATTAACTTTGAGCCTTTGTTTATCTCTTGAAAGAAAGTGATTTCCTGATGCAGCAGAAGGTTGGGTTATGCTCAGCTACTCTGTGTCATTTGATTAGTAAATTTAATCCATTAAC
This sequence comes from Solenodon paradoxus, assembly GCA_004363575.1. Lineage (NCBI taxonomy): Eukaryota > Metazoa > Chordata > Mammalia > Eulipotyphla > Solenodontidae > Solenodon > Solenodon paradoxus. The sequence goes on from RJWH01001443.1 coordinate 117,884, forward strand.
ATTTAGTGATTATAGATATGTAGCTATTTATTGTTATTTTATAATTTGTTTTCTGTGTGTTGTTCCAGACTGTGCCTTTCTTCTACTTTTTCTCTTCTTTGATGTATTGGTAGTTATTTTTTGATTGATTTCACTTTCTTTTCCGCTTTATTTTTTCCCTGGAGATGTGTTGAGATTTCCCTGAGTTTAACATTAAGAATTCTATGTTTATTCCTATTTTTTGAAAGCAAATTAGTCTTGTACTCATTCTAATCATCCACATTTTTATTCTTTTCTCCACCTCCCTACTTCCTTTTAAGTGGGGTTTCTTTATACTTTATAGAGTATCCTTTCGGTTTTTTGTAGAGCTGTTTTTGTGGAGGTAAATTCCTTTAACTTTTGCTTGTCAGAAAAACTTTTTTAATCATTTCTTCTGTTCTGAATGATAATCTCAGGGTATAGTATCCTAGGTTGAAAACCCTCTACTCTCAGCACTTTTTAATATATCCTGCCATTTCTTCTGATCTGTAGAGTTTGAGTTGAGAAATCTGCTGACAGTGTTATGGGGACTCCTCTATAGGTGACTCAGTTTCCTCTGGCTGCTTTTAAAATTATTTATCTTATGTTTTTGATATGTTGATGACTGTGCCTCTAAGTGTAGTTCTGTTTGAGTTACTTTTATTTGGAACTCTTTGAGCTTCCTGGGTCTGGAGACTTCTTCATCCATCAGACTTGGGAAATTTTCATCTGTCTCTTCAAACATAGTTTCTTCCCCTCTTTCTCTCTCTTCTCCTTCTGGGGCCCCTATGATGTGAATGTTGTTCTGTTAATGTTATCTCCTAGAGGTTTTGAATACTGTCTTCATTTTTTTGAATTCTTTTTCTCTTTGCTGGTTTTCTTGGGTGTATTCCTCTGCCCTATCTTATAGCTCACTGATTGTATTAGAGTTTTCATTCATCCTTTTTATGTCCCTCTATTGAATTCTTTAGTTCTACTCTTGTATTCTTTATTTCTTTGATATCTTGCTTCATTTCTTCTCTTTCTTTTTTCTTGTTCTTTTTTTATTCCTTTATTGTTTTCTTGACTTCCATGAGTAAATTTATCACTGTTGCCTTAAATTCATCCTCAGGTAGTATGCATATGTCTGTTGTATTCAGATTTTCATCTGGGCTTTCAGTTGGAGAACTTCACAAGCCAGGGAAGAAACTGAAAATATAATCATAATATTAACAGAATACCTATTTACCTAACTACGAGGTGACCCACACCAAGGCACATATTAATGAAGCTATGAAGAGTAAAAGATAAAGAATATTAAAGGCATCTATGGAAATAAAAAGCAGGTAACTTATGAAGTCACTCCTATTGAGGTATCACAAGGTTTCTTAATAGAAACTTTACAGAGCAGGAGAAACTGGAATAAGATATTCAAAATACTCCAGTATAAAAGACTATCAGCTAAGAATGCTATGTCTTTCTAAATTCCCTGTCGGATATGAGGGGAAAATAAAGGCTAAAATAAAAGTCGAAGGAGTTTACCACTATTACTCAGTAGTTAGTAGTTGTTCAGTAGCAGTGAATTTACCACTCAAAAATCAGAATGGTTAATGGCTTAAAAGAACAACAGCAGCAACAACTATATGCTGTCTCCAAGAGACTCACATAATTAATAAAGACAAATGTAGAATTAAACTGAAAGAAAGCAGTTTGTTACCCCAAGCCAGTAGAAACTTTAATAAAGCAAGAACCACTATGATTATATCAGAAAAATACAGTTTTAGAAAAAAAATAATGAGATACAAGCATGGATATACTGATAACAACAAAGGAGCACCAAAATATGTGAAGAAAATATTGACAGACCTAGAAAGAGATGTCGACAGGAACACAATGACAGTTGGGAACTTAACCACCCCACTTAAACCACTAGGCAAACCATCCAGATAGAAAATCAACAAGGGAACAATGGCATGAACTGACAAATTAGATGAGATGAACTTAAGAGATATTTACAGAGCATTCCATCTAAAACACATTCTTTTCAAGTGCTTATGGAACATCTTCAAGGATAAACCATATGTTGGGACATAAGACAAGTCTCAATAAATTTATAAAGACTGAAATAATAGTAAGCATCTTTTAAGATCTCTATAGTGTGAAGCAAGAAATCAACCAAAAGAAGAAAGAGGAGGAAACTACAAATATATGGAGACTAAAATAACATGGTACCAAATTGCTATTGAGTTGACAAGGAAACCAAAGGATAAAAAAAAATTGCTAAACCATTTATAACAATACAGTCTTGCCTCAGAAAACAACAATCACAAATAACAAATCTAAGCTTTTACCTAAAGGGTTGAAAAAGAAGGAAAAAAAGAAACCGAAGTCAGTAGAAGTAAATAATAAAACTTAAACAAAATAGTGATCAAAAAGATTATTCATCAGATCACTTCTATACAAAAATAATAAACTTGCAGAAAGAAACCATGAAAATAATCTTATTTAAATGCCTTAGAATAAATTTTTAAAAAAATCAAAGACTGTACACTGAAAACTGTAAGATACTTTTGAAAGAAGTGGAAGACAAAAAGAAATGAAAAGATACTTGTGCTCATGACAGTTTTGGCCTATGGTAAGCAGATTAAAAAATGTGGGTAAAAAGAATGCTATTTGAAGGAGCAGGAAATAAAAAGCAGAGGAGCTCTGACAGGCTCCAGAGATAATTAGGTAATTGTTCACCTGTGATGGAATTCAATATGTTAAAGAAAACTAATAAATATATAAGTTATCACATCATTTTACTGTGAACTAACAAACTCACTGCCCTACTTATTTCCTATTTGTTTTTAGTTTCCTCTTGTCTTTAAAAAACAACCCCCAAAGAATATTCAGATATTCTGGTTATTGTGAAGTCCTTAAGCAAGAAAATTGAATAGAAATAAGCTAAATGGTAAAAATTTTCCATATAAAACAAATGTTATAAACCTCTGGCCTAATTTTCTGCAATGAATTTTAAATATGTTTCCCATTCACTTCAAACCCACAATGGTACATAAAATAGCAAACCAAAAGAACATGAACTCAGAAGTAAAAAAGACATCTTGTCAGGCAAGGAACAGAACTGAAACACAAAACCATGGACAAGGCTAAAGCCAATTACATGCTGGGCTCTAAATCTGGAAGCAAGCAATGATAGTATGAGCTCAGCTTCTGCAGGGTACCGAGGACTAAAACTGTTCCATATAGGACAGAGAAGCCCTGAAACTAAGTTTCTTGAAAAAGTGGGAAAAATAATTTATTAACTTGGGACTACAGTGTTTAGTAGACTACAGATCATCATTTCTGGACGATATGGACAGCATCTAAAAATGGACACACTGAAAGATGTTGCCTACTCCTTTAGTGGCTGAGTCTGAGATATCCTCACAATCCGTACAATAGAGATATTTTCACAGCTGTCCCTGAACTCCATTATCTTAAGCCCATGAGATAAGTGTAGTCAATTGTGGATGTTTGAATAATGATAGTGATATTGTCAGTAATAACTTATTCTCTGCATCCACTCTGGAGTTTAACCAAAAGACTAAATGAGAAAATATATACATATATATGAATTTTTCTAAAATTACACTAGTAGCAATATTCTAAAACATTAAGAAACCAAATGTTAAGAAAAAAACAAACAAAATTGGAATACTGATTTAGAATATTAATTAGTTTTTGTTGTGATTAATTTTATATAGTATCTTGAAAATAACTTTAAATAAGTTTGTAGATAACTGTGGGTATGAAATAAAAGAGGTATTCCCTTTAAAAATGAGCAAAATTTTATGAATCAAGAAGTGAAACAAATTAAAGAAGAGGTAAATATGGAAGAAACTAGTTAGAAATCTTGGGATGAAAAATACAGCCATTTACATGAAATAACTCAAAATACTAGTTACACTCTATTATATACAGAGAATAAATTAATATTAAGGACGTGACTAAGAATGAGGATTCTTAGTGGGCAATAGAAATTGAAGTGTATGAATGAACAGTAAGGAAACAAGGAGTGTAGATGAAGAGATGCCACCATTTATCTAATAAATATTTCAAAAGATATTGTTAGATACTAATAAAATAAATGGAAAGAAATCCTTGTAATATATGAAGAGGTAATAGTTGAAGCCTTTTCTAGAATTGAAGAGAAATATTAATCCTCAGATTGGTAAAAATAAATCCACATCTAAGTATTATCATATATTGAAATGAACTATTATTTAAGAGAAAAAGTGAAATAATGGCATCAAAGTGAAAACATTTTCATCTGTACAAAAGCAAAAGTTAATCATACATGCAAAAAGTATGTTGAAAGATAAATTTAAGCAAGATGAAAAGTTAAAACATAAACTACATATACAAAATGCTACAGAAATATATAAAATATGTGGGTGAACTTAATTTTACCAATAGACTCATTTTTTAATAAGAGATACGGTCTCAAGGTAAAGACCATATTAAAAATTTGGCTGTTAAACATTTTGTTGGTGGCAAACTTAATCTGATGTATACATATGTTTATTCACAATGATGCACAATGTTCCTTCAATAAAATAAAATAAAGTAACTTTTTGTTAAGACTTTTAACAAAAGTTCTTTATTAGACAGAAGTCCTAGAAAGACTAAAGGCATTGTCTATAGAAGCCTGACCAAACTCTCTGTGATTGCATCTAAAAAGGGAGAAACACTCTCAAAAAAGATCAGTGGTTATAACTTCTAGCGTGTGAGATTAGTTAGAACAAAACATGTAGAAAACCACAAATTTTTATGAGAGAATTACTTTGGCAAGAATGTCATCAGCTTCTAATAAAAGAGACACACTAATTGAGATATAGAAAAAAGCCATGGACCCCAACTTTCTGGTGGCAGAAAGCTGCTTAGTTGCCAAGAATAAAATATTTTCCAATGACTTCTGCAGAAATCATCAAGGAAGATAGTGGAGTAAGGGGCACAGAAGAGAGTAAAACCAAAATCTATAAGGAAAAAATATACTAGGAGGCATTCCCAGGATTTTCAACTGAATTCTAACCAAAATGTATTCCCTAGCCTCAAGGAAAAAGAACCAGGCAACATTTACTCAATGTGATTCAAAATTGCGACGGGCCAGTGACTGCTTTGTATCTCCTGTTAAAGGGAAAGTGTCTTGCAGTTATAATCTGTCCATTTATTGTCATTGTTATGTTGGGTGTGTGAGAGGCAAATAACCAGTTTTTTGTTCTGAAGTTGGATCCAGTAGTTTTAGATAATAAGAATCTGATGCCTTGATCAAATGTTTCGGGGTATAAGTGAAAGATTGAGTAAATTTTCTAAGTGGGACAAATGTAATAATTGTAACCAAGTGGGTATGTTGTGGCAGATTTCATTATTGATCCCATTTTTTTCATCATCATTGTCATGGGACTTTGCAGTTTCTTTCATTAGAGGCAGAGTACATTTCTATATCTCACTTATTCTGAGCTTGACAATTTATCTTTGACCATTAGAATGTTAGCAGATGTCATGTAAGCAGGGATTTAAAATGTTCTAGAGGTTGAACTTGCTATTTTTCAATGTTACTGTTTCCCTAGTAGTTCCAGAATAGTGTGACATGTGTATAAAGCTAACTTGATCTGTACTTACAGTCTGGAACCAAACGCAGTAGAGCTCAGCTAAAATAAGTCAAATTATAATCCACCCAAAGGTGTATGATATGAAAAAAATTTGCTTTTATAATCTTCTGACTTGGAATTTTTTTTTAACTTTTAACTGTCTGGAGAACAACCTCTAATTTTTTAGTTATTGATATTTATGATCTCTTTGTTCACAATGCTACATTCATTTTGAGTATTTTAAGAAACTGTATCTCAGTCTGTATTTCATACCACACCCTCCAACAGAGTTCCAGTATCCTTTACCCACACCTTTCCCTCTCTTTCCTTCCCTCCCTTCCACTCTCCACACCCTTGGTAGTCATCATCTTGTGTCCTGAGTGTTTTTGCTGGGGTTTATCTGTTCTTTTTTCATTTAATTATATTCCACATCTAAGTGAATTTTTAAATGAAGTATTTTAAAAGTGAAGTGTTGTTGCAACATTTAACTAAGATATTCTCTTATGGCACAGAAAAAAGTGATGCAGATAAAATACATAAATTGCAAGTGAAAGTAATTAAATTGCAAATATAAGGAAAATATTTTGATAATTTATTGAAGGATAAACAAACACAAAGCATAACATTATTTTCCAACTTAATTTCAAAACTAACAAAAACATCAAATATTAAGATAAATTACAAACTAAGAAAAAACATTTGAATGCTTATATTGATCAAAAATATTGTTATCCAGAATGTATATAGGGACAATGCAATAAAAAAAGTTATACAAATAATAGAAAAATGGACAAGGGCTATGTATAGGCTATGCAAAGAAAAAAATCCAAATTGCCAGTAGTCACATGGAACAATGTTAAGTCTCACTAGTAAACAAGGAAATATAAAATAAAATGGTAATACATCATTTCATATTTATCAGATTGGCAAAATTGGGCAATAATCAGATAATAAATTCTGATAAGGATATGGAATGATGGGCTGTCATATAGTATATAAATAGAACGAGGAGCAAAATGTTAATATATTAAGTTTAAGTCATTAATATATAGATGAGCATGTCCTCATCTCGGTAATTTTCTGTATGGATGAAACCTTTAAAAAATCATGTATTACAGAGGATGTGGAGAGAGAAAAATTGTGGGAGTGTGAATTAGTGAAGTCCTATGGAAAGCTATATGGATATTCCTCAAAACATTAAAATTAGAAATTCCATATGATGCTGTTATCCCATTTCTGGATATTTACCCAAAGCATATGAAAAAGTAGTTTAAAGAGATATGTGCAACCCATGTTCATTACAGCATTATTTAAAATATTTAAGAGCTGGAAATAACCTAAGTGCCCACTGATAGATAGTTGCCCATTAAATAAAGATGTGGTACACACACACACACACACACACACACACACAGGAATACTACTTAGCTATAAAAAATTAAATCTTATTATTTGGAACAACATGGATAAATCATGGCATTATGCTTAGTGAAGTATGTTAAACAAACAAATACCATATGATTTTACTCATTTGGCACATAAAGAAATAGACTTTCATACTATAAGACCAAGTTAGTGGTTACCAGAAGGGAAAGGTGGGGTGGATAAATTGAATAAAATGGGTCAATTTTGTGGTGAAGAATGCAATTAAAGTTTTACTGGTGAATATAATGTAGTATTTACAAATGTTGATTTGTTATAATGTACACCTGAAACTAATATAGTTATGAATTAATATTACATAAATACAAACTTTTAAAGCATGCTTTTAAAAGGTCATTTGTTATGACAGGACTGATCATTAATCCTTAGTCTGAGGCCCCAGAATGTAGGGAATGCATTAAAAAATTTATGATGGCCTAGGCACTGATCTCTAAGTATTGTTCTTTTTCTCATTAGAGTTCCATTAACATGTTCACTGTCATTCTGTAAAGAATCAGACTGCCTATCTATAGTAAGTATCGATTGTATCTCTCTCAGAAGAAACTCAGGAAGAGGCATCAAAGTCATACTAAACCCAGCCCTGTGCCTTTCAGGATCATTTAGTGTCTCTAATTCTTCCCTCTGTCTTCCAAATAACTGAAAGCCATGTCCAGAAATGGTGACAGAGACGGGCCTAAAGTTCCCACACCTTTGAGAAAAGAACTGAAACTAACAAAAACAGAAATCAATAGTATCAAACTGGGTAGGCTGTGGGAAAGAAAAGAATGTTTCAGGATTAAAGCTTCCTTTGAACTGCATTTCTGTGGCCTTCATGTCTGAAACATCACCAATCTGAGGCTTAAATTTCAACTAGTTTTATTATGAGATGAAAACAGACAACATCAAAATTGTTCATAAACTTTAGATGAGTTATAACTTGACATCCAGCTCTTCAAGTAGGATATGTAGCTTTCCTTTGAGTCGTCATTTATGTTGGCACTGGAGACAGCTTGATACCACTAAGAATGATCCACCAGTTGGATCACTGTTTCACAGAAGGGACCACTTGTTTTGGTGAAACTGGTTGAACTATCTTCTTGTTTTGATATCATGTAAATAGAGCCCAGTTCTCCTTGTAGCTCTTTTGTCTTCACTCCTTGGAGAATTTGGCAAAAAGCCCAACTTTAGGACAAAATTTGATGCTTAGATCCAACTCTTCAGGATTCAAAGCAATGTCACATCCTTGTCTTTCTCTTAAATGAGTAAGGAATTCCTTTTTTAAAAAGAATGAAAATAGAGGAGTGCAGAGAAGATGGCAACGTGCTTGGGGAGAGATTCAGATCCTCTCCACAGAGCAATTAGGAACTCACGTATTCTCCACAATCAAATCCAAGGAAAGGCAGGCGCAGAGGCTACAGAGACTAAACAGCCTTCATGATAGCAAATGGTAGGCAAAAACGTCCCAGTACACAGCTAAACCGCAGATTCGGAACTCAGGATAGGAACCACGGTGGAGGGGGTGGTACGCCAGCCCCCTCAAATGGACTGGAGAGCCACTGCAGAAGCAGCAAAGAGCCTGACTAGTAGGACTTGGGCATGGAGGTGGAGGAGACTGTCAACACAGAGCAGAAGGAGAGCCAGCACCCTGGGGACTGAGCTAGAGCCTGCACAGTGAAATTGCATTGGGCACCATCATAATCAGAAGGCAGCTGGAGAAATTTCCCCATCCTTACACTGTCCCACCACCATATTGCACCAGTCTCAGGATCCACCAACCAGATAGCCTGATCACTGGATATCCCACCCAGCCCCAGTATTAAAGAAAGAATATGGTCTCCCTCAGCACTATCCACTAGCACCACCCTGTAGGTAGAGGCAGAACTACTGTCTGATTGCCAATTGTGGGCCAGCAGCAAGAAGAGCACCCTAAACAACGTCATTCCTGAAGAGAAACCAAATCCATAGAAATATAAACAGAATTATGAGCAAAGGCAAAGAAAAATATACGTGAAATGATGGATTCAATCAAAGCCCAGGGGGAAATGTAATACAGATGACATAAGCAAACTAATTGAAGACAAATTTAGTGTAATAGTAATTAATGTACTCACCGGAATCCAGAAAATAACAGAGGGAGTAAAAGAGAACATCAGAAAGAAAGAGAAAAAGTGAAGCAGGATATCAAAGAAATGAATATAACTGAACTAAAGAACTCAGTAGAAGGAAAATAATAGGGTGGATGTAAATAAACAACTAACTACACATTTAAAACAAAGAAAGAAGAAAAAGCCTACATCAGCAGAAGAAAGGAAATAATAAAAATCGAGCTGAAATAAATGAGATACAAAACAAACAAAAAAAAAAACAAACAGAAGATCAATAAACCAAAAGTTGGTTCTTTGAAAAATTAAAATTGTCAAATCATTGGCTAGACTCAGAAAGAAAAAAAGACAGAAAACTCTTAATAACTAGAATCAAAAATGAAAGGGGCGAAGTTCCAACAGATAACCACAGAAAATCAAAACATGAGACTACTGTGAACATCTCTGTGTGAACAATGTGGACAATCTTGAGGACATGGACAGATTATTAGAAAAATTCAGTCTACCAAGACTGAACCTGGAATAACTGGAAAACCTGAACAAAACTATCACAAGCAAAGAAATTGAAGATGTAATCAAAACTTTCCTTGAAAATAAAAACCCAGGACCAGATGAATTTTCTAATGAGTTTTACCAAACATTCAGAGAACAGTTAATACCTATTTTTCTCAAATTCTTCCAAAATATTGAAGAACAGGGAAAACTCCCAAACACCTTATGAAGCTAACATCACACTGATACCAAAAGCTGATGGAAACATCACCAAGAAAGAAAATTACAGATCAATATCTCTAAAGACATAGATATAAAAATTCTCAACAAAATATTAGTAAACTGAATCTAGTAATGTATCTAAAAGATGATCAATCATGATCAAGTAGGATTTTACCATGGGTGCAAGGGTGATTCAACATGCATAAATCTATTAATGTCATATACCATATCAACAAGAGCAAAGAGAAAAACCAAATGATCCTAGCAGTAGATGCAGAAAAAGCTTTTGACAAGATCCAACATCGATTTATGATAAAAATCCTTCATAAAATGGGAAAAGAAGGTACATGCTTCAACATTAAAGGCCATATACAAAAAACCCACAGCCACCCTCATAATCAGTGGTAAAAAAAAAAAAATTGAAAACATTTCCTCTAATGTTATAAGCAAGGCAAAGCTGTCCACTCTTGCCATTGATATTTAACATTGTACTGGAGGTCTTAGCCAGAGCAACTAGGCAAGAAAAGGAAATAAAAGGTATCTAAATTGGAAAGGAGGAAGTAAATTATCATTATTTTCTGATGACAATGACATGATTATATATATTGAAAACCCTAAAAACTGTCAAAAAACTTCTAGAACTCCTCAATGAAGTGGTAAAGAACACTTGGTGACTTAGTGGAGGGCAATGTGTTTTGACATATCTGTGGAATGGGAAACATATGAAGTTACTTTAATGTGTAGAGTAAGTTACTAAAATTGAAGAGAAATAATTAAATAAAACAATGAAAATAATAGGTGTTTTAAATGGTTTTAAACCCATACTTGAAAGTATAATATGGGGCTCAATTAAATATAAATCTGAAGTATTTCATAATAATAAAAATAACAGTGTTACTAGTAATATAATAATATTTGTTGTCTATTTACCTCATGCTAGTATTCTTTCAAGCATCTTACAAACACAAAACTCATCCTTCCAACAACCCTATGAAGTGTTATTCCCATTCACAACTGAAATATTGAAGCTTGGAGAATCATTTGCTCAGGACAGTAAAATAGGTGGTGGATTACACTAGAGTTTAGAGATTATGTACTTCAACCCCCTTCTCTTACATGTGTGAGAATTAGAGATCTTTGCAGTATGAATTGTTAACCGTGAGGCAGTCTACTTGGTTCTGAGAGATTACATTCTTTTTTCCATGGAAAAAAAGGGACAGTTGTCTATTCCTCCATCCTAGCTAAATTAACACTGGATTTACATATTTGCCTCTAGATAAGAAAATTTAGGACTAGAGAGGCCAAATAACTTGCTCATTATTGGACATTTAGTAAACAATGGATTAATACAAAGTATCTCTCAACTCTTAACCTGATTGTCTTGGATATAGATTTGGCTTTCTCCATCAAATTTTTTCTGATTGATTTTAGTAAGTAACATCACACTAAAAATGTTTCTTCTTAAGCACTGTTTAAAAAGTCCATATATTTGGGAACATAGTTAAACAAAACTAGATAGAAAATAAAGCAGCCAGGGTATTTGAACATGAGAATAGTTTTATCCCATGTACTATGGCTGATGGCACATCAACTTCATATCTTGTTACAATGGAGGCAGAGTGTGTGTTTCTCTACAGGTCTTCACTCAGAGAATACACTCTTCAAAGAGGGTGTCAGCCGAAAAGTGAGGACATGAAGACAAAAATAAGTAATCAAAAGAAAGCATTGTGTGACTATAAACTTTGAATCTCCGCCTCTTCTAGCAGTAGGGGTTGTAGTAATGGTTTCCAACTCTGGAAGCATAAATATCCAGGGAATTTTTCAAAATGCTTTTTGCGTAGACTCCACTGTAAATCAAATTTTATCTAAGTTATTTGGAGTACATTCTTTATACATCTCGTACTCTCAGTTGGTCTACATACAAGCATTTGATCACCAATAACAATAGTAGTAGTACACCTGCTGTCTACAAGGACTGTTCAAGTAAGGTTTAAAAAATAAAGGAATAAGATTCTGAGAAATTTGGTTTCAAAGAAAGAAATAACTGTTTCAAGAATGTCCCTGTGAACTTGCTTATGTGTGTTCAAGTTTATCAGCTCATTTTCTCTCTCGCCTCTTTCCTGTTAAAATGATAGTTCCTATCCCATCCAATGACACAAGTTTATTAAAGGGAATTTTCTCTTATGAAAATATTTTAACCTCTAGATTTGAGATTTCACTAAAATCCAAACTATGTCATATGACTATTTGATAAAGTGATTATACTATGCTTATGAAATTTCTCCTTATTTCTTAATAATTATATAGATAATGAATATCTATATGCATGACATACTTTGGTGTGAGGCTGATTTTCTAAGAGGATAATCCTCACTAATACTACTCTCTTAGTTACTACAAAGACTGTAAAGTTGTGTATGGCTACATTAGCTAGGTCTGTCCACAAGACAGACCTATGTCAGACCCCATTAATGGACATTGAAAAATGTTTTGTACCTTTGTTGAATTGTTCTCCTAGATTGGTGCTACCTGTAAGAAATAACATCTGACTTACTTGTAATTGGGAAGGAAAACAATTTCTCCTTGTCATGTCATCTTTTTCTATAGAAGAGATAATTTAAGGATCCAACCTTTATTTCTGAACCTTTCATCTATGCCAGCTCAGAAATAGACATCTGAGATAGGATATCTGATTGAAAAATTAAAAATAATGAATTCCACTGAGACTGTACTTTATTTAGGCTGTTTCCATTCTCTTTGTTGGCTGATTCTGCACACTGACTTGAATTTATCTTCAACTGCCTCATGCTTCACCCTGTGGTTCAAATTTCTTAATAGTTCATAATATTTTTAAAGCATAAGAAACTGTGATGGTGGCAACTGCTCTTCTCCAAGTAATTTACCTGCCAGAGCATCACCTCTGTGGATTAGTGATATGCTACTCCTATCCTGGGACATTTAAAAAAAAAAACAAAAAAACATAATATATTTGAATCCTCATCAATGCCAGAGTTCAAACAAAACTTCTAAATGTTTGTCAGCAGCATAGTTATTATAATAAAAAGAATGAAAAGAGTAAAACATCCTTTTTCTTCACTTCATAAAAATAAAAAACAGAAACAACTTAAATGCCCTCTGACTCACTGTGATTTCTGATTGCCTCTTCTGTTTCTGCTTTAAGTTTTGCCTCTATAGTTTTCTGTAGTCATCCAGATATGCACACTCAATATTAAGTACACCTAATGATTATCTTCTCTTAATTGTTTTAGGTTTTGAAGTCCTAAGTAATCTTTCTTGTCCCAATAGGTACTTGAGGAGAGAAATTGTTGGCCTGGCTCTTTCTTTTTGCCGTCAGGGTCTCACCTGAGTATAAGCCAACCCACCTAGGAGGAATAAAGTACAGACTGCCTGGTGTGGTGCCAACAGTAAGACCCTGACTGGTTTCACCTGTGAAAGAAGGAAGTACATACTTAGGCTGTATGACTGCAGAAGTATTGAGCCTAGCCACATCTTCCTGAGTAAGTGATTACTGAAACTCAACCATCAGAGAGTTATTACTGCTGCTTAAGATTGTAATTGTCATGCAAATATCTCTGGGGTAAGTAGAAAATTGAGAATTACAGAGAACTAGCATTTAAATTTGAACTTTGTGCAAGAACCTTTCTAAGCCCACTACAATTTGTATTTGCTACTTAGTTATCACCACTGAACTAGGTGGGTACTATTCCCCTTCTAGAATTGAGTAATTTAGTCTCCAGGGCAAGCATTTAGTAAATAAATGGATTAAGGATTTGACCCAGACTTCTCTGACTCTGGAGTACTTGAAATACAAATATACTTCTATCAGTCATTCATAGTTTAGTATTGATTTGGAGAGAAATTATGACTTGAAGAGTGTTAGAAGTAGGTTGATATCTAATAAAAGAAATATCTAAAGTAGAGCTAAATACAAAAGTTTGGTTCCTTTGCAATGTTTCTACAGAGCCTGGGAAGAGTTTTCTCTTCCCTACTACCATCCCTTGGGATTTGCACCTCCTTTACTACCTGCTACCTAATCTAAGTAAAGATTTCTGAGCAGAATAAAAACTCATTATGTGAAAAAAACAATATCAGGCATGAGTCTTTTTATCCTACTGTGCACCAAGTAACATCAGTAACATATAGGAGTTTAGTAAAATTGGCATTGACTTGTGATAGAATAAATGACTTATAGTTGCCACTGTGTAACTGAGACTTAGTAGTTGAGTCAACCAAGCATTTTGGAAAGCGGAAAACTGTCCAGAAAGACTTGGAAAGGGCCTCACAGATTGACATTTGTATCATTCTGTAAGTATGTTTCGAAATTTGAAATAACACAATGGTTAGTCTCTTCACTGAGGAGAACTCTAGACTTGGAGGATGAAGACAAGATAAGAGTCCCAGTCTTTCTACTTACTAGCCCTGCAGGGTGGAAGCCAAGCCGTCTTGAGCTCAGGTAGAAACTCAGTCTATTCTAGATCCTACCGGAATACCTCATTGATTGAGAAAAGTTAAGAGGTTGGAGAACAGGAAAACAGCATTAAGATGACTGCATATTATTAGTCACATCTTTCAATGGTACTCACTGGGGATTATGGCTTGGTGTGCTCAGAGTTACTGAATCCAGAGCTCTCAGCCTGCAAGAACTTAGTCATTGCTTAGTGCTCTGTTTCCTGGGCCCTAAATCTGAAATGATGAAATATGTATTATTTAGTTAGGATGCTTTTTCTGGAATGTTTTGAGACCATAGAATTGAAAACATTTCTGAAATGAAATGCTAACCCTGTACTCAGGTTGGCTTAATAGTCTTTCCATTTAAAGCCTAAGTTTAAGATGTTTAAAGCCTAGGTTGCAAGATGTATTTTTCCCCATTTAAAAAAAAGAGTTATTTTCTACTTTCCAACCACCAAAATATGTGAGGAGTGTCGTGATTGTTTTTCTCTTTTGGAATAGAAAATATTGTTTTTATAATAGAAATAGCATTTCTTTAATTTTTTTCTTTTTTAAATCGCCAACATCTGCCATACCAAACCACGGACTTGGCTCATTATATTTCCAATTCTAACTGTGCTAGAATTTCTGGCAAATGAATGTGTAGGACTGTGCAAAACATTTCTTAGGAGGTTTATCAGAGACTGGTCAGATGAAAGACTTAAAAATTAGAATGAACTTAAATGCATTAGTTTAGGTTTAGAGCTTAGTATAGATTCTAGCCCATGGTGTGTGTGTGTGTGTGTGTGTGTGTGTTGCTTAGGTTATTATTACTTTGGCATTGTAAGATGATGTAGCATTAGAGGCCATAATGTATTGACAGTGGCCATTTAGTCATATGATAGGATGAGTTCTCCCAAAAATTCAAATACAAAACAAATAATTATTACGGTTTAGAGGACTTCCAAGAAGCTATTAAAAGGTGACTACACTATGAGTGGTAAGTAAAGAGAGGGACCAGTTGGCAGTTGGGTAAGATAACCCATAAAATGTGTCCTGAAGTGAGAGGTGGAGAAGTTCAGAGTTGTTAAAACCTAGTTTTAAAATCAACATACTTAGAAAGTGGTCCAACATTAATTAAAATACAAAGGTGCTCAGAATTAGCATAGAAAGAATATTGAGAGCCTGGAAACGTATGATTTCAGACATTTGAAAGTATCAAAAATGTAGAAAGAGACAAATGAGTTTCTTTTGAGGGTTTCCCTTTAATTGCTTTCATGGTCTCCAACTTTTCTTGCAGTAGGACAATTTGATTAGAACATTGATCAATATATTATGTGGTTTTTTTTCAGATCATTCAGTAAATATTTTAACTTCCATATGCCCAAGCACTTTCTCTGAGATATATGAAAATCAATATATTTTGTGTCAGTCATAAACTTTTCTATCACTCAAATGATTGCCAAAGGTAGAAAGAAATCTTCACAGGATGTCAGAGCGAACTAATGCCCTCCTGATATTTACATGCTGCAAATATTCAGTTCAACCAAAGAAAGAATATGTCTAAGAGTCTTGGAAGAGGGTTGAGAGGACAGACAAAGGTTGACTAAACATTAAGGCAAAGACTAGATGGAATGTTTCGGAGTTTGTGAAATTTCCCTGCAGAGTAACTATAGAACAAAACTATAGAATTAAACTCCAAAAAAAAAAAAAAGTGATGAGAAAATAAAGTCTCCAGAAAATCTAACTTAACTCTTTACCTAGCTCCAGAAGCATCAAAAAAGCCCATTCTCAGGCTAGAATCCCCAAACAAAAAGTCAGTTCTTGTGGGGAACAAATCATAGCCAACCTCTTTTAACAACCCCTAATCCCATTATTTCCTCTTTCATCCTAATTAATAGTAAAGATTTAAAAAAAGAAAAAGAAAGAGGATTTGGGGCATATTTTCTGATCTTCCCATTACAGAGGTAAGGATCCAAAAATCCCTTGGGAAGGACAAGGAAAATTGTTTTTAATGAAGAATATTCTCATCAGGAATTTGAAAGATGAGGTTGCAAAGTCGGTTGGGACCTAGGGGACTGTGAAAGCTTAGAAATGAAAGCTCAATATTTCTTTTCTTGGTATGAGGAGTAAAAGATTTGTGAACTACATCAGGGGATAGCATAGTAAAATATATGATTCAGAAAGACTTCTCTGGATGGTAGTGACTGCGGTGAGCAGAAAGACTTGAGACCAGAGAAGAGAAAAAGAGTTGATGTTGCCATGGGTAACATACAAGGGTCTGGATTTCATGGTCCCATGAGGCTGACACAGGAGAGGTCTTCTTAAAGCTACAATCACACAGGTGTTTATTTATTTCCACTGTATTATGGAAATGATTCAATCATATACAACAATAGAGAAAATAGTACAATGACCTCCCAGGTGTCTAACATCCAACTTCAACATTTATTAATACCCTGTTAATTTGTTTCATTTATCTCACTATGCAGCTCTCTTTAAGTGTTTAACTTTTTATTTTAATATAATTTCAGAATTATAGAAAATTTTCAAAAATAAATTCCAAAAAATGCCCATATACACTTCAGTAAAATTTCCCAAATGTTAACATTTTGCCACATTTGCTTTATCTTTTTTCTTTCTCCCCATCTCTTTTCTCTCTTCATATTGATGTTCCACTTGCCTTATATTTTGCAAATGGGAACCCATGCAAGCTAGAATCTAAGTGTTTCTGACATATCCCCTTCATTTTTCAGGTATTTCTTAATGATACAATGCCATGTTCCCAGGTTGATATTGCACTTTCCATGCCACAAGCCTGGAACCAAACATTTCTTCAGGGACCTTGTTCCTTTCAGTAAAAAAAATATTATATTTAGAAACTAAGTGATAAGCATTGGGTACATTTATTTTTTTCTGGCTCCTCTCAGCAGTCATATCTAGGAAAAATTATATACCAGTCTATGTTATAAATATGTATTTCTATTTATAAAATTATAAGTTTATACCGATACCTCCAATTCTAATCCAATACCACAGGGTACATTCCAGCTTTACCCCTTTGGTGTTTGTAATTTCCTTTCCAACAATGAGAAACCTTTTATGATCCACACTATAAATAAAACCACATTTATGAATTATCTGTAGGACTTTATGAAACATTACTGAATTTACCTTAGCTTTCTCTCTTTGACCAGGTTTAATTTCAGCGAGAAAGAGCAGACAAAATGCCCACAACAAGCAACAGTTTGACACATACATTATTTTCACATTTCCGAACACAAAGGTAAACAGGGTGAAATGTTTTTAGGGCAGTTAAGGACTAGAAACCTCACATCTGCCCTTGGATGGGAGTTTATTTTCTCAGACTGAGTCTGGACTTGACATTCCAGCAGCTTGCCCTTCCATAGCAAATGGCTGCGGAGAAGTCTGCCACCAACCGCTGATGGAGAAAACAGGGCATAAGCCACAGAGGTGGTTGGATGTCCCTCTTCGTTCCCTCCATCTTCTCTTCTTTTTGTATATTCAACATGCACACATCCACACAGAAATGAGATAAAGAAAAATAACATGTTTTTTTTTGTCAAGAAATCGTATTGGAAGTGAGAAAAATCTCCCTGTAAGTAAATTCTTAAAACAGAGCTTTCCTTTAGAATATGATTTGGCTTAAACATCCATTCAAACATGATTATCATGATTGTGTTGTTACCTGTGTGAATCTTTTCAGTTTCCTGAGAAGTTGGATCAGTGAGCACATGACCTTGATGCGCTAACTGCTACTTTATTTTAGTATGTTTGCCCATAGAGGCTTATCTTCATTTGTTCAGCCATACACTGTTTTGGGCATCTGAAGTATATACGTGAATCAGACACAACACCAGTCTAGTCACCAAAAATAGAAGTAAAACATTTTTCCTCTGGGGGATAAATAATTTTTAAAATTTAAATTATATTGAAATAATATTGCATCATATAGTTGTAAAGTGTGCATCATTGTAAATGAGCATCTGTATATAAAATATTAAGTTCACCGACAACAATCCAATCCTATTCTTCACCATGTAATTGACCCCTTTTACCTGATTTGCCTCCTCTTCCTCTGGTAACCACTGATTGGATCCTATAGACTAAAAGTCTTTGTTTGATTTGGTTCATTTGTTTGGTTGGTTTCTCTGTATACTACATATGAATGGAATCATGATGTTTGTTTTTCCCCTTTTGACTTATCTCACTAAGTGTGGATCTATCCATGTTGTTGTAATTGGCAGGATTTAGTATTTTTTATAGATCAGTAGTATTCTATTGTGTATGTGTGTGTATTGCACATCTTTATTCATTTGTTGACAGATATTAAGGTTGTTTCCAGCTCTTAGCTATTGTAAATATTGCTGAAATAAGCATAAGCATACACGTATCTCTCTTAATTAGTGCTGCTGTGTTTTTCAGATAAATACCCAGAAATATGAGTATATAGAATTTCTATTTTCAATGTTTTTAGGGTTTTCCATACGTCTCTTCATAATTGTTACACTAATAAATACTCCTACTGACAGTATAATGTTGCATCCTTGCCAACATTTATTGTTTCCCATCTTTTGGATAATAGCCATTCTCACAGGCATGGGATAGTATCTCATTATATTGCTTATAACTTATTTTAAGTTGAAAACAAGTTAACCATGAGCTCATTCTAGCAATCCACATTTTTACTCTCCTCCTCCCATATTTAAAAATTTTTTGGTTCCTTGGTGTTTCTAATTGGGGTTTCTTTTCATTTTATAGAAATCCCTTTAGTATTTCTTGTAGTGTTGGTTTAGTGCTAATGAATTCCTTTAATTTTCATTTGTCTCATGAGCTCTTTATCATTCCTTTTCAGATTGCCTCAAAACAACCATCTGAAATGGTAAGAGTTAAGTGCTTTACTTAATTTTTAACTAATGACCTCTTAAGATGCCTCAGTTTCCACAATTAGTGCTTCTTTTGATTCCTTCCTAAAGTCTTTATATTTTTGTATAATTTTGTATTAAAATAACAGTACTTTTTCTGGTAGAATAATTGTCTTGTCATTATACAGATTCTATATTAATAGTATTATTTAACATTAAATCTAGAGAAAGTTCTTATTAATAGGAACACATAGAAGGGGAGTCAATTGGAAGATAAGGATAGAAAATCCAAGCTAACATCGTTACCAATTTCATAGTTTCTGTCTATAAAGCCCTAGGTCAACTTAGAACAATAGTTGAGATCTCTTAAGATATTTCTTACAATTCAAAATAGGTGTTTTGTATTGTTATTTCATGAAAAAAAATATATGAGACTAGTCAGCTGCAATAGAATTAATCCAAACAGATCCAGGAAATCTCCCACATATAATTTAAAATGGTTTACTTTTCTTATACTTTCAAAATAATCTACAGTAAAATTTTTTTAACTTTTATTACATAATAGAGTAGGAGAGACCACTAAAAAATGGAAGCTGTATTGTGTTGATTAGGTCACCTGACTAAGGACATAAATACAGTGTAACTAGTTTAAGGACAATGTACTAACTGATGAAGTTGATGCCAGGCTTTTGGTGGGAGATCATTCTTCACAGCATATGAAAAAAATAAGAGTCCCCAAATTCTGTTACATATTATTCCAAACAATTATTTTTCTGTGGCTAGAAAAATAATTTCATAAGTTCCAGGTTGAATAGATATTGTTTTCCTGTTCATTAATTCCCAGTTTCAAGAACCTCTCAAAATATAACTCATTTAAACTAGTTGAATTGTTTCTTTTTAAATTTCCTAAAGATCATTGAGGTCTCATTAAAATAAGTTCTATAACCTCTGTTTGGAAATACTTTCCTTTGACATATACCTATTCATGCCAATTTTTGTTTTCAGATCTTTAGTTCAAATAATGAAATTTTTAATTAGTCTTTAACTTTGATGTAATGTTAAAAGGGTGATTATAGCATGTTGTTTTTATCAGACTCCCATAGTTATTGCTATCCTTGTATTTTTGCTAAGAGGGAAGAGAGGCCAAGGTCCTGAGCTGAATCTTTAGGACAAAGAAGGAGCCAGTTTGGTTTCTACATAGTCAGTGAATCATGGTACAGTCATGGATCTCCTGGGGCTCAAGCCGTTGTCAGCTAGCTAAGAGAAGGAGCTTCAGCTTCTGTAGCAGGTAGGGCCAGCCAACAGGATGACAATAGTTTCATTTCATTGGTCTCAGTGTTTTTATTTCATGTATTTATTATTAACATTTATATAGATCTTATATTTAAATATTTATATACTTTACATATTTATGTATTATATTTTATATATCACATACTTTATATTTATATAAAATTTATATATATATTTATGTAAGATTGATATAACTCTTTAAATAAATAAAATAATATATATATGATTTTAAATAAATATTCATTGTATTTTATGAATGCAAGACATTATGTATACTTGTAAGGATATACATTTTTAAGGGTATATATATATATATATATATATATATATTTTTTTTTTTTTTTTTTTTGCCCAAATGATGCAGCTGTGGTGATTTTACAAAGCATGATGTTACAAGAATAACTTTAGGTAACACTGCCTGTCACTTTAAGTATCTCCTGACTGCTGTGAACCCAGACTTTCTTGTTAACTATGTAATGTTAATGTGAGATTTTTTTCTAGGAGTGTTTATATCTGCCACATTTGATGATTGTTATATCATTATATCAATGTCATAAACTCAAGTCAGTAAGGTGCAGGGAATTGATTTCAAGGAAAACGCCTTTGTTTGACACAAATCATATTTTATTGTAATAAAAAGTTTAGTGTGTAGGGGTACTACAGGGTAACCTAGAATCTCCTCTGACTCTTGACATCTGAAATGCTTCCTTTAATGACACAACTATCTGTGGAAGAATTTTTGACTGTTTGTTCTGACATAAAAAAAAAAAAATACGATTCTGTTTGAACTGCAAGGCTCTTTATATCATCCCATTAAATAATATCCAGAAATCAAATGATTGGTCTTCACTGGTTTACACTAAAAAGACTATGTGAGATGTTAAAATTCTGACAGCCTATGCAAAATGGCTATATTATATTATTTTTACTGTATTCTCTGAATATGACTAATCACATACAATATCTGTTACCTGTAGCCAGGTATATTATTCGGAAGTAAACAAATTGCTCTAACTTGAGGTAATTCTTGATCAGAGTAATTACCATCTTATTATTATAAAGTAGAACAGAATTTATTAACACATCATATTTCTGATCTGTTGTAACTTACCAATATGTGAGATGATTGGACTTTAGGAAAGTTATAAAATATGTCTCAGGAATGTTTTAAAAACACAATATCAACATCAAAAAACATCTACTTGATTGGGCAGTGGGGGAATCATTCAATATGGAGATGAAACTCAAATAAAAAATTAAAGAAAAGATACAATTCAATACTCAATGGCAAAGTTGGTTTTTAATGTTTATTCATTCAGTGAAATCAACTTAAAAATTTTAATTTACAAGCTAATATTATTTAGCAACTAAAGGTAAATAATAAAGATGAGCTTAATCTAGTAATAATCAGGAAGCTTAAGGAATAACCACAAAACAGATAATTAACTTATGAAATTACTCTTTATAAATTGCATGTAGAGTCCATGTATTAATCCCCAACTTAATTTGTACATCTGATGAATATTCTCAGTACATGTTGGTTAATAATAAAGAGGCAAGAGGAGAACTTTGCCTAGGCAATTTAGGTACAGTATACTTAGATAATACTGTATACCATCAAGATAAACTAAGTAGAATGGATCTTTGTTTTCCTTGATAAATATGAGTCAGACTTTGATAATATCATACTATTTTCATAGGCTTAATATCTGTGACTTAGAAAATACAAATTGTTTCTTCCCTGGCATAGACCATTACAATAAATGCACATAAAAGTAGTGAAAAATTTTTATGACTGTAATCTTATTCCATTAAATACATAATCTGTTTATCCTTTTTTAAGGAATGATATACGTCACTTAAATTTTATATTTTGCTCCCTTTAAACTTCCCATTTCCATTCACCTCTGCTTTCTTATGAAATCCTAATTCTTAATTCCCAAGGGCATTAATTGGCCAGTTATCATCATTTGCTGATAGTGGAATACTCTGAAATATTATTATGAGCTGTGTCGTTGATCCAAGGAAGATGAGAGGTCACAAACAATAATCCTAAACTCATAGTCAAGCCTGGTAACATTATCATTTATATGCGAGCAATACCTCTATTTATGACTTCAGTCATAACTTCATCCATTCATTTGTTAGTATATTTAATTATTTAGTATTTTTAATTATTAGTACCATCAAGTTAAGAGAGGAAGTAAAATTGGAGAGGAAACTTCTAGAAGACTGAGAGAACAATAATATTTTCCTCTGAAGGTAAACACTCTTTACTCTTCATTTGATTTAGAATTTTGTAGCAATAAACATGTTAGACTGAACACGATGGGCAAAAGGACCCATTTTCTTCAAAGCAAAGATGCTGAGCCCCTTTGTGAGAAAGGAGATAACTGTTAGGTTCTGCAACCAGCTAGGCAGCTGTTTCCTTGGTGGCCTTCTGAAGGAAGGCAGATACTCCTGCTGTTCTCTGCCTGCAGAAATGGCATTTTGATGTCTTCCTTGGTTTGCTTTGTTGAGCTAGAATGGCTCACCCAGTGGCAATTCGTTGGTGGAACACCCTGCGCAAGTTTTAGAACTGTGATATATTTTTTCTTATTGAAATGAGACCTAAAACTGTATGTTGAATCCAGGTGCTGTGTGTTTTTCTGGGGCAGACTCCTTTAGCTACAAGTATGTGCACCATTAACCTGCACATCAAGGCATTGCTCTGGTCTAAGAAAAGGAAGCCAAATGCCACATGAACACTGGGCAGAGAAGCAAGACAGGGAGGACAGACAAGCCCTAGTAAGGTGTCTCTAAAGCCAGGGCACACATGGTGCCCTGGACTGTCCAATGGAGGTGTGATACTGTTTACCAGGGAGAGTGGCTGCTGCAGCCTGGCTTCCTACGCCCTGTCTGGCCTATGAAATTTGATCTAAATCACAGGAGGCAAAAACATATTACTCTGACCACAATTCACATTCCGTAGGAGGAGACAGGATTAGAACATTTCTATTCTTGCCCAATGTTGCTAAATTTAAAGTCAGTTTAACTGTTAGCTGCTGCCTTCCTTCAGAAAACCAAAGACAAGCATCATTTGCTGGTGGCAGAATGCTCTGAAATATTATTATGAGCTGTATTATTGCACCAAGCGAGTTGAGAGGTCACAAATAACAACCCTAAACTCATTGCCAATGCTGATAGCAATACCACTTAAAAGTAAATACCTTCATTTCTAACTTCAGTCATACCCTCATCCATTCATTTCTTCATGTATTTAATTATTCAGCAACTACTTATTGAGCGTCTTTTATGTGTAGAAGATAAAAGAGAATAAGGCACAGTCTCAGGCCTCGAGAGGCAAATGAAGGAGGCAGGCAAGCACATCAAGAGTGACACTTCTCCATCAAATTAAATCTGGTATTTTACTAATTTCCCTCCCCTTTCACTTCTGCAACCTTCCTCAGTTACTCTCAGATCCAGAGTCTTTGATTTCTTGTTTACTTAAGGATCCTCCTTATTTGAAAAGTACTTGAAAAGTCCTTATCTAGGAAGCCCAACTGTATTTGTCAAGTGAACCTAGGAAGTATTTCCCAGCTAACTTTGTAATTACTTTCTTTTTCAGCCTTCTTCAGATTTTAGTCCCCACCCTACACCCCTTTACCATTTTTTTATCAACCTTATTCTGTCTCAAATAATTTTTTCTTCTCTTTTAAAAAAATATATTTGAGGTATAATGCCTAGTTATATTTTAAATATATATTTTAGATTATGTTTAATGTTGTGACATATCAGTACCTTAACAAGTTTTCTTAACTTCGTACCACTTGAGACTATTATTGACTTTGATCTGTTATCAGGCTGCTTGGTTCTTATTTTCATTTGCCAGGCTAGATATCTGTGATGGGCATTTAAGAGGGAATCACCTCTTCTGCTAGTCAGCACAGATTACTAATAGTTTGGAGAGAAACATGGAAAGAAAATTCAAGGACCATCATTGGAATTACATTTTACTTCTCCTAGTATGATGAAACTGAATTCTGAGGGTTATATTTCTACCTCTGCTTAAAATAATATTGTACATTATTATTTCACGTAGGTCAAGAAGTCAGATTCTTAACTTACTATTATTTCTCTACCTGAATAATCCATGTCATGAAAGAGGAACCCAGGTGTCCTATTCCATACCTTCTTTCTTCTATCCTTACCATAGCTGAGAAAGACAAGTAAAAGTTCTTACCTGTAGATTCTTGTGTCTCCCTTCCTTCTCCTATTACCACAAATGACTGGTTCACTGGGCTAAAATTTGCAATAAGCATCCCTTGAGCATGTAGTACTTAAACCTCTTTTATTTCTGCATGTCCTTCTTTCACCGTAAAAACAGAGGTTAAATCATCATGGAAGAGAGAAGAGAGGCAGAAGCATTAGAGTTTAGAGTGGAAATTGGAGAGGGCTATAGTTTGGGAAAATGCTAAGAAATGACCTCGGAGAATAAAATCCTGGAGATTAAAATCCTGGAGAATAAAATAATAAATATTTATATTTATTAAATACTGTTTGCACAGAAAAAATTGCTAGGGGAAATAAATTGAGTTACTTGTAGTTGTCAAGAGAGAATTCAGGAATTTTACGCGGTAGTAATCTGCACCAGGAAAGAACAAGTCCTTGGCCTGATCTTCTATATCCCCAGGCACCAGTTCTGGACCTGAAACAGGAGACTAAGCTCCCAGAATATTGAAATTGCCTAAACTGAAACATTTTCCTTCCATGGAAAAAATTATAGCAAAGAGATTAGGATGTGATTTAGTACATTTCAAAGGAAAATAAACATTTATTGCAATAAATAACCATAAAACAGTCTAATAATACTCTACTTTAAAAATACTACATGAATTGGGAAAACAGTGAAAATTCATTTTCATCATGCCTGAATTTTCACAGAGCATGAGATTAATGATCAGAAATTCTGACTGCTATGCTAATTCAAGATCTGGATTGCCTCATTTCATGACCCTTAGCTCTGCCCCTAACCTCTCTGTGACCCCAAGTCTTTCTCTCTACAATGGGGCACTTCTCTCATTTCTTAGCAAGACTATTCTGAAATAAGTTAAATGATAAGATGTTTTATTTTTTAGAAAACATAGTGCTAATAGATTCAAGCTTCATTTTCATATACAACTTATTTATCCAACAATTCTGAAAAATCCTGCCCCATTGTAACACACACACACACACACACACACACACACACACACATACACACACACACACACACAGCCAGAGGTTGCAATAGAGCTAAAGAAATTACAGGAAGACAAGTATTGGAATTTCAGTCCAGACACCTGATTACTAAGACAAATAACTTTTTTTGACAATAACACACTTCATATGTCAAGATAAACACAAAACAGTTCCATTAAGACATAAAATTTACCCACCAATATCTTCATTTTTAACTCCTTGGTACTATCTCTCACTCCCTCCCCCAATTCTGATGTTTGCTTTCTAACAACCTCCCCATGGGTCCCAAATGCTTCACCATTTTCAACTTGTGCTTCACTGTGCTGCCAGTCATCACATCAGGAAGTCTGTCTCCAGAGCTCTTAAAAAAATGCCATTTTCAAGACCTCATCCCCAGACTGCCTGACTTAACTGGTTGTAGGTGAGACTAATTCAGCCCTGATTATAAAAGGCTCACCAGATGTTCTAATGTGCAGTCAGGACTGGGAAACAAATACTATTTTGTTAGTCAAGAGATGGGCTTCCATTTATAGGTGGAGAAGTTTAAAAAAAAATAATGATGCCCCAAATTTCTCTCATCCTTAAGGAATCATTCTCACACATGATAGGCACAGCTGTATCCCTGATGAGTCAACATTTAACTCACCATGTTATCAAAATTTTCTAGTTGCAAGTGAAGTTCAGCATTTAATTCCATGTTTTTGGGTAGGTTTTACCATATAATTTATCCCTCAAACTAGGACACTTTTGAGGGTAAATTATGCTGATACAACCAGGAAAACGAGAACATGTAAGTTACATTAGTTATAGAAGATTTTTATAATTAGGAAATAAAGACATTTAAAATATAATTTATTACCCCTTAAATAGGATAGTTTTCTCATTTGTGAAATTGACATCACACTTAGCTTGCAAGTTGGATGGAAGTTTAAAGGTGCACATTTATATGAAAGACCTTTATAAACTCTAAAGTTCTATATATACATATACATTCTTATTTGAACAAATATTATTACTTGTCAGTAGAGAGACTGAGATGCCAAAAAGTGTTAAATGAGGAGAATTAACTATTGCTATTCAGCACCTCCTTTTATCTTTAAATCAAATCTTGCAGTGAATTTGGAAGTCAGGTGAGCTAAAGGAAGAATTTCATAAATTCCTGTCATAGGTATTCTGTCACTTGAGGTGTTTCCTATCTAACCTCTCAGGTGCCTTTTGCTAAACACCTTAGTTCACATATTTCTTGGTGTCTAGTACATGGGACATACACAATAAATGGCAGCTTTTCCTGTTATATTAT
Organism: Solenodon paradoxus; assembly: GCA_004363575.1. Classification (NCBI taxonomy): domain Eukaryota; kingdom Metazoa; phylum Chordata; class Mammalia; order Eulipotyphla; family Solenodontidae; genus Solenodon; species Solenodon paradoxus. Next base: position 144,882 of record RJWH01001443.1, read on the forward strand.
CACTAGAGGCTCTTAATCCTTCCAGCCACACATGGAGTGAATAGAGCAAGTCATGGGAGGAATACACCAAAAAGAAACAGAAGTGGAGTAGGTAAAGAGGAGAATGCAACAGATAATTACTCCTATTTTACCAATGTGCAGATGTACTGAGGCTCAGGTTTATAGTGCAAATGGCATATAAGTCTGTGACTTTATTATTAGGACTTATTGTTTGGCAAATTTTTACTTTTCCCAATAAGCATGGTTTACACAAGACTAAAGAATCTGTTTTATCCAGGAGCCCCATGTTGACAGCATTGAATAGAAGGTATCGAACAGAATCGTATCTTGTGTAGAGTAACCACACCCATCCATCCTTCTTTTCCTCTGTTCCTTTTGGATTAATCTCCTAAACTCACTGGTCATGCACATTTCACTTCAATATGGTTCAATCCTTAGCATTTAGCTAGAAAATGGATTATCTCCCAACATTTATATAATTTATTTGCAATGCTAAAATGTTTTTATTGCCTAAGCCCAGATTAGGTTGAGCTTTTTTTCTCTTTTCCAATTCAAGAGAAGTAGTTGAGAGAAGTGACTGAGTGTTATTGCAGGCACAATGGAGTCATTGAAATGGCATGTAAAAATACAGTGGAAGACACAGATGGAAGAGGAAGTTGCCAAAAAAGACATCAGAAGCTTCCACAGCTGAATCAGAAGGGGCCAAAGAAAAATCTCTTGCTACTCTGTCCCAGAAACATGAGATATGTAGGAAGAAGACCATTGAATTGGATATTCATGCAGTCTAGGGTTTTTTGCTTATGAATCTTGGTGTATGCCTTAGAAAGAGGAGATATATCCCTGCCTCTTCATGTTGGGAGTCACTGGGTAGATGTATATTCTTGCTAAAATACCCCTTCTGAGTTGTTAATAGGTTAATAGGTTTCTATTGTGGTGTGTTTCTATTGTGTGTTGTGAAGAGTAATAGGTTTGACAACTATTTGTTGACAAGTTTGTCAACAAAAGCATGAGAGGAAAATGTCAACATAATCTTACAAAGATTTTTTCATTCTTAACAAAATTTGAAATTGCAAATCTCAAAATAAATATGAAAGTAAGTCTCCTCTGTGACACAGCTCACTGGATTCCATAAATTTCAGCTTTTGAATTCCAACAAATTTCAGATGGGTAAATGAGTTAAGTTACCACGAGACCTGGTTATAAGGTGTTCCTAGTTTGAAACCATAACTGAGGATTGTGTTGGGAGAAACACAATTAACCCATGTCTTCTTCAAGGAGCAGTTCAACCAGCTAAATTGGTAACTTCTTACCCTACATAGCTACACACTCTCAGGAATTTTGTGATATGCTAAGATTCTGATTGCAAGCCAAAAGCATGTGGAGCGCACATCTGAACCAAATTCACAGTGAACTAAAGACTATTTCGCACATATCTTTCCTCCTGACCCCAAACTCTGTTTCTTCTTATTTCTTATTTTCCTGTCTTTGGTTGTTTGGAAGCTCTGTGCATTGTGGAATTTAAATTTTACCCTTTCTGCTAGAATATTTGGAATGCCAATCATCCAGCCAATTTGGTAGGCTCCAGCAAAAGAAAGTGGCCAACAAAATAGAGAGACTACGGAAAGAGAAATACTATGGAGCTGGAGCTATGGCTTTCCCAAGGTGATTCATAATCAAAACATGAATCTAGCAGAACTTAGGGTGGATTTAACAAGCTTTTTTTCCTCTCATCTTCCTTATTCTACTCCCCTTTCCTGTCTCTACATAATACAAACACACACACATACACATGCACACACACCACACCACACTGCACTGAACCGCACCGCACCACACCACACTGCACCACACCACACCAGAACTGGATGAAAGCCTAATGACAATTCCATACCAACTTTTTCATCCAAATTGCCAGGTTCTCACTGCTATACCAGTGAACTTTCTGGTGCCACCCAGCAATTCAGAGCGGTTATGATGATAAGATAACTGTACCTCTATTGCAGTTAGCTTTGTGAACTCTTATTTCTTATGGCTTTTGAGCTTTAAAATAATGAGCCCCTTGATGCTAAAGTGGAGGCCAAGGAATGGAGAAAGGAATCCAGACTAAAAGTGAAAAGGAGAAGAAAATAAAACACCCATTTTCAAATCATAAGTGAGGAAAAAACAGGGGCAGGGACTAGTCATTAAAAATTGTTTTCATAGGACTCATGGCAACTAAAAAAATTACATTATATATAAAATTACATTCATTGGAAACCAAAGATCACAGAATACATTTCTGCTTTTTAAATGTAATTTTAATTACAAATACATTCTTGCCTTCATAAAATTTTCCGTGATTGATCATTTTCTACTGTAACTAAAGATTCTCCTACAAACTCAAAATATGAATTAACCGATTGTACAAATAGGATAGATGAAAATATCTTTCACCCACCCCTTCATATTCTGCCTTCTCTTTTACAAGGCACTAAAGAGCTACCCAAATCCTGTCATCAACAAATAATAACCCGTTTGTCATTTAGAGGGTAGCCAATGTTCCACCACACTTTCAGATCTCATCTCAGTTTCTTCCGTAGTGTCGCTCTAACTTGGCTCTCTGTTATTTTCTTCTATCCTTTCATTCAACAAATGTTTATGTGCTAAGAAGATAACAGTGATGAAAAGCAACAAAAATTCCAGCCTTTATGTGAATAGAGAAAAAAGAGATAATAAAGAAAGTAAATATTTATAATGTATTGTATATTATGTGGTGATAGGTTAAAGGGAAAAAATAGATGTTGTGTGTTTACCCACTTCAACTGAATAGTCAAGGACTGTCTTCCTGAGTAAGCAGCCCCATCACTCCTACTGGTCAGCCTCTAGACCCTTACATCCATACACTATTCATTTTCTCTAAAAACAACTAGTGATTCTTGCAGAAATGCTGATTCTAGCCTTGGGGTAGGAAAAATTTTAAGTATTCTTGGAGCTACTTGTTATACCAATAATTAAGGAAGTGATCAAAATCTGAAGAGACCGTCTAAGTATGACACAGGAGCCAGCTAGATGAGGCTTTCTGCTGGACAAATTTGGATATTTTCAAGCATCCAAGTGAAAGTTGTAAATAAAATATTGTAACGTATTTAATAAGAAAAAGAATTCATGATACATATAAGTTAGAACAAATAAATGAATGTATTATGGAGCAGAAAGGGAAAACCCTATTTTACAGAAAAATAACAAAAATGTAGATGATACGGCAGAATGTAAAAATCTTAATTTTGCAATCTGTATAGTCCATACTTGATTCTGCAAAAAATCACCAATGGATGATTGATTAAAAAATTATCATAAAGTAGAATATTAGCACTGTTTCATAGTATTAACTTTTAATTACATAAAGAGAAAAATACCTTAACTAAGACGAACTCTAGAGTCCACCAACTTAAGCAAGTGATTCAACTTAATGTTGCTACTAAAGGAAAAGAAAAACACCTCTCATACCTTATTTTAGAAATCACTGAGAGTTCATAACCACCTATGTAGCATTTCTACCCAATGCATTTTATCTAAATCTAGTCATGATGAAATAATCATATAAGTTCAAAATGAGGGGTTTTCTGAAAAACTGCCAGCCTGGACTCTTCAAAGCAAGAGAGACTAGTAAATATAGGTAAAAGGAATGTGGGTGCTTATCAAATTATTCTTGGAACTTTTCTGTAAGTAGAACCAAATACAAAATAATGTCTCAAAGAAAGCATCAATGGGTCCTGAGTTGAATGCCTAAAGTATATTCATATAAATAAAATGCATAATATTTCATTTATACTCAATTCCATCCCACCCCCCATTTTTAGGGACACCTGGTTTTTACTTATTTTCCAGGTGGAATATTTGTCAATTACTAAATGTTGAGTAAATGAGAGTCCTTAATATTATTAATAAGAAAAATTCATAAATAAAAATATGAAACATATATAAAGTAAACATACCACTAGTTGCATAGCAAAGCAAGATTATGAAATGGCATTGATAGCTAAGAGATACCACAAAATCTAAATAATGACAGATATTGCCATGTTGCAGCTATACAGAATCTTCTGAGCACCCTTGTTATGAGTGAAGAAATTCTCATCTAATATATTCCTCTTCTCCAGGGTATTAGACAGAACTCTAACTAGGTGGGACATGGGCCTGTTTTGCAATAAGATGCATCCATGCAAGTCTGCAATTTGTAATTGATGCTATGTAAAGAAAGAATATGCAAATCCATGCTCTGGAGTGTGACAAAAGAGGCGTCTGCCTTTGGTGCAAAGAATGAAAAATTTTCTGTCTTCTAGTCACCAGTATCATCATTGCAATCTGGAAGGTTGAGGTTGAGCAGCAACTGCAAACGTGTCTTTCCTAGGGCAGTACTCAGAGTGTGGTTTGGGCAGTCTGCCTAGCTGTAATGCCTCTGTCTGACTCTGGTCAGTTTCTTAATTTCCCTTAATGCACTCCTTTTCTGCTTAAACTAACTAGTTAGATCTAGTTTTTCTACTTAGAACCCTGTCAGATGTGACACTCTGACTTCCAGATATACCAAATCCCATGGAATTTTAGAATATTCTAGATTAGACTCCCTGCCAACATTTTCGTATCTGTGTCCTTAGTCTTACCCCTTAAATACAGGACTTATTTTGTTAAACATAAAAATATGAAGAATATCATAATAGTCACAGGATAATGACTTCATTTTTAGAGACTGACTAGCCCAGTGGTCCTTGGATTCTGAAAACATTTTCAGATAAATTTATGTGATCTTTTAAGTTGTCAAAACTTCAATCATGTGGTAATTTTGAGAGATTTTAATCCTTATTTTTCCAGTTTGCCTTGATTCATCTTATTCAAGTTAGTCTCTGAGATGATAAAATAATGCCCAGGAAGGCAGAAGACTCTGTTAAGACCTTTTTGTTGTTCTTGGCTGTACATATTTTATTGGAGTATGTCTAATGTCAGAGAGTTGAAATGGGTTTGGAATTGTCTTGATTATTTTTCTTTACATCAGTACTAATTTCACATTAAACCGAGTTGTGCTGCTTGTTACCTTTATAGTCTAGTGATTCTTCAGTTTGTCTGTAGCTGAAATGCAATCTGCATTCAGGATATTTTGGTAGCACTGATAATAAAGTTGCACTCATCTTACTTAGTTTCAAGTCTGTGTGACAGGAAAATGTCAGTGATTTAGGTTCACACTAGTACTAACAGTGCAAAATAGTTAGCTCCCATCCTAATAACACCATTTGCTTTGAATTTGACCTGAGAGCCACAGTTATTGATGAGTCCATGGATGAAAGATCGCTAAGATTTTTGAAGTTGTTGTTTATCCTCTGACTATGAGGATACCAACTATCATCCAGCCATCTGTCCCAATTAAACTATATCTGACCAAGTTTTTTGCTCCAATAAGCCAATTCACTGGCAATATTTTTTTTCTGCTGCATGTAATTCACAATCTCCACAGTCGTCTATGGCTATCCCAAGAAACCATATCCCTTCCCCCTGGTAATTTCTTTTCTTGGTAGATTGAGCACTTTGGGGGTAAAATAATATTTAGGATCCAAGTTAATCTCTTGAAAATTTTCTTTTTATAGAAACTATTCATTTTCGACAAAAAATGTATTGAGTCCTAGTATGCCTGTGGGACTGTACTAGGTACTCTAGTGGATATCAGATGTCATTCTCTCCATTGTATTGCAACCATATTGACTTTCTTTCCATTCTTTAACTGCCTGCAATCTATGTACATGCGTTCACTGAAACCTTCTCCAGCTTTGTCTATACCCCCAAATGGACACATGCTATTCCCAGTTGACTCTACCTTATCCTTGAAGACTTACATTAAATGTGCCTTTTTTACAGGGAGACCCTTTTCTTATCACCCAACAGAAGTTCTTTCTCATAATACTCTCTGCCTTCATAATACAGAATAATTTGTGAATAAATATTCATTTGATTTTTTCTTGTTTACTTTCTCTTCTACATGACTATAAACTGTGTAAGGACAAGATAAGTGTGTTTTGTTAGCTATTGTGTACCCAGTGTTTTTAGCACAGAGACTGGCATACAGTTATCACTCTACATAATCCACTAAGATATAATTGTCTCTTCATTCTTTATAGGAAAGGTGCAGATAGGAATGAAGGAGATAGGCTGGCAGGCAGAAAGAGGAGTAAGAAGCACCTTATTTGTTTGTATTTAGTTGTACATCCTGGCTGTTCCTCCTTGTCCAGGACATGAACCCAGGACCTTGGGACATAAGTGGACTGTACTCAACCCCTGCTCCATGAGGGCATGCCTCTGTTCACATTTTAATCTGATGGACAACATGTTTAACTAAACATGTGAATAGATTAATAGACAGTATTAATGTTTATGCCCAAGAGATGCATCAAATAGATAAAATACACAGCTGTCCTTTTCTATAAGTAGTTATTCCTTTGCTGATTAGTCTAAACAGAAATTTCCTGGAAATCTCTCAGACATTTCTGAATATGAGGCAAATAATAAAGGTCATAAAACATTCTCCAAATAAATTCTTTTGTGTCTATATTATGTTCAGTCCAGTGGAGGAGGAATGGAAGTGACTGTTAATCATTAGGAAATAGAAATACATTGAGTAACCCATCATTTTATACCATTTTATTTTAATCATGTCTTTGAGTACTTAATCTCTCTAGTCCTTGATGTTAACTATACTTACCAAAAGTTAATAAGCTTTCAGCATTCTGTGTATGACCTAAAAGGTGGGGGAAAACCAGGTATCAGTCCAAATCATTCCAGTCATCTCTTCTATTCAGGTGACCTGCATTTTCTCAGTCTACTGGTCAAATGTTAAAGATGATTGACTGAATGAAAATGGAAGATCTATGCCTTTAAATTTGATGTTATTAGGACATGTCACCAATTTTAATGAAACACAGGGAAATAATGACCAATAAGGAGAAATCTTGTGTTTTACAGAATTAGGGCCTCCCTGTCCTTCATGTTAATCCTCTTAAGTCATCTTCTAGAGAAGTCATTCTTTCTCCAATGTCTTTTAATTACTAATGTTTCTTCCTCAACCTGCCTACTCTGCTGGCTGTGTGAGATGGGGATAGGGACAATTGTCTAGAATCTGGGAGATTAAGAAAAAGCAAGCACATCTGGAGGTCCTTTAGCTGTCTATAACCAAACTAAAGATATTGGTGCTCACAGACAACAAGGAGCGAATAGCAGCTTTTATAGAGCTCCTACATTCCAGACACTGTTCTAATCCTTTTATATGCTTTAACATTTTTAATCCACATAAAAGCACATAAAAAGGAAACATATAGAGAGGATAAGCAGCATTGCTACATAACTGAGGAATGTCATTTTTATACATGCTTGAGTTCCAGAAGTTACTTCTCTTTCCCTTTAATCAGTATTGTAGACAACCTCATCAAATGAACATGCACATTCTAAATAGATTATTCCTTTAGATAATACTCACTAACAGTTCTAATTCTTGGAGAGCTGGAGACCCTTCCTTGATTTTCAGAGGACTACTTAAGTCCCTAAATTTCAAGCAGCCCTGGAAGGAAGGGCAGGGCTCACAAACTATAACTGAGACAGAATTTCTTGCTTCTTTGAAAATAGGGCTTAAAACCAAACATAAGTTCCCTGTTACTGCTGTAAAGGAGTTGTCAGTTCAAAGGGTGTTTAGGTAAGTAAATGACAAGTTCCAACCCTATCAATAGGTGCTAGCTATAAAATCCCAGCTCCATGCTCCCCTAGCAACCCAGGTATTCCTCTAATTTGTCTACTACCGTCAGAGAGAGTTTTCTACTATACAATTATTTTTTTTGTGAAAAGTCACCTGTACAGCTGCTGATAGTGTTCAGCCTCTTCCAATACCAAACCTCTAAGAATGTTGGGCTCATCAGTGAGCACTACCCTGCTGTTCAGTTCACTGTGTTCCATGGGAATAACATAGTTTTTCCTCAATTGGTGAACATGACATTATTAGAAAGTTTTGTAACGCTGATAAGACAAAAGATATGAACTAAATTAGAAGGTGATGGGGGAAAACAACTCAAATAACATGTACACAAGTCTCAAGAAGACAAAATCAGAGAAAGGATCTATGTATCCTTAGTTGTAAAATTAGCAATGGTAGTCTGGATTATATCCTTCCTCTTATACTGTCTTATCAGTTTTTTATCAGTTCAAATGACTCTCAGGATTTAGGCTAATCTTCTAGCCCTTCAGAGCTCAGAAAGGATCAGAAATGGTTGTTGGTGTTCAATTCTTAAGGGTTTAATCTCTCTGGGGCTTTTTTTCTAGAATTTGACTTGCCAAATTATAGCTACTTTCAAAGACCAGGAAAACACCAAGAATTATTTTTCCATCCTACTCTTCCTAAAGCACTGAAAGAGCCAGCACAGTTGTTGTTGTTGTTTTGGCAATAGATAATACATTTTCTTTATTTGTTTTCTATTTTTTCCCATTTTATTGAGATATAGTGGCATATAATATGTGTAAGTTTAAGATATAGACATAATTATTTATGTCTATTTTGTGAATGATTACACAATAAAATTTAGTTAATACATCCATTACTTCACATAGTTAAAATGTTTTGTTGTCAAAAATTAACTAAAAATGGATTAAAGACTTGGATGTAACATCAGAAACTCTAAAATACTTATAACATAGACAAGACATTCCATGACACCAGCCTTAGAGAGGCCTTTGGAGACTCAGTATCAGTGGTAAGGGAAACAAACAAACAAAAATAAACAAATGGGACTACATCAAACTAAAAAACTTCAGCACATCATAAGAACAAAAGAAACCATCACACAAATGAAAAGACAACTTACTAACTAGGAGAAGATATTTGTACACTGCACATCTGACAAGGGCTTAATATCCAAAAAATATAAAGCACTTGTTAAACTCAACACCAGAAAAACAACCAAATAAAAAAATGGGCAGAAAAATTGGATAAACATTTGTCCAAAGAAGACAGACAGATGGCCAATAGGAAAATGAAAAGATGTTCTTTCTCACTTGTTACTAGAGAAATGCAAATCAAAACGATAATGAGATATCCATTTATACCTGTGAGATTGACTGTTATACAAAATTAAAGAAACACCAAATATTGGCAAGAATGTAGATAAAAGGAAATACTCTTACACCGTTAGTGGGAGTGTAAATTGGTATAACCTTTATGGAAAGCAATATGGAGATTCCTAAAAAAAATTGAGAATGAAAATTCCAACCAATCCCATCATCCCACTTTTGGGTATTTACCTAAAAGACACAAAAACACTGATTTGCAGAGATATATGCACCCTCACATTTACGACAACATTTTCAGTAGCCAAGAATTGGAAACTTCCTGAGTACTCATTGTTAGATAAATGGATAAAGAAGATGTGGTATATATAAACAGTGGAATACTCCACAGATCTAAAAAAAAGATGAAATCCTGTTGTTTGTGACAACATGGATACAACTAGAAGGGATTATACTAAGTAAAATAAGTCAGAAGGAGAAAGACAAATACCAGATGATCTCTCATGTGCAGAATATAAAGAAACAAAGTAAGGAAACAGACTAAACAAACAAAAAAAAATCAGCCTTTGAATAATGACAAGAGAACTGAGGTAACCTGTGGGGATTGGAGTTGCAGGGGTTGGGCGGGTAGGAGAAAGGGGTGGTGGGCCCATTGGACAATGATGAAAGTCTTTTGGTAATTTGGTGGTAGGCAGTGTGTATTGTCATACATTTGAGGAATGGTGAACCTGAACATATGAATTTATATTATTTTATAAATAAAAATACCTCAATAAATACTAAATATTAAAAATGGTGTGTGATAAGAAATCACCCATTTGTTTTGTTTTGATCTACAGTTGCATTACAGAAACTTGGATCCCAGAACTAATTCTTTGTATAACTGGTAATGTGTATCCTTTGGTCACCTGAGGCATTTTCTCCACTTCCTCATCCTTTGCTCCTAGAAAACACCAATCTGTTCTGTTTCTATAAGTTGTTGGTTTTGGCGGGGGAGTAGTTTTGTTTTTGTGGGTTTTTTTAAGATTCAACATATAATTGAGATCGTGAGATCATACATACTAGTCACACTGTATTACTTACTTGATATAATGTTATCAAGGTCCATCCATGCTACAAATGACAGGATTTCTTTGGTAGTCATATAGTTGTATGATATAGTTGTAGGTTGTACATACATATATTTGTGTATATATGCACGTTGTCTTTGTCCACTCATCCATTTATGGACACTTAGGTAGTTTCTATGTCTTAGCTGTTATAAATAATGCTACATGACTATTATAAATAACACAAGGATACAGATAATTCTCTGAGGTGGTGATATCATTTCCTTTAGATAAATACCCAGAAATGGAAATATTGAATAATATGGCAGTTCTATTTTTAATATTTTAAGGAGCTCCATAGGGTATGTACACCAAGTTCCCTTTTCTCACAACATTTGTTATTTTTAGTATATTTGATAATAGCCATTCTAATAATTGTGAAGTGATAAATCATTGTGGTTTTGATTTACATTTCCCTGATCATAGTTTTGAGCACCTTTTCATGTACTTGTTGACCATTTGAATATCTTCCTTGGAAAAATTCTAGTCAGGTACTTGGCCCTCTTTTTAAATTGTAATATTTGGTCTTTTGCTATTGAATTGTATGAGTTCCTTATACAATTTGAATATTATAATGTATGTATGTACTTTTCAAAGATTGCTTCCCATTCCATATGTTTCCTTTTTATTATGTTGATCATTTCTTTGACTGTGCAGAAACTTTTTAATTTGATGTTGCCCCACTTGTTTATTTTTGTTTTTGTTCCTTGTTAGAATGCCATATCCATAAATCATTGCCAAGACCAAGGCCAAGGAATTTAATGGTTCTAGATATTACATTTAAATCTTAAATCTATTTCTAGTAAATTTTATGAAAGGTGTTAGGGGTCCAGTTTCATTGCTTTCTATGTGATTATCCTATTTTTCCAGCACAGACATTAGATTTTCTCAAATTTGGCATTAGTTATTATGGTTAGTATATTGCAAGTGCATTTAAAACTAGTATTATATTTGAGGCATGTTTTACAACTTTCTATAAATATATGCTCTCTAAAGAGGTAACATGCAAAATGACTCACATGTTTGCTTGGTGTGATATAAATATGTTTTGAGTCATTGTGAAATTGACCTCTCTCTGAAGGATATTTAATAAGCCTAGCCCTTGGGAATCTCATTGTCTCTCTGTGTTTTATTTTTGCCATGCTTATTGCCCTTTGAGTCTACTGCACACCCTAACAGAAAAGGATACTTCTAAATCAATATACTCATGCAGTATGCCATTTTGAAGGAAGTTCAGCTTTCCTCACAATAACTGTATTTGTTTCACTGCCAATTTTTTTGTTTGTGCTTTGTCCCTCTCTATACAACTTTTTTCAGAGACTCTCATCTGCCTGATATTCTGGACAGAAAGTCTAAGACTACAGAAGCATTCTTTAATAATGTATCCTTTAAGAAAATTTCTTGGAAGTTGTGTCTTCTAAAACTCTTAATATTTCTTGCTTAACTTAGTTCAGTGCAAATAAATTATTTAACTGAGTATAGCAATGAAACAAACAGGGAATATTTGCCTTAAAAAAGGACAACAATAATTTGGAGAAATGTGTTTCTATCATACCTGTTCTCTCCCTCTCAATGCTTTCTTCTCATCTTTTTGACCTAATAAAGTACATGGAGCATTACTCTTTCAGTCTCCTTTACAAGAATATTTTAATGGAATTCTTTCCCTGTCCTTCTAAAATGCTGCTAACAATAATCTCCTATCAGTGAGCAAATGCTCCCCTCTTATACTGAAGTTCTGCTGTTTTAGTTCTCTTTTGCCAAAGCCAGTATGATTTGAACATTCCTCTTCACTTAATATCGGTCCCCATCAGATAACCATTAAATGAATAGAGGCTGCAGGTTAGAGGAATGCTAGCAATGCAGAAAGTCCTGATAACTGGCAGCTGTGAATTAATTCAGCCCGACCACTGCCAAGAGAGTGGCTGTTAAAGCAGCAAAAGGTGCTGAGGAGACTTGATCACAGTGACCATAAGTTACAGCACCTTCCCCTAGGCCAAGCAGCCTGGTTTTTCATATCTAAAGTCACCACAGGAATGAGGCAAATTCCATTGTTCTATCTGGCGACTGTTCACCACTGCAAATCAACTCCCTGTGACTGTCAGAAAGGAAAACAGTCACGTTTTTTCACTCATAGGAATGAATTAAAAACGACTTACTATGAGGGAGCCATAGACTCAACTAGACATTGAGAAAAGAGTCAGTTGATTTCTTAAGTCATTCCTTAACTTACTGGTTTCAGGCTCAGAATTCTATAGCCTACGAAATCTGGAAATGCAAGAAACAGAGTACTTTTTCCCTGAATATTTCTCAATAACAACCAGTTACTGTTTCCAGATTGACAAGAGGATATACATAAACAGACTCAGGAAAGTTGAGTTATAATCTTACTCCTCTGCTTTGTCTGAGTAGCATGCTTTTCTTTTATTAGACTTTACTTTCACAATCAGCAAGAATCCTGTTTTGAGCTTCTGAGCCTAAAGATTTGCTCAATTTGGCTTATTTTGTGTTATTTTAGGCAGTGGAATTCTGAGTTTGACCAGCAGATGGAAGCATTTTTGACTCTGTGATACTAGCCTCCCAACCTTGGAAAAGAAGAACCTTTGATTTCCAGGGAAAACTGAGAATTGACTTATCAGACCCTTGTCTGGCATAGTACCTTATTTGTATTTGGAACATCTTAACCGAGTAAATATTTTGCAGTAAGTAAGTATTTTGCTTAGCTGACGCTGCTACGTGATTTGCAGGATATTGAATTTGTGACTCAACCTGTGTCACCCTCATACTCATCTTCCACCAGAGTTCTAGTGCCCATTGCCACTGCTGTGTTTACCCCTCCATTCCCTGCTTTCCTCCCTTCTCTCTAGGGACCGAAGTCTTGTGTCCTGTGAATTTTATTGTATGTAGTCAGTTTTCTGTTTCGTTTTGCTTTTATTCCGCAAATGAGTAAACCATCCTGTACTTTTTCTGTGGGGTTTATTTCATTTAGTATAATCACCTCCAGTTCCATCCAGGCTGTTATAAAGGGGACAAGTTTATCTTTTTTAAAGCCACATAGGATTCCATTGAGTATATACACCACAGCTTCTTTAGTTATCTGTCAACAGACATTTAGGTTATTTCCATGTCTTAGCTATTGTGAATTGTGCTGCTGTAAATAGAGGGGTGCAGATATTTTTTTCTGATTACTCTTTTTGTATTCATTGGGCAAATACCCAGAAGCAGTATGACTGGAGCAAATGATAATGCCATTCAGTTATTTTTCAATAACCTCGATCACCTGTTTCTCTTTATTCTCTCACTCTCTTTTAATTAAGCAATATAAGTTGAAGATCATAATTTATAACAATATGCAGTTTAGAATTATAGTTTTCCTTAATTTCCCAAATGACTTACAAGCACTCCATCTTTAACAAAATGCCAGTGAGATAGAAGGACTTAGCATAGGTATTCTACTTACCTGGCAGAGAAACTAGATTCTAATACAAACTGTCTTTCCACTGAGACTGTGTTATAGTATCTACTTTACCTATCCTTCTTTTTAAATTTTTTAAAATTGATTATATTGAAGGAATATGGCATATTAACATTAACTAGGTTAAGGCATACATGAAAGCCAGTTCACATCTGCATATAACTCTAGTTTTACCACCATCTCCGTTTTTTTTCTTCACTATACAATTAATCCCCTTTATCCTATTTGCCCTTCATGGCTCCCTATCTCTTCTTGTACTATCTGATTTGATTTTTTACCCACTATTATAAACTTGAATTAGTTTTCTCTTTTAAGTCTATTAGTATATAATTTCATGAGAATGTCTCCTCTGTACCATTTTCCCATATTTGAGAATTAGGTCTTTGGCCTCTACTCTTCTCACTTTACTTTCTCTCCCTAAGCCATTTCATTCACTTCAGTATATCCACTTATATACTAAGTTTTTACCTGAAATCCATGTATGTTTCCCTACATAGACACATAAAATAAGTAGATGTACTACACTCGTTTTCAAACTGTAAGTCACAATTCATTAGTGAAATTTAAATCAGTTGTGTTAGTACAAATTAACATTTTTTAGTGAGATATGGACTAGAATAGGAGTCTCAGAGTGCCCCCACGCTTATATAGAATGATAATTATTGCATGAAATGCTCTCTGAATCTGTGAGGGTGTCGTAGTGATGTTGAACATGTTTCTTTTCCCAAGTCATAGTCAAAAACACTAGAAAGACACTGACCCACCTAACGTTCTCATATAAATAGTTCACAGATAACCCATGCAACAGCATATGGTAAAAAATTAACTCCTATTTTTACTCTCAAACCTGTTTCAGTTGTAGAAAGATCTTTGCTGATTTATTGATCCAGTGGTCTAAGTTATAAACCTGCAGGTTGTCTTAAATTCAGTTTCTCCTTCCCAGCTCACATCAACAAATACTGCAAATTTGGCCTCTCATGGATTTACAGATACTTCTCTCCATCCCCAAGGATACCAAGGTCTTTCTTGTTGTCCATTGCAATCACCTCTAACTGGATGTATGTATGAGTATTAAATGATAAATACACCAGGCAATGAGAAGTAAACATAAAATTATTAACTTTTATAACCAAAATACTGTAATATTGAAAGATGAGATAAAGTCACAGATGATACACCTTTAGTAGAGTGCTGAAGGATTGGTATCAACCAACATTAGTTCGTGGGTTTTAAAACTCATGAAATACAGAACAAATTCTTGACCATTTAGAATATGGAGCCAAATATAAAAGAATTTTTCTCAAATTTATAGGTATATAAGAATTTATGGTTACCCAACTCGTGATCATGTTTTAACAGCCATGGGAGCTGCTCCATAAATCATTGCCAGAGATTTGGGGAAATTCTAGTGATGCCTTCTTAAGCTTATGTAATGAAGTCAAACATTTATCGGAGTATATGCAATATGTATCATCCTGCTTTCTGTCATCAAATTTACACAGGTAGTTAATGGATTAAGACCTGATTTTGTTTCTATTAACCTAATGAGAGAACATCTTGACTCAGACTCTCAAACTAAACTGAACTGCTCAATTTTTTTCTGCACCCACACCCCTCAGTTTCGCCAGATTTTCATTTATTGAATAGTAAATATGTTCTTAGTTGGAGGGAAAATGGAAAATGGTTTGTTGACCAGTAGCAGTATCTGATTGAATTTATATATGGATCCAGTACGTGATCTAACCCAAGGATCAAGGCAGTACCCCAGGCATACCAGAGTCTAACCTGCTAAGTCTTGTGAAGGCAAGCCAGATTTCCCATTTGTGGTTGCCCTGCAAAAATTGTGATTCCACCTGAAAGATTAGTGTTATTCCTGCCGTTAAATTGGTATTACTGAACAAAACCAGAAAGTAAATAAAATGATGTCTGGTAAATAGAAAGGCTTCCAGAGTATTTCTTCATTGAAATCTACAGGTTCTTATCGATTTCTGTTCATAATTTTTCTGTTCATAATATTTCTGTTCATTTATTGAATGGAAGAAACATGGAGCTTATGTTCCAAAGTTAGACAACACAATTTCTTCATGTAAAAGAACCCAACTTCTTTGCCATACAACCAGCTCTCCAGAGGTACTTAGAAATGGAAGAGATGGCTTGGCTATTATTAGGATTGAAGACACTGCTCTTCTCTTTCTGGGGATGGTGCTCCTTCAGTGCCTTTCCATCTGCAGGACAGACAGAAAGGCTTTGTGAGCAGGAAGTTAAGCTGGAGCCACAAAAGCATGAAGCCTGTGGAGGCAGGCGTCGTGGGCTCCGGACGTCTGCAGAAAAAGTTGAAAATGAGCCAATGTGTAAAAATTGGGAGGCGTTCTGAAACTCTCTCAAGACATCAAAAAAACCCAAATATCATAAGAAAAGGAATTAAGAACTTAAAATGACCATTTTTATAACTTTCTCAATATTACTACCAATTCTAGTTAACCTGAAAATATTTTATTGGATTAATATTACCTATAACTAGAAAAATAATGAAGATATGTTTTCAAATTTAAAAAAAATGTAAAAATAAACTAAAGCCTTCTAAGGATGAAAACCTTTGAAAGTGAATGTTTTAGAATTACATCAAGCCATTTGGTCTTGGCTTTTACCTGACTAGGTCTGATAGTAATTCTGGGAAGCCTCCAGATTGTCACATGTGAAGTTCATCTCTAAGATAGCGCATGTCTGCATTACATCTGGAGGTCGGACAAGGCAAAGTACCCAGAGTAGCAGAGGTGCATTACTTTCTAAGAGTGTAGAATGAATGGATTGAGGCAAATTACAATGTGTCCCTAATCTGGATTTAGAGGGTTAATTTTTCTACAAAGATTTTGCAAAGACATTTTCAAATGACAGATTTTTTTTTTAAATGATGGAGTCAGTAGAATAGTTTTAACTCCTTCAAAACCTGAAGTATGTCATTTTCCATGGAAAACATTGGAGATTTAAAATTTCCATTAACGGGCTTTTATAAAAAGATTTTTGTTTAATGATATGGTGTTGCCCAGCTCCTTTTGATAACTACTGGCCTCATGGGGCAATTAAACTTTAAATTAACTAAAATTAAAATAAAATCTATGTTCCTCGGTTTCACAAGCCATACTTAACATGCTATATGGCTTCACGTGGCTGCTACCTAGCATATTGTACAGCACAGACATATAACATTTTCAGTACTGCGGAAAGTTAATTGAACGACGGTGACCTAAGGCAACTATTATGTATTCTGCACGTCACTCAATAGAGGATATTGTACGGGAAGTTCTGAGTTCAGGTTCTTTATTTTATGTACATTTTTTTTTAAGTCTCTGAGATATGACATCAGATTGTTTCTTTGAGGAACTCCCAGGACAGTATCCCATGGAGTAAACTTTGGGAAATGCTCTATAGAGTAAATATCTGACATCATGGATTATGCCTGACTTACAGCTCTCTCCCCATTGTGTCTAGAATTAATACCTAACAAATTTTAAGTATTCACTGTTGGCTTAATTGAGCCAAGTGCTCAAGGACAGGTGAAAGATATAAGGTGAGAGCTGTCTAGGTTTTAGGTTGTTAAACCAGTTACGTTCTTCACCAGGACTAAAAATAAGATAAAAGCACTACTCTTCCATATCAAAATACACACAACTTTTTAATTTCTACATTTGGATTTAACTTCTCTTATGTATACTCTTTCATGGTTTTGTTTTATGTTTTGTTTGTTTTTAGAAATTAGGAAAACACTGTAACAGGTATATTTTTCTGAGTTATCATTTAACTGACTGGTTGGAATTTGCTTAGAAATGTAATCTTTCTTACTGTACTCAAAAAAAGTCTACAAGCTCCAAAAACTCTCTGTCTTCATAGTTTTGCAATTTGGACAAGTTCTAAAGAGATATTGATGCTTTAAAAACAACTTAAATTTTCCTTTTAATGACATATCTTACAAAAAGCTTCCTGGAGTCTGGGAGGCGAGAAAACATCTTTTCCAAGGAAAACCACAAATCCTTCTTTCTTACTTGTATTGTAGTTTATTTTTCTATGAACTGAGCTCTCTTTAAAATGTCAGGGACTTGGTTTTCCTAACTCTAAAATAGGATAAATATTCTGAGACCCTAGTGGGATATTAGAAGAACGATGGTGAGAGGAAACTTGTCTCTATCTCCTTAAAGGCCATGTGTCAAGCAAATTCTCTTTCCTGCCCCTGATTTTTTGCTTTTCTTTCCTTTGCCCAGTTGTTTTCTTCTTTTATATCCAAAGACCCATCTCCTCGAGGAGGCTTTATCTTTTCTCTTATCTAAATGCCTATAGTGTTCCCCATTAGAACTCATACTTGGTATGACCATTAGTCTCTCATTTATGTGGGTACTTTTGTGCCATGTTCTGGATTTATAAAGCAAGCATCAATATTTAGTGATCTTCTGTTTCTTGAGCACTTAGCACAGTATCATGTAAGCACAGATATTCAATGAATTATAATAAAATATACCACATATTGCTTAGAATAGGTTAATTATATCCAACAATGAAAGGTACTTTATTCAAAATTATCTAATTTACAACTTGTGTTAATACTGTAATAGAAAAGAGCTTAGCAAATTAAAGAAGACAAAATATAAATTTAACCTGCATAAAAGAACAAATTAATATTTTAGGTACACCTATTCACATAGAAATCATTTGTAATAATGCAAAAGGTAAATAAACTAGAATTTGCCTAACTCTTTTTCTCTTGATCATATTTTTAGTGATATGTAATTCATATAACATTAAATTCACCAATTTCAACTGTACACATCAGAGGATTTTAGTATAGTCACGATGTAGTGCAATCACTACCACTATCTAATTCTACCACCAATTCCTGAACTTTTCCATCATCACCAGAAGAAACTCTCTGAGCAGTTAACCTCAATTTCTCCCTTACTACATCCCTGGGAAGACACTAATCTACTTTTTTATCTCTATAAATGGACCTACTGAGGACATTTTATATAAATGTAATCATACAATATGTGTCTTTTTATATCTACTTTCTTTTAACATGTTCTCAAGGCTCATCTACATTGTAGCATTGACTATCAGTTCTTCATTTACTTTTTGTAGCTGTATATTATTTTATTGTATGGGTATACCACATTTTGTTTATTTATCAACTAAAGGGCATTTGAGTTGTTTATACTTTTTGGCTCTTAAAGAATGATGTTTCTATGAACTTTTGTGTCCAAGTTTTTGTGTAAGTATATTTTTTCAGTAATTTAGGGTATATATCTAGGAGTGGAATTACTGTATTCACTCTCTAATTCTCTATATACATCCTTAAAATCATACATTTTATATTGTTCTTATGTAATGGCTAAAAGATTTCTATTTGCTGGGTTGCAAACCTAGTGATGGTCTGAGAAAACTTTCCTTTAAAAATAGTCTAATTCAGATTTTTCTCCACAATTACTTCATTTAGTTTCCGATTTTGCCATAGGGTTGATTAAGAATACTTAATTAATCTCTCAGCCTCACAACTCAGCAGGCCTCCTCAGATAAATATGTAATCTGGCTATATACAAAGATAGGTTAGGGCAAGTCCCCTGGTTAACTTCCAACCAAATGGATCCCCCTAAGTTCATCTTACTAGAAATTCTGGGGCCATCACTGCTCTTGTAGCCTCTCTTTATTAGATTCCTGTGCCTCTTGGGTCACTGTACCTATGTGACTATGAGAGTAGCAAAATAAGCACCAGTCATTTGGCACATGAATTTGACACAAGCATCATTTGGCACAGCATCTTTATGGGAACATGTTCTGCAATGTATAGGGTTGTGTGAGAGAGGAGAAGAGAGTCACTCTTAATTTGCCATGTTTTGAGGAGAGATCAAGAATAGAGAGGTCATAATTGCTTTAAGTGACACAGAAGCAAGAGTTCTTCCTTGAAGCAGGGTTTGGGAATGAAACGCCCATATTCAAGTGCCTACTTCTTCAAATAAGGTTAATCGATGATTTGGAAAAGTGAAATGTAAATATATAAAATACTTTCAGCGTTAAAGAGTATGTGTATTTCCAAGTTCAGAAATATAAATTCGTTTCTAGGGACCTAACAATTATTTCTCAGTTTTTCAGCCTACAGATATAAACTAATTTTAGTAAGTCATGACAAGCTTTGTTTTTACTGGAATGGGATAGGGTGGGACAGGTTAGGATGAGACAGGATGGAATGGAGTGGAATGGAATGAGTATGCACTTCCCAGGTACCAAGGATAAATGTTTCTTCAAACTCCATCTTAGTTATGTGTGTATGTGTTGTATGTGCATATGTGTGTATACATAAAACTGGGTTATGATAGAAAATGCATCGTATACTGATCCCCCTCAGAAATATTTGAAAACCATGCCTCTATAGAAATCTTCAGTTGCTTTGATTTTCTGTTAAAAATGGCCATTTGCAATTTTTTTCTGAAAAAAATCTTGATTACGTATAAATACCCTATTTACCTCTGAAGCAGAGGCAATTACTCACTTTAATCATTCCCCTGCAGCCAGTAAGTGGGATAAGTGATATTCATGGTATCTTCAAGATACCAGTCTTCGGTGTGCCCTTGTGGAGCAGTGGTTAGGTCAGAGTCCTCCAAAGGGGCAAACCACATACACCTGGGTTTGAGTCCTGGGCCCAGAGGGAAGCAACCAGTGTCAACAACTCAATAAAAATAAAGTATCTTCTTCCTCTCTCTTCCTGCCTATCTGCCTACTCACCTTAATTTCTACCTGCACCTTTCCTTTAAAAAAAAAAAAAAAAAAAAAAAAAAAAAGATCATTGTTCTCTACCTGTATAATGCATTGTTTTGGAGATGTGACCAAGATGCTAAAGAAACTAGCAAACTGCAGGAGAGCAGGTGTGACACAAGATATTCCAATATTTTGTCTAGAAAATCCCAATCTTCCCTAAACTTTTTGGCATCCCTTCGCATACAAAACCATACGTTAAAAATGACAATAAAACTTGTGACACATTGATACATTCACAAATATTGCCACAATATTGCCAGATTGTCATTAATGTCTATTTTGTAGAAACCAAAAGACGTAAAGCTCAATTGACCTCTATTAGCTCACTTCCTCTCCTACCTCAGTTTTCATACCAACTCCTAAAGGATCGGAATTATAAGCTGTTAAATCTTGAAAATGTTCTTGCAACCACAGAAACAAACATTTTTTTTCTAATGAGGGCTCTGATTTTACTTGTTCTATGACCCATTTCTAAAATCTAGCAAATATTTCAAGCACTCCTTTGTATTCTGAGAAACCTATGTAAAAGTCTAAATATCTTTCCTTAAATACCTCACTCCATTTCTAATTCATTTTCTCATTTTCACTCACAAAAATTATTTTTAGTCTTGACTTTTCATTTATAGTCCAGTTTCAGGTTGTCAAATGCCCATAAGAAATTTCAGTGTTGATGGCTAGTTGTCCCACCAGTTTTAATAGTTCCACCACCTAAATTCTTCATGCTTCTCAAACTTGAAATCAAGGTCTCTTAGTGTCATCATTTCTTTAAGCAAGAAATCTAAGCAGCATTTTGAAACCCTTTATTCACTGTTTGCAGTCTGTAAGTAAGTTATTTATTCTTTAGAAATGTCATTTGCCCTTATGTCCATTTTCAATGGGACCACCATATTCATGATTATATCACCTTACGCCTAAAGTATAGTCTCTTTACCCTTGTTCAACAGATAGGGAAATTACAGGCATGAAGAAAACTTTAAAATATTATTAAGAACAGAACTCTGATGGTGTATGTGGTCTATACATGGACCAAAGTGTGAATCTGTTCTTTTGAAAATTACATAGTATTGTAAACTAATGAAGCAATAATAAAAACATCTTTAAGAATATCCTATATGTTGGACAATATATGTGTCACAGAATAAACAATATATGTGCTGCAGCAAAATCATAGTAAGTAGCATTCAATATCTGACATTAAGGTACTCGGGGTCTCTTAACTGATACTATGGATTAGTACCGGATAGTCTTAAAACATCATTGTCACCGTGTCACTTTCTTCTTTCAGAACTGGGTTTAAGTACAAATGCTGTTGTCTGACTTTTGTGGCCTTTGCTATATGACAAGACTTTACCTGTCCACCTTATTCCTTGTAAGTCTCTGACACGGGTCATTTTGTGCAACAAGTTCATTTCCACCTGTCCCCTAGACTCTGTAGATTTTTCCTATAGATCTTCCTCCTCTCTCCACACAAATCATTTCATCCTTCATAGTCTAATTGGTAATTCACTTTCCCTATAAATTCTTCTGTGATTTCTCCAAATCAATTTTTTCCTTTCCTGTTTGCTATTGTGCCTATTATGTCCTATTGTGTATTTGGAGGACAGTTTTATCTTAGGACACTTAGAATGTGGTATCAATTTTATTATACATATTTAAGGGTTCCAAGACACAAAGAATATAAACTTTTGGACCTTTTAAATACTTAATGCCTAGGCCATACCAACTCAGCATGATGCCAAAACAATAGTAGATGCAGCCCTCATCAAGCATAACCTTCTGTTTCATCATTCCAGGACATTATGAAATATTCATTGACTAAATTCATTAACTTATGTTTGGACCAGAGTTAGTCTTTGGGGATGCAGACATATAGACACAAACAGATTCTGATATTGGAAAAACATGTGCTGCACATCAAAAATCCATGAAAAGGAGAAATTAGCTCTGAGGAAGGAAAGAGGATTCTAAAAGGGGTAATCTTTTCTATTTGCAATATCCTTCCTCTCTTCTCTAACTAGAAAATTTTAACCTCCTTCAAAAATCAACTAAATTTCTACCGCTTTCTTGTGGTTTTCTTACCAACAAAATAATTCAGTGTTCTGAAAATTATATATAACAGCTATGTTCTCGTGGCCTACAAGTCTAGTACACCCTGGGCACAGTCCACACACATCCCGGGGTCCTGGGTTCAAGAACGAGGGCCAAGGGGAACAACCAATGTAGACAACTAAATAAAAATAAAGTTCTTCTTCTTCCTCTCTTTTCCTGCCTGCCTGCTTGCCTTCATTCCTCCCTGCACCTTTCCTTTTAAAAAAATTATATATAGTGGAATAAAAGACCCAGGGAGGTGTCATGATTTGCTCAAATACTGAATACCTTTTATTCATGTATTCTCTATGAGTACATTTTTCTTTTAATTTTTTTAATTTAAAAATCAATTTTATTGAAGCCAACAGGGTAGAATTAACTGTATGTGGTAAAAACTATTATATATATGTATGTATATGGTATATGTGCATATATAGTACATATATGCATGTATTTTAAATCTGATATTTTAGGTAATTCTGCTTATAGATTTCATTAAATTTTACATTAACTATATATAAAGGATAATCTTGGACAGTGACTCCAGGTGTCAGTTGTTTGCAGTGATGATTTAAATTCTGTGACTTTTCATGTCTGACATTTTTGTTATTTTATTTCTATATCATACTTAATTTTTTTAGTTTTGAGTGAATATAAAGGAGTCTATAAAGAAGGTGGTGTGCTCTCTGCCTAGAACAAGCCTCAAACTGTATGGCTAATCTTGCAAGTATGTTTTGAAAAGGACTCCATTTCCTTCCCTTGATCATAGCGAAGAGGTGTTTGATCTAACCCAGCTAATCTCTCATTTTCAACCAGTTGTGAAAACATGCTTCTCAGGATTTCAGACCACTGGAATAGAGTGGGGTAAATATTCATAGAAGAGTAGTTAAATATAGATCGTGGTTTAGATTTATAAAACCTCAATGCGGGTCTGCCAGTTTCTCCATGGAACACCATCTGGAGCTGCTCCTGTTAGTGATGTGTATGTCTTAACTTTCATTGACATTTTAGTGTCAGAACTCTTTATTTGCTCTAACTTCCTAACAATGTAAATGCTTTGACTTGCTTTTTTAAAAATGTAAAAATTCGTATGTTCATTCAAATGAATTCAGTAATTATTCACTAAATTCCTATGTGTACACTTTAAATTTGTCGCTAGGGAAGAGAATCATACTAAACTATCAGTTTAAAATACTACTGGAAAGTTTCTAGTGATGTTAATGTACACAAATATATATCATTTTACCTCTTTTTCTTTTAGAACATTGTCATATAATACTTGTGTAAGAAAGGGTATGCAAACAAAAGCTTTCCTATGCTACTGGTAGAAAGGTAGAATGTGTCTCACCATACTTCTTCATTTGTATCTATCAAAATTTCAAATATTTCTACTTTGGTCCATCGACTTCAATGATATTAATGTAGCAGTCTAGTATAGTCACACAAATAGGCCAAGGATCATGTATAAGATTTTAATTTCAGCATTGTCTAAAATAGCAAAAATAATCAAATAGCTATTAATGGGATGTTTAGGTAAAATGCAGTAAAGGCATTCAGTGCAACATAATGCAGCTATTAAAACATGAGACAGATTCATATGTGAAGCTATGGAAATATTTCTGTGACTTAATGTTTAAAAATTTTACAGCAAACCTTTGAGATATCATTTCAAAAGACTTTCATTTCCAATCATAATATGAAAGTAATAGGTCAAAGTGATACGTCAGATTTACCTTCTCTCTATTAAATAACTATAAAAATGAAAAAAGTATTTTTAAACAACTGTGTTCTTGAATTTGACACTAGACAATGTAGGACTGTCTGTCAACTGTGAGAGAAGGAAAACACATGAGATGAACTTCACACTCCCCATGATTTTCTATCTCAGGTAACCTTACTAACTGCAGTACAAGGAAGTACAGACGAAACAGCTACCTATTTCCTGAGTGAAAGACATCAAGATTAAAGACTTCTGGGGAGAGAGAATTTGAAGAACAGCATGCTGGAGATGTGGGAGCTGTACAGAGTGTAGCACTTGAAATGGGAGTACTCGAGTACTAAGTTATGCATATTGAATATGAAAGAATGAAAAATCTGCCATAGTAGCTACTGGAGAGTTGCAAACTGGATAGGTCAGGAGTTTGCACAATGCAAATATATTTTAGAATCCTGACCATCTGAAATGGAGAGATCTTACTGAATACCCTAATTATTCAGTTGAGACCTTGCAGAGAAAATACCATGGAAAAGGCCTTTCATTAACTTGCATAATAGCAATCCAAGATTAACCTCAACAAAAATCAAGCCTTGCTGAAATTAAATTGATTTTCCAATAAATGAACTTATTTCCAAAATAAAATATAGCACTATTTAAAGAAAATATGACCACAAAAATGGTATCTTTAATATTCAATATATGATAAAATAAATTATTAGACACGTGGAAAGGCAAAACTATATGATCCATAACCAGGGAAAAATAGTAGGTGGAAAAGAATCAGAGATGATCCAGAAATATGATTTATGAAAAAATATTTCAAAAGGAAAAGAAATGTAGAAAAAATAAGAAAATAGATGAGAAATTTCAGCAGAGAAAATTACATATAAAAAATTTATAAAGCGCCAAAATATAATATCTGCAATTTTAAAAATCAATAAATGTGCTTGAAAGATTGGGGTCTCTAGAAGACTAAAGTATCAGTATGCTTGAAAATTAAAAGCTATGTAAAATAAATCACATAGAGGGAAAAATGCTGAAATAAAATAGAAGCACATGACTTTGTGAGACAACATTGAGTAACCTAACATGTGTATTAAGAGTTCAGAAATAGGAGTGATCAACTGAGGCAAAAGGAAAAATGACTGAAAAATAATGCCTAAAAAGTTTTCCAATTTTAACATAAAAACCACTATACAGCATTGAAAACTTTGACAAAACCAAAGCAAAGTAAGAAAATAAAAACCAAACAAAACTACCACGTATCAATAAATCATAATTAAATTGATAAGGGAACTCAAAAATGCTAGACCATTTTAATAATATAGAAAGACATGGCAAATACAAGGAAAACATTAAGGATAAACATGGATTCATCAGAAATAATACAACCTAGAAAACAATGGAATGGCATTGTTTAAGTGCTGGGGAAAGAAACAAACTTTCAACCTAAAATTTCATTACCTGCAAAAATATCTTGCAAAAATGGAAGGCAAAATAAAAATATTTGCAAATAAAAAATAAGCAGTAACATCCATGATTTGTAGTACTATAATACAAAATATGGAAAAAGAAGTTCTTCAGTCTAGAAAATGACTTACTAAAATAAATTTAGATATTGTCAAAGTAATAAAGATTGCCAGATATGTTAACATATGGACATACATAAGAAGACTGTTAATCTAGTATCATAATTTCTTTATAAAACAGTTTAATTTTTAAAGGAAAATGAAGTATTCAGTTTTAATACAAATAAGAATAAAATATATGATAACAGGACAAAGTTTTTAGGGTTAATGTTTTAAGGTTCATACATTGTATGTGAAAAGTTAAAATTTTTATGTAAATTAGATTGTGATAAGTTTATGATGTATTTTGTAACCACAAGACCAACCAAAGATAGCTGAAAACAGTAGTTTTGAAACAATAAATACTTGATTATTCTAAAAAGTGACAGAAAAGAGGAAAAACTAAAAGAACAAATGAAAAAGGAAAACAGCAAAATGGTAGGCTTAAACTGAATGATATTAATAATTACATAAATGTAAATGGAGTAAGCACAGAGTAAGCACAGATAAAAGCAAAGATTGTCAAACTGGATGAAAAAGCAAGATTCAACTATATTATGATACAGAATTAAAAATAACAAAATGGAAAAATATAGTATGCTATGAAAGACAGGACATTATAGAGGTCATAAATATATTAAAATGATAAAAGAATATTATGAACAGCTTTAATGACAATAAGTCTACACAAACTTTTGCAGAAAATAGTGGAGGTGGAAATGCTTTCCAACTAATTTTATGGGCCAGTGTTATTATAATACTGAATCCAGAGAAAAACATAAGAAAATGACAGAAATATTTTTCATTCATAAATCATAAAAATTCTTAACAAAATGTTAACAAATTTAAGTCAGCAATATAGGAAAGTCATAATGCATCATGCATGACCAAGTGAGGTTTACTTGGAATGCAGTACTGGTTTACCATTTGGAAATCAACCAATATAAACCACCATATTAATAATAAAATAATATAATAAAATGAGGTTCAAACATATTTGACAAGGCCATTTTAAGAAATTCAGAAAAAATATTAACAAGATTTAACACCCCTTCATGATAACTGACAACAAATGAAAGATAATGGAAACTTCTTCAACCTGATCAAAGATAACCTACAAGAGACCTATAACCAGCCCAAAAGGGAGGGGTTTTTTCAGAGCAGTGAAACTATTCTGTATGATACTATAATGGTAGATGACATTATACATTTATCAGAATTCAAAGAACTGTTACATTAGAGTCAACTCTAAAGTAAATATGAACTTTAGTCAATAATAATGTGTCAATAATTATTCCTTAATTATGACAAATATGCTACACTGATGCAAAATGTTGATAGGAGACAGAAAAAGGGGACATATGGGAACTCTGTGTACTTCCTGCTCCAGTTTTTCTCACACCTAAAACTGCTCTAAGAATTAGTTAACGTTTTTAAATAACTAAAGAAAGCATCAAACTTAATAGTGAAGGATTTAATACTTTTCCTATTTTAATGGGAAACTAGTCAAGGATACCTACTGGAACTATTTCTATTTGACACTGTGCTGGAGGTTCTGGCCAGCACACTCAGATAAATAAATAAAGAAATAAAAAAAAACAAGAAGCAGGGTAATATACAAAAATAAATTGTGTTTTTATATCTGACAATAAATAATTGGAAAATATAAGAAATTAAAAATACCATTTATAATAGTCAATAAATATGTAATACTCAAGGAAAATTTAATCTAAAAGTGAAAACAGCTCTCCAGTGAAAGTTTTCCAGCAGTTTTTTTGTGAAGAAATTTTGGCAGACTGGTTCTAAAATATATACACGAAAGGACTCAACCAAACAATCATCAAAAAGATAAGCAAAGTTAGAGAACTTACATAGCCTGATTGCTAGACTTATTGTAAAGTTATGCTGATTAAGACAATGTGTTATTGACACAGCATATAGACTTACAGATCAAAAGAACAGAACCAATAATCTAAAAATTTAACTACAAATACATATGCTATAGTTTAGGTTTTAAAAGGCACCAAAGCCATTTAGAAAGATGGAAAATTCTATAAAATAATTATGTTAGAACAATTAGATAACCATATATTAAAATTAGTTTATTTTTAATAGTATTATTATTTCTTTTGTTTGCATTGCTCTATGATTTTCAGGATATAGAATCTACACCTGGATCTTATATGCATTTCATAATACACCTTTATGCCCATGTTCCCACCCCACTCCAACTTCCCTGATAACCATAGTCTTGTGTCCTAAGATTTTTATTGTATTTTGTCTGCTTATTTTGTCTTTATTCACATGAGTGAAACCATCCTACACTTATCTTTTAATTTTGGGTTTAATATGCTTGAATAATCACCTCCAGTTCCATTCAAGTTGTTACAAAAGGTATAATTTGATATTTTTTAATAGCTGCATAGAATTCCATTGAGTAGATACACCACAACTTCTTCATCCAGTCAACTGTTGATGGGCATTTAGGTTGTTTCCATGTCTTGGCTATTGTGAATTGTACTACTATAAACATAGGAGTGCAGATTGTTTTTCTATGATTCTTCTTTTGTATTCTGTTTTTTATTCCGATTTCCGTATATACCTGTAAGTGGGATTTCTGGGCCAAATGGCAGTCCCAGTTTCAATTTTTTAGGAGCCTCCATAGTGTTTTCAAAGAGGTTGCACTAATTTACATTCCCACCAATAGTACAGAAGATGCCTTTTTTCCCATATCCTCTCCAATACTTAATGTTTCTAGTCTTACAAATATAGGCCAGTCTCACGGGTATGCAGTGATATCTCATTTTGGTTTTTATTTGATTTTTTCTGGTGGTGATTGATAGAGAGCATTTTTTTTATGTGTGGATGACCATATTTTAAAAATGTACCTGATCTCTACCTCAAAATACATTCAAACCTTCGAGATGGGTCATAAACATAAATGCGTAAGATAAAGCTTAGAAGACAGAGGATACTATCTTTGCAGACTTGGAGTAGAAAATATTTTTAGACAAAACAAGAAAATCAATAATAAAAGAAAAATTGTACTGCCTTAAAATTAAAATCTTCTACTTGTAAAACATCAATATTAATTTAAAAAAAGAAAAGCCATGTCATGAGCTAGGAGGAACCATATATATTGTGTGTATGTGTGTATATATGTATATATATATGTATATATATGTATATGTATATAATATATATAGATGTCTGAAAAAATTACTTATATCCGGAAGGTACAGAGAACTTCTACAGTATAATAATAAAGACAAACAGCCTGATTAAAGAGTACTCAAAATAGTTAGACACTACACAAAATGTACAAAATGACCAGTAAACATCTAAAGGTGATCAAAATCATTAATAATCAGGAAAATACAAATTATAACCAAAATGATATATTACTTCATACACTTGAAAGGTTGAATTATTGCTAGGGATGAGAACAACTGAGTTTCTCAGTTGTTAGCGAGAGTGTGAAATGATATTGCCATTTTGGAAAATAGGCAGTTTCTTTTAAAGTGAAACACTTGCATATCCTATGACCAGCAATTTCTTTGCAGGGACAATTAAAGACATATGTCCACAAAAAGCTGTGTATGAATGTCTATATTTCATAATCTGGTCATAGAAATATCTGTATCACATACTTTGGTCAGCAAGATGCTGACCTGCAAATGTGGGGTTGGTTGGAGCAGGGATTGATTGGAAAGAAGTATGATGCAGCTTTCTGGAGTGGAAATATTGCTTATCTTGATTAATTTGTGGGGATATACAGATATATATCTTTATTATAACTCAGTGAAATTATGATTGGCAATTCCACTACAGATAAATTCTGTAAGAATAAATAGCACAAAGTTCTGTTTTTTCCCTTGTGCATCCCAACAAACTACAAGAATGCCTGGCACACAGTTCTCAGTAAATATTACTTCTGTGAATTATATCCACATTATAAGTGGATAAGAAGTTATTTATAGTAGTTACTTTTAAAGGTCAACCTAATAGGAGATTGTTTACCTCGACTTAATAGCCTTTTTCCTGTCCAGTCAGCCCTGTAAAACATATTTTACCCACACATGCATTCCCCTACACATTTACACATGCTTTCAGAAACTCATCATGTTATATGGATGTATTTTTTCATCTAAATTTTACCAAAAATTTAGATGTCTAATACTTACTGGAACCTCATGCATTTTTTGAATATAGGATTAATAAATACACATTCAGTCAATATTATTTATCTGATATTTTAAGAACTATAAATCTTCTTTATATAGTTCTTTATGTAATCAAAGGCCAAACTAAAAATTTCATAATACCTTTACCAATAAAATTAGCTGTCATTCACAGAGAGCATTAAGAAGCCTAATTGTCCTTGATGTTTTACAAAACTCTAATATTACTTCCAGCTTACAAAAGATAAAAGCTGATGTTAGGGAGGCTAGTTTGTCAAGATTCTTAGGGTTGGGGAGTGGTAAATTTAGAATTTACTGACATATGTAATTCCTAATTTATGCTTTTTATGATTATTTCTTTTTCTTTCCATATATCAAAAACTAATGAAGAGAACACAAAATTAGAAGTAATATTTTAAAAAGGCAAATTAAATTTGTAATATAGAAGGCAGAATATCTGGTTTTTGGAAGACGATGGTCACCAGGAAGATTAGCTAAATGCTTGGTACAGAACCTTACTCCTGCCGTGGAGGCATCAAAAATATCTGTATAATAAATTAGAATGAAGTCAAATTGCTGAGTCAAATTTTCTTAAGTGGCTCTTTTATGTAATTACAAAAATATACACTTGTACAAATCCATTTGAAGCAGACAGTGCTTAATATGGTAACATTAAGCCCTTACTAGTATAGATATGCCCCAACTGAATAATTTTGCAATATGCACATGAAACTGCTAGTCAGCCAAAAGACAGCAGTAACTGGCAGTTGAAACTCTGAGATCAAAAAATTGCACAACACAATGCTATTCACAGGATTGAGGAATTTCCTTCATGATCTAAATCTTTAATATGCTTGCCAAGAAGTTGTCTGGTTTGGGTAATCACAAAAGAACAGAAGAGGGGACAAAAGCTATAGAAAAGCAGGAAATTTGTGCCTGCTCTTTTGTAAATACTTTTGACTCTGCTTTGGGCAGCTAAGTGAATCAATAAATGAATTTATTTATGTATACATTTTTATTAATAGGAAGTCAGAGTCTCCTTGCCCCTTTAAGTAAATGTTGAGTAAATATTTTAAAATTTGTTTTGAAATGATACCAAATTACTTGTCTGGAGACACTTCCATGTCTAGGCTCAGGTTTCCCTATGTTTATGTAGTCTTTCTTTTTATTCCTTTCATCAGAATCATGAAAAAAATAAGCAGGAAAATTTCCTATGGTTAGTATTATCTGAGGGAAAATTAAAATACAGTCTGAGCTATGTTTTAGAAAAGCACACAATCATTTTGAGTGGTACATGCGGAATGCTCTGATAAGTGCAAAATGTAAATTCACTATAGGAATTCAGACGTCAGAGTGGGCACTGGCCAAAAGGGAAGAGTTTACTTTTGAGGTAGATGTTGAACTCACTTGAGGAGTGAGTACAATTTGGGACTGGGAGTTATATACCAGACGCAGATGTCATTAAACAAAAAACCAACTATGGTATGGCATTTTATTTCTTCCCATCAACTGCTCTTCAAGATCCAAACCATTTCCATAACTCAGTGCCTTTCAACTTCACACACACACACATACACATACACAGGCACACCCTCATGCAGGTGGATTTTAGGGAAGCTACTTAGACAATAAAATTAATTTGATAGTTTGCAAGAGCTCTGATAGATAACAGTTCTTACTGAAAAAGAGAATTTCAAAGACAGTCCCAATGAAGACACATTTTATATCCCTTGGATCCTTCCACAGACACAACTTCTAAAAAGGTTACAAAAAGTTCCTCTTCAGTTTGAGACAAAGTTGAAATGCTGTGTAGTTGGCACCTGCTTAAAATGGAAGATACATGTAACTCTTCTGAAAAACTTAAAAAAATGAACAAGAACTTTGCTTGATTCCAGTCCTTCAACATCATTGGTAGTTGGATGGGTAGAAATACTAGCATCACTCATTATTAGGTAAGAGGTGAGGTTTTCTTTTGTTTCTTCAGTGCTGAACCAGATGTTGGCTGTATTTCTCTCCTTCACTGCTCATGGAGACGTCTTGATTGGAAACTTTGGCACATATAGAGGGAACTTTTGTTGGCAAAGAAAAGAGAAAGATTTACTTCTGAGGAATTTCTATATTGTATTAGCTTATTTTCCAATAAGATTTTTATAAGGATAAACTACTCTTACTTTTTAAATAATGAATCACAATTCTTTTAGGCATTCTTTTCTTCCTCAATTTGAAAATATAAGTACAAAATATGATTCTACTTTTTAGTGATTTAGCAGAAGTCACCTCCAATCTGCAGAGTAATCAAGAACTATGGGAAAAAGACAAACAATCCTTGATCTTTAATTTAAAAAGAAAATGAAATAATGTTCAAAAGGTTTATGTCAACCATGTAAATGGTTTTATAGCTAGATATCCACAGGTAAAAGGAAGCATGAAAAACTGTAGGAAAATTCTATGAACATTTTACAATGCATAAATAAGTTTTATAAAAATACATATTTGTTCTTTTGTATTTACCCTAACTTCTATAAGACTATAGGCATTCCAAGTTTAATTCCAAAATCATGAAATTATGAGTAAATGAAGACATGAGAATGAGATAGGTGAGAAACAATTTATCATAAAGGGAGTAAGTTAAAGGGTGAAATAAGACTCGAATTTAGAATAAAACTGCAAAGACAATTTTAGTTTTGCTTCAAAGAGAAACCCCAAATCAGCATGAGTAACAGAGTTATGCAAATTTTTAATGCTGTTTTGTAAGTGCGAAGAACAAATAAAATCAAGATGTGATAGGTCTTCAGGGGTCACTCCCTCTAACTTGTATTGATGAATTCAATATAAAAGAAAAATGAATCTGAGAACACAATAATTGTTATGATATACTCTCATAACTTTATGTTGAAAAAAGTAACATAGGAATCATATAAACAAATCAAGAATTTGTGGGTAAATCTGCTTTTGGTTATTAATATAGAAAGTCATACAAACTGCCACTGTCACCCTAACAGTGATAAACCAGATAAATTACAAAATTATAGCTTTAAAAACATTTCAGAATAAAGGATGCAAATTAAATAAGTGAATTAAATTGCAGAAATTAGTACAGTCTTTTAGGAGAAAAGAGACCCAAAACGGTTTTCATCCCTAGTGGAGCTGCCAGAGAGGAATCTGATTTATACATCAGTAAGAAGAAATCAGCCAACTTTTTCGTGAAGTTTTAATGAAGTGAAAGCTGACGTGACAAATTAGAATCACAATGAACCTCAAGGGTGATTTCTACGCCCATCTGCCAAGGCTTTCCCAAGGGGCATCACTGAATACACAGAAATCATTGACTGAAATCTGAGGATGAAGGAGGGGAGCAGTCAGAAATTCTTCTGAGACATTCTGGATGCAAAAGTTTTAAGATAATTAGGTATTATTTGATATGACTTTTTTTGAGAAGATGGTATTATAGCTCTTTTAGCCTAGAAGCTAGATGGACTATGTGAGTTATTTGATCAGTAGAATAAGGACTGAGGAACACAGTACAAGTTTCTGGGCCCAGGATGTAAAAGACTAGTAACTTCTACTTGTCTGGAAATCCTTGTTCCTAGAGGCCAGTTACCATGCTGTGAGAAAGCCAAACAGCTCCGTGAAGAAACTCACATACTTCAGACAACACCCTTGACTGAGCTCTCAGCTTACATTAATAAACAGATTGTTAGCTATGTAGATAAGTCATCCAGGAAGTATGTCAACTAGCTACAGGTAATCTCTCCCAGTTTAAACTGCATTCTAACAGAAAATTTGCCCAGACGAAATCTGCCTTCATTCTAATAGACCTCTGCATTTAATGAATGGCATTTCTTTACCTGCTGCTCTCAAGAAACATCCTTGCCAAAAATCAAATGTCCTAATTGTTCAGTATTGTTTCATAAAAAGTAATTTGAACAGTTTTGATTTCCAACTATTTTTAACAGTATGAATACGGTATGAATGTAGTATGAGAACACAAATACTTACATATTAAAATATTATAATTTTTTCTCTGTAATTAAATATAAGCCAAATTAACAGTGATTCACTTAATTTTACTTGAAATCAGACTCATTTTATATATATCATCATGCATAAAATTTTCCAATTACAATAGTTTTTCTACTTTTAAAATTAACCACAAAGTGTATTTTCCTTCTGAAATTTCATACTACTTATTAAATAAAATACTTTTTCTGTACATCATAACTCCCCAGAAATGATCTTTTCTAAAAGGGAAATGTTACAAGACAAAATAAGGTTTTTAGCAAGTATAGTAAGGTCTTATGGTGAAAATTCCATGAAAATATCTTCATACGTAATGAAGGAAATTTCTTTTTTTTTTTAAAGAATTACTTACTTATTTTAGAGGAAGAAAGCAAGTGTGCTGGCAAGTAGAGAGAGGATATAGATGCATTCATTCATTCATTTAGATAGTCAAGATGATTGGTTACCCTAGTCCTAGGTCACAAACCTTTCAGATCATCTAGAGCTGCAGTCTTAACCACTAAACCACCAGGGCACAACATGAAGGAAATTTCTTAAGTGTATTTCTTGGCAGTGGCAGGAGGGAAGTGGTTTTAAAGGTGCGAGAATGTTAAAGATACCCCAGAATGTGCTACCTGTTTTCTAATTCTTACCTATTTAACTAAGATATATACCTGTTTTTCTCAATGTTTTAGGTACAAATCTATTTTCAAAAATAAACTTGACATTTTAAAAATTTAATATTTATTTTTAATTATTTTATTGAAATACTGCATTTCAGCATTAACTAGGTTTATAGTATACGATAGCAAATTTGTATCTGTATATAATATAATAAGTTTAACACTATTTCCTTTTATTCTTCACTATATAATTAATTTAATATTTATTGATGTAACTTTGATTTACAAAATAATCATTTCTCAAATACGTGACAACAAACCATACCAACAACCAAATTATCAAAAGTTCTTTTACTATTGTCCACTGGACCACACCATCACTTGCACCCACCCCTTCCTTGTTCCCTACTGGTAACCTTAGTTCTATTGCTATGCCCAAGGGTTGGTTTTAATCTGTTCCTTTCATTTGTTTCTTTATATTCCATATATGAGTGAGATAATTGTTATTTGTCTGTCTTTTTCTGACATTTTACTTAGCATAATCCTTTCTAGTTTCATCCATGTTTTTGCAAATTACAGGGTTTCATCTTTGTAAGAGCTGTGTAGTATTCCATTTTGTGTGTATTCATATATTTAAGTATGTATACATATGACAACTTCAGCCATTGGATTTGTGTATGTTGAACAATTCTTACATCCCTTGGATAAATCCCACTTGATCCTAATGGATGAACCTTTTGATGTATTGCTGGATATGGTTCATTAAAATTTTTTTTTTAATTTTTGCATTTATATGCATTAAAGATATTGATTTGTAATTTTCTTTCTTGGTTATGTCTTTATCAGTTTTTTGGTATCAATGTAATGTTGACCTCATAGAAAGCGTTTGGTAGCATTTCTGTTCTTCAATTCTGGGGACATTTTGAAAACAATGGATAGTAATTCTTCACTGAAGATTTGATGAAACTACTAGTAGAACCTATAGTCCTGGGTTTTTATTTCAGGGGAGACTTTTGATTAAATGTCTCTCTTAGTACTGCTTTTCCTCATCCCATAAGTTCTGGTAGCTCATGTCTTTATTCTAAATTAGTCTCTCAGTACTTTTAAATTTCTTCTTTGATTTCCTCCATTACCATGAGTCATTCAGAAGCATGTTTTTTAACCTCTATATATGTTGGAATCTTCCAGTTTTCTTTTTTGTTGTTGATTTCTGAGTTTAGGACATTGTGATAAGAGAAGATGCTTTGTATGATCTCACCCTTTGTGAATTTGAGGAGATGTGTTTCATTTCCGAAAATATGGTCTATCTTTGAGAATTTTCCATTCACATTTGAGAAAAATGTGAATTCTATATTTGTTGGATGAAATGTTCAGTAGATCTCTATTAGATTTGTATGTCCAAATTTGTCAATTAAAGCTGTTGTTTCCATGTTAATTTTCTGCCTCATTGATCTATCCATTGTTGTAAGTTGGGTATTGAAGCCCTCCACTATTGTGTTGCTGTTAATGTCTCTCATTAGGTCTAATAATATATGCTTCATATGTTTTGATGCTCCTTTTTTGGTGCATATAAATAAGCATTTTGTTTTCCTGCTGGACTGACCATTTAATTATTATATAGTGTCCATCTCTGTCTTTTGTTATGCTTTTCAGATGGAGGTCTGTTTTATCTGATATGAGTATAGCTGTTCCTGCTTTTTTGTGGTTGCCATTCGACTATAAAATTGTCTTCTAGCCATTGACTTTGAACCTTTGTTTATCTTTTGGAAGAAATTGGGTTTCCTGAATGCAGCAGAAGTTTGGGTTATGCTTTTTAATCCATTCAGCCACTCTGCATCATTTGACTAGTGAGTTCAGTCCATTAACATTTAGGGTGATTATTGATATATAGTTGCTTAGCGTTGTTTTATAGTTTGTCTTTTATATGTTGCTCCAGAAGATGCCTTTTGTTCTCTTTCTCTTCTTAGGTCTGATGGGTGCAGTTATGTTTTGATTGATTTCACCTTTTGTTTTCTTCTTTGCTTTTTCCCTGTGGATGTATTTTGCTGTTACCCTGAATTTAGCATTCACAATTCTATGTTTACTTCCTAATTTTATTTGAAAGGATATTAGTTAGTCTTGCACTCATTCTAACTATCCACATTTTTGTTCTCTTCTCTTCCTCCCCACTTTTAATATTTGCTGTCTTACTGTTTTTCTGTGTAGTTTCTTTGGGCTTTAGAGAGCATCCTTCAATATTTTTTTGCAAAGCTGGC
Organism: Solenodon paradoxus; assembly: GCA_004363575.1. Classification (NCBI taxonomy): domain Eukaryota; kingdom Metazoa; phylum Chordata; class Mammalia; order Eulipotyphla; family Solenodontidae; genus Solenodon; species Solenodon paradoxus. Next base: position 181,761 of record RJWH01001443.1, read on the forward strand.
TTTGTTGTGATGAAGTCATTTAACTTTTGCTTGTCAGAAATGGTTTTTATCATTCCTTCAATTCTAAATGATAATCTTGCTAAATATAGTATCCTAGGTTGAAAATCCTTTTCTTGCAGTACTTTGAATATATTCTGCCATTCCTTTCTTACCTATTGAGTTTCATTTGAGAAGTCCTCTGACACTATTATGGGGGTTTCTCTGTATGTGACACATTTTTCTCTGGCAGCTTTTAATATTCTTTTTATCTTGTATTTTTGACATTTTGATAACAATATGTCTAGATTTATTTCTATTTGGGTTTCTTTTATTAGGAACTGTTTGAACTTCCTGGATCTGGAGGCTTGCTTCATTCTTCAGATTGGGGAAGTTCTCACCTATTATTTTTTCAAATATGGTTTCTTTCCCCTTTTCTCTCTCTTCCTCCGGGACCCCTGTAATGTGAATTTTGTTCCTTGTGATGTTATCCCAGAGGTCTCTAATGCTATCTTCAGTTCTTTGAATTTTTTATCTCTTTGATTGAGTTCCTCTGTCCTGTCTTCCAGATCTCTGGAAACTTCATCCATTCTATTTTTAAGTCCCTCTGTTGAATTCTTTAATTCAGCTGTCATATCTCTTACCTGTTTGGTGTCTTGTTTTAATTCTTCACTTTGTTTCCTGACATTCTTATTTACTGCCTCACCTATTTCTGGATTCCCATGACTACATTAATCACTGTTATCCTAAATTCCTCTTCAGGTAATTTACATACATCTGCTGTTTTTAGATTTTCCCCTGGGTTTTAAATTGGATCCATCATTTCATGTATATTTCTCTGTGACTTTGCTCTATTTGTCTTTCTGTTTATATTTCTGTCCGTTTGGTTTCCCTGGTGTTGCGCAAGTTTGACTTACCCAGGATTTGCAATCAGGCTGCAGTGTCCCCTCTAACCACAAGGTGACGCTTGCGGGTAGCGTTGAGGTTTGGTCACGGTTTGGTCACGTATGGGACTGCCTTTTCACTGTAATCCTGAGTGTGGGGTATCCAATGGGTGGGCTATTCGGTTGGTGGTATGTGAGGCAGGTGGGATATCTGATCGGTGGACTCCGGGCTCTGACGTCAAATGGTTGTGGGAGAGGTTCAAGCTGGGAATTTCTTTGGCCAGTTTCCACTTATGGCATGGTGGTGGTGCTCAGCACAATTTCACACAGGTTCCATATCAGCTCCCAATGTGCTGGCTCTCCTTTCACCCTCTTCCAGGCCGGCCTTCCCTGGCTCCACATCTCAGTCCAACTGGTCTTGCTTCTCGCTGCCTCCACAGCTGGTCCACAAATCCCTAGCCTCCGCCCCACAGCACGTCTGGAGACTCCCAAGCTCCATCCCAAATCCAAATCTGTGGCTTAGCTGAGAAACCTGCTGGGCGCTCTCACCCACCATTAGTCATCAGCCATTCCATCTCCACCTGAAGTTCCAGTTGTTTCTTGGTGTTTGTCTCAGGGAAATAGGTGATTTTTTTTCAGTGCCTGTGGGGAGCGACCCGAAAGTGCTTCCTATTGAGTCAACACCCAGAAGTCAATCTCCACATTGCTTTTTTCAGAGGGGTTGGTTACCATTTAACTATAGGACTGTCTTGCAACCATTTACTATGTATTTATATTTTGAATGTAGATGTGTCTCTTAAATGAAGAAGAAAGTTGGGTTATATTTTTTAATCTATTTGGTCACTCTGTGCCTTTTAACTTGTGAATTTAATCTATTAACATTTAGGGTGATTATTGCTAAGTAACTATTTTGTTAATTGTCTCCAGCTTTTATATAATAGTCGTTTTCACAGTAGTGAGGTGATATTTCATTGTTTTTTGATTTGCATTTTCCTAATAATGAGATATATAACATCCTTTTATGTGCCTAATGGCCATCTGTTTATCTTTGAAAAAGTGTCTATGTAGATCTTTAGCCCATTTTGAAAACTAGATTGCTTTGATTTTTATGATTTTATGAGTTCTTTATATATTTTGGGTGTTGAACCCTTATATATGTGATATGCAAATATCTTCTATTTAGTAGGATATCTTTTCATTTTGATGAGCGTTTCTTTTGCTGTGCAGAAGCTTTTTAGTTTGATACAGTCTTGTTTGTTTATTTTGACTTTTGATTTCCTTGGCATTGGAGTTGAGTTCCCAAAAACATTTGTAATGCCAATGTCAAGGAATGTTTCACCTTTGTTTTCTTCTATGCATTTTATGGTTTCAAGTCTTATATCCAAGTACACAATCCATTTTGAACTAATTTTTGTGAATATTGCTGCTTTTTATAAGTTGATACTAAATATAGAACTTTCTTAGACACATAGAAAATTCTTTTCAATGATCACAAAGTTTGATAAACAAACTCTTAAAGATTATACTCAGATTTTTTTAAAACATAAAATTAGCCATAGTAATAGACTATGACTGTGCTTTCTTGCAACTTATATATCTAAAGTAGATTGAAAACAAATGAGAGAACATAAAATAAGTTCTCACCAAAGATCAGTCATAAATATCATAGCAAAGCAATGAATAATGGAAACACTTGTTGTCTGCAGACACGTACCACTGTGCAGTATGAAGCTTGAGCCTAGGGCTATTAGTAAGTGGAAGTTTGGCTCTTAAAATGGGCCCCTAGTCAGCCAATCCATAATTATTCATTGAACATGTCAAATCAGTAACTAAACTGCATAAAGACTTGATTGATAAACTCTTTTACTTAGACTAGCACCAAAGGTATGCTTAGTTCAGGGTGCACCAAGTCGAAACTGAGTTTCTCACCACAAGATTGAAAGCATTATACTAGCCCCTACTTAGTGAGCTGGTCTCCAGTACCTTTCAGAGATGGATTAACTTTCCCAAGCATCAGAATCTATTTTCAGTTGCAGTCATCTGAACCAAAAATGTAAAAATTCATCTCTTTCCCTTAAATTGATTAAAATCTAAGTGAAAGGCAGAAGTTACACCATAAAATCTATTATCCCTCATGATGGATAATGCTTTGGATAACAAAATATTGAGGTTAATGATCCAGGGATGTTTAGAGAGTTCAAAATAAAGACGTATTCTTAATGTCACATGTCACAAGATAAATAATAATAATAAGGTTTATTTGCAATCATTCAAAAATCACTTGAATATTTTACAGTGTCTCAAAGTGTCCACTGCAACCAATTGTCATATTTACTAACCAACTCAGCCAAAGTAAAAATAAGCCCTATTCTAAAAATAAGTAAAAATAGCTGACTCCATGGAGCTGTGCCTCAGAGGGATGGAATCTTTGGTTGGAAAGGTTTCATGTTTTGTCAGTTTCATTGTTTATCAGATACTCCAGAATCTTAGATTCTCCCTCTGATCAGTCTTTTTTCAATTCCTTGGCAGTCACTGAGAAATGGAGATTTTTGGAGTGGTGATGGTACTGATTTATAATGATATGAAACTTTAACCTATGTTTTGATGTAGTTTCTTCAATAAAGTTAATTTTTAGTAAGGGAGATTGTTAGTCTAGGAGGAGATTTCATAAATTACACTGTAATTTCCACATACATTAACAGAAAAATAATTTTCTGTGACTCCATTGCAAAAGATAGACCTGTAAACAGGGGAAGAAACTAGGGAGAATGGATAATCTAGGCTGACTGAGCCAGTTTGCCTCACTATCTGGGCCTCACACCTTAATCTATAGGAAACTTATGCCTTGTACTTGAAAAGTTCATATGGTACAATATTTGCTATAGTCAATATTATTGATTAGAAAAATTTTCTACATATACCAAATATGGCGCTAACATAAGGGTGACATTACCATACCTAGAAAGCAAAAGGCTCATCTGGAATCTTAGAAAAGTTGCATTAAATAACTCCTAGGGAAATGTTCTCCTATTACTAATTATCTCCAAATGCTCCATGATTTAATTAAAAATAGAAATTCTAAAATATTGGAAAACATTCTTTAAGATTAATTCATTTGAAGGAAGTGTTTATTTACACTGTTTTGGAATGAATTCAAGATTACTATGCTACTTTGAATTTTATTGTATTTTTTCAAATTGTCAGCAATAGTGTACATCATAGCATGACCCTTTGAGGCCTCTATCATTCGTAAGATATTTTCTCATATAAAATCGTATGGGAAAATCAAGATATAAGCAAACGTTTATTATTATGGAAAAATGAAAACTTACTCTTGGTGAAAATCTTATTGAAGTATTAAAATGGCAATCTTCTTATATACAGAGGATAGAGTTAAAATCAATAATATGCTTAGATCGCAGTGGAAAATGTCACAAAGAACATGAACAAATGTAGAATAGAACTTGCTATAACTAAAGAACAGTTTTTAAAATGTTCTTGCACAGTAATACTAAAAATGCTGAATAAATCTAAGTATCATATCCCTGCTATAACAGTAACAGCAATAGTAACAGCATTTAAAAAAGAATATAATACTCTATTCTGCTTTTACAAATATATGGAAGATGAGAACTACTTCTTGCAAGTATAAATTGTTATTATTTCTGGAAAGCAGTATGCAACTATTATCAAAACATTAAAATGTTTGTAACTTTTAATGTATCTATTTGAAAGAATCTATGCTCAGGAAATATTCAGTGATGGAGACAAAAGACTGTACAAAAACCTCTTTAATGCATTGTTAAAATACCAAAATATTTGGTATAAATTAACATGTATTGATATAATTTTAAATATAAATATATTTGATCATATTATTTATAATTTTATTATATTTAATTACGAGTATATTGATCATTTGACTTATTAATGTATAATTAGCACATTATACATAATGTTGTTCATATAAAATAATTTGCAACTTTATATATATTATATATAAAATATATATATACAAAGTTGCAATTTGTTTTATATGAATAATGTAATATCTTCCCATTTTAATTGGATTATTGGTTTTCTCTTCTTGAGTTTTATGGGTTAAGTATTTTGAATATTAACCCCTTGTTCAATATATTATGTGCAAATATCCTGTCTTATTCAAAAGAATGTCTTTCATTTTGATGAGAATTTATTTCACTATGCAGAAACCTTTTAGGTCAATGCAGTCCCATTTGCTTATTTTGGCTTTTGTTTTCCTTGGCATTGGAGTTGAGTTCCCAAAGACATGATAAAGCCAATATCAAGGAGTGTTTCACCTATGTTTTCTTCTATGTATTTTATGTTTTTAAGTCATATATCTTAAATCTTTAATCCAGTTTGAATTAATTTTGTGTATGAAGTTAGAAAGTGGGGTAATAGCACTCTTTTCCAATGTGACTGACCAGTTTCCCAATACTATTTATTAAAGATAATTTCCTTACCCCATTGTATGCTCTTCACTCCTATGTTGTAAATTAGTTGTCTATATATCTGTGTGGGTTTATATCTGTGCTCTCAGTTCTGTTGTATTAATCTTTGTGCATATTTTTATTCTAATATCATGATGATTTCATTACTATAGCTTTGTAGTACAATTTCAAGTCAGAATACTTAATACTTTTTATTCTGTATTCTCAGTATCATTTTTTCGATTTATGGTCTTTAGTAGTTCTAATGTAATCAATATTTTTTATTCTTTCTGTGAATAATGTCATTGAATTTTGATTGAGATTACACTGAATCTGCAATAGAGCAACTTTTAAATATGAATTTTCCACTCTATGAGCACAGAATTATCTTTTTATTTTCTTTGTGTCTTTTCAATGTCTTTTAATAAAGTCTTGAAATTATCAGTGTTTAGGTCTTTCACTCTGGTTACATTTATGTTAAAATGTTTCATTCTTTTTTATAAAAGTAAAGTAGGATTTTCTTCCTGATTTCTTATTCTCCAAGTTTGTTAATTTCATATCAGAATGCATTAGATTATTTGTATATTAATTGCATACCCTTCTACTTTACTGTATTCATTTATTATTTCTAACAGCTTTCTATTGGAGTCTTTGAGATTCTCACTGTATATTATGAAGTTAGCTACAAAAAGTTATAGTTTTACTTCATCCTTTATAATTTGGGTATTTTTTTTGTCCTTTTATTCTCTAATTGCCCTAGCTAAGACTTCTAAAACTTTATTGCATAATAGAGGTGAGAGTAGTCATTCTTGCTTTGTTACCAGTCTTAGAGTAAAAGCATTCGGTCTTTCCCCATTATATATAATGTTGGCTGCAAATTTATCATATGTATATTGTACATATATATTTGTAACATTGAGGTACATTTCACCTACACCTATTTTGAGGGTTTTAACATAAAAAGATGTTGATCTTGTCAAATGCAATTTTTGCATTATTGAGATGATCAGTTTTGTCCTTTTTTTGATGTAATCTATCATATATTTTGATTTGTATATATTGAACAATCCTTGCAATCCTGTAATAGATCCCACTTTATCATAGTGTATGATTCTAATGAGTTGCTCAGTTCAGTTTGCAAGTAATTTTTAAGAATTTTTGCGTCAATATTCATCAGAGATAAATTTTTTAATTTTGTTTAAAGATCATACCCTTGTCTGGTTTTGCAATAAGAGTAATGTTGGCATTGTAAAAAGTGCCTTCTGTTTTTTAGAACAATTTGAGAAGGATTCATATTAATTCAAAAGTTTGGTAAAACTCAATGCAAAAAAAGTTTTTATTTTAGGGAAGACTTTTTATTACAGTTTCGATTTCTGTGTTTGTGATTGGTCAATTTAGGATTTTTAATTTCTCTATGAGTCAGTCTTGGAATATTCTATGTCTCTAAGAATTATTCTGTTTTTCATAGGTTATTTAATTTATTCCATGTAGGTGTTTGTAGTACTCTGATGATTTTTTTTGTATTTGTCTAGTATCTGATGTAAAACTTCTCTTTTTCTCTGATGTTATTTATATGTGTTTTCTCTCTCCTTTTCTTTGTGAATCTGGCTAACGGTTTGTCTATTTTGCTTATCTTTTCAAAGAACCTACTTCTTGTTTTCTGAGATAGGCCTGCCCTGTTATAAATTTCCCTCTTAGTATTTCTTTTTCTGCCTCCATAGGTTTTGATAAGTCAAGTCTTCATTTTCGTTTGACTCCAGGTATGTTTTTGCTTTACCTTTGCTTTTCTTACTGATCCAATACTTCTTCTGTAATATGATGTTTAATCTCCATTCCTTTACAATCTCCCCTTTCCTCTTTTAGTTAATTTCTAGATTGACGTTGTGATCTGAAAAGGTGCTATCTGTGATTTTCATCTTCACAGATTTAGTTCTGGTTTTCATGATGTTATGATCTGAGAGGTGGCTAGCTATGAACTTGATCTTCATGAATTTTAACACTTGTTTTGCATTCTAACATATGGTCTACCCTTGAGAATGTTCTATGCGTAATTGAAAAGAATATTTAGTCTATTGTTTTGGGGTAAAATGTTCTATGGATATCTATTAAACCCATCTTATCTAACTTATAATTTCCATAGCTTTTAATAGTATTCTTTATCTTATTTATTGCATTATTCACATCCTAAATTCTGATTTTTTTATTTAAAGCTTCAATTTCTACCCTCTGCTTACTGTGGTTTTGAGCTTTTTGATTTGCTTTGCTGACCTCCCTTGTATTTCTTTGACTTGTTTTTTTCTTACCTCTATATTTTTTTGACTTGCTTTGTGATTCCTCTGTTAAATCATTGAACTGTTTTTCTGAGTTTTTTTAATCCCTGATCTTCATCATCATTGCTTCTTTGAATTCTTTACCCACTAAAAGGATATAATCTTCTATGTCTTTGAGTTTTGTTTCTGGAGAAGTGTCATTGTCTTCTTGTGATATCATTGTACTTTGAAATCTTGGATCTTATATTCACTTATTTCCCATAAACTCCTTGGAACTGATTTGCATATCTTTGTTTTACCAAAAAGTAGTGCAAAGGATTTATTTTATATTTTTGACCCTTGTAGGAATCTATAGTAAGAATTACTTGCTGAGTCAGCCAGGTGGAGGATGGTGCTTCATATGGGAGGGGTGTGGAAGGTGGAGGTGGGTAACCATTGTGGCCTACAGGTGTGGAGCTTGTTTTGGGGGGTGCCACTGGAGTTAAGCTTCTTCTCCTGGATTTAAGACCTGGGTCTAAGCAGACTACCTACTCTGGTGTTGGCATTCTTCACTGTATGAGCAGATCTTCATGGCTAGGGAAAGGTCAGTATAGTTTTCTCTGTGGTACCCATTACCATGGTCCCAACCAGCAGAGACGGGGATCTTAACCTCAACCCCTTCTCTTTGGGCTACACCCAAGCCAAGCGTGTATGCCATACAATCTTTGTTCTCCTCCCCCAGGTCTCAAAATTGGGTCAGGAGTCACCCTACTATCTCATGCTACCTACCGCCTCTGCTGCTGTGGCTGCCACATCCCTCCCACATGTCCCTCTCGACCCACCTGCAGTCACACAGATGTGAGCAGTTACTCCAGTGATCTTTCCAAAGCAGTCCCTGATGTTTCCTGAATGCTAATTGCCTCAGCCTGACCATGGTGCTGTCAGGCTTCCTATTGGCATCTCTTCCATGGAGAACTGTGGTGTAGGATTTTAATGGGCTGTTGAATTCTGTTTGCTAGTATTTTGTCGAGGCTTTTTGCATCTCTGTTCATCAGAGATACTGGTTTGTAGGTTTCTTTTTTTCAGTCCTTGTCTGGTTTTTAAACACTGATCCTTATAGCAGTTATCACTATAGTGAAATGACTTGTGTTCTAGCTGAATAAACTTAATTTTTAATGAAATAATGGCTTGTTTATATAATATATGCCGTGTACCCCTATAAAATGTTTTCAACCAATGTTTTTCTAAAGTCAATACTTAATTTCCTTTTACTTCTTCTGGGTCTAATGTAGGATTAGTTATATGTGCCACCGTTTTGAAAGTATCAGGAGAGAAGGAAAAACAAATAAGCATTGGGCAGCAAATTGGTTCCACTATGCTACTTATGGTGTATAGGTGCATTTTTTGATACATACCTGTATCAAAACGCCAATAACTCATTCTTGCAATCTAGTTGGCTTAATACCTTTGAGTTTACATGGTCTGGGCTCCAATTCCAGCTCTGTGACTTGTGTGTATGTGGTATTTCAAGTAAAGTGTTTTTTACTTATTAAGCCTTACTTTAATATTATTTCTATCTGCCTAACTCTGAGGGACATGATAAAAATTAAATGATATTATATATATATATATATATATATATGACTAGAACGCAGGAGCATAATGAATATATAATCAAGATATGGAATAATTTATAAAAATTGTTGTTTGAGCTTGACAAAAACATAAGTATTATTTTAGAAATCAGTATGTATAAATCATGACTCCTTATTAATAGATGTTGAAATCACATATTAAAAATTTAATATGTTTTTCAAATAAACGTGCTTAAAAACTGAATTTATACTTTACCTTGGTTAGATTAACCAATTATAATTGGTTATAATTTTAATTTTAATTATAATTTTAGTAGTGAGAATCAAAACATGGACAGTAGAATTGGGGAACATTCCAAATTTTCTTTCGCTGAATTACAGAATAATTTTTTATTTTCACTTTTCTTTCTGTGATTTTTTTTTATATTTCAAGAATATTTGAATGCAAATCATTGCTATTATAATCATAAAAAAGAAACCTAAATTACGTAATGTTTTAAAGTGCATTTCAGGATTTGATATTTTCTGTAAGGTAGTTGTTGAATGAACTGAGTATGCCTTGGTGGTCAGCAGACTATCTGGTGCCATCCCTAATAATCTATCATAATCTATCACTTTATAACCCCTCTTTACACTGTAGTTTTCCTTATACTAAACCTTGGATTCTTAAATGAGGTGTTGAGCTATATATTGAGTTAAATTGTGGCACCCCCCCCCACCAAGATGTGTCTATACCCTAACTCCTAGAGCCTGTGAATGTGATTTCATTTTTAAAGTTTTTTGAAGATGCAATTAAGTTAAAGATTTCAAAATGAGATCATCCTACATTATCCAGGCCCACCTAAATCCACTTATAAATGCCCTGTAAGACTCAAACAGAAGAGGACACAGATGAGGAATAGAAGACCATGTGAAGAAAGAGTGTTGTCACAAGCAAAGCATACCTAGAGTCACTAGTAGCTGAGAAACAAGGAATTATTCTCTCCTAGAGCCTTTTTGGAAGCTCATTTTATTGAGTGTGGAAAAGACTAAGTGATATTATTTATATTAAAGCCCCATCAAAGGAACACGGTAGATAAAATAAATGTCCCTTTGTTTCTTCTATCAACTGTACCCACAAATTGGTGACTTTGCACTACCAGAATAACTCTTTGAAAAAGACTGTCTCCCAGTCCAAAAGTTGAGTTACACTCAATCCTTTTTGGTTTTCTCAGACAGGTAATTTACCTGAAAAGAATTTGCTTTCTTATGGGTTTTTAGAAGACTCACAGTCCTTATTGATTCATATTCATCAACAAGAAAGATTTGACTTACATTAACATATCCTTAGCAATTCTAATCATTGAGAAAGGATCATTTTTTTTTCATTTGATGGGTTAACTTAAGTATTCAAATTTATATAAATATTTTTATTACTGAGACAAAATAATTGACTTAATATGAGCCCAAAGGGAAGATGAGGTGAGGTAAGAAGTGTTCTCATTTGAATCTCTGTACTCCAGGGCAGGGTATATGCTTATGGCCTTCTTTTCAGTGAGAGACAAAACTGGTCTGTTTATTTGGTTTATTTAAGTAATTAGCTGTAAAATTTGGTTGGAATTTTATAAGCCAATGGTAGTTATTCTTTATGGGTCTGGGTCCTGAACAAAAATATTTCTGTAAGATTTTTATTTGAGAATTGCTTTCTTCAGGTGAGTGCTGGCATGTGCTTTAAAAATGTATAAATCTAGAATGTTAGGAAGTATAGAAAAGGGAAGGAAATTACCTCAATTTGGCAGGAGGTACAATGTTACTTTCTTTAATAAAATGCATCCTCTGTCCTGACTAGCCTGATGCAGTCTGATTGAGCCTATCATTGTATTCTGTCACTTAGCCCTGCCAGCCAGAGAAGGCAACTGACACTGTGTACCTGAGGTTACAAAGAGTCTATGTGTCCCTACTCTGGTTTTCACATTCCTTGGAGGATTTGAGGGGAGAGCTGCTTTGTTATTTTTCTCAAGTCCTGTCACAAATGGTCTTTGACAAGTGCCCAAAATGTCTGAGCAAAAACTGCTTGATTTGGTTGATGCCAGAAGTTGCACATTCCCCTGGGGTTGGGGGCAAAGAGTGGAAAACATTTCTGTCTGAAGGAACACAGTGACTGTTCCTTAGTTCTTGCAGAAAAAAAAGGTCACTTTTCAGGGTACAATAAAATGTCCATGACTGGAATGGAAGGGAGGACATGGATTGAGAGAATACAATGATAAGTCTGAGAAGCCAATTTATACATATTTTACTAACATTATTAGTTGTATGCTTTTTCTTAAGAATTTATTAAATATAAAACTTGAATGTATCCCTTAATTATTAGAGATGTGTTTCAACATGCTTTCTTTTTAACATACAAATTATTTTGCTATTTCTTGAGTATATTATTTTAGTCCTAGAAGATTATTGAGAGAAATCAAATATATTCCAACCTCTAGTAATGTGATTCAGAACATACCTGCCAGTCTTTTCTTATCTTGGTATTATTAACCTATGGTCAGGACAACTAAAAGTCCCAACTAGGGCACATTTAAGAGAAACATAGATAAATCTTTCCCTTACCAGAGAATGTATAGTACTTCTCTTCAATAGCTTCACAGAGAAACTCAAGGTAGTAAAATATTTGCTTATTATTATTGAGACTTTCATGGTCATATGATATATATATATATATATATATATATATATATGCAAGGAATTGTCATTATAGAGTCTCTAATGAGAGTTTCTCTAAGTTTGACAGAAGGAAATGATATTTGACATTAAAGGTGATTAATGCAGCAATGGAACAAAGGCTGTTTAAATTCATTTCTTCTCTATTCCCAGAAGGGTTAGTAATGAGGCCACTGACTTTGTCTAGTTCCTCAAACAGTGAAATTTTACTCTGTGAACCATTGACTTCGCCCCTAGTATAAAATAAAATAGAGCACAACTATTTAGATTCTTGTTATAAATACTCCATTAGTTATTACAAGGGATTTAGAGATGAATAATGTACACCCCATACATAGTAGTAGAGTCATGACAGCAGAACTAATGTGTGTGGAAACTGACCTCCTTTCACTCATTAAAAAATCTGCTTATAATACTTAACAGTAAATTTGATACAAGAGAATTCATATGAATCTATTACAGAGGAGAAAGTAGTTAAAATGAACCGTAAGACATGGGTGAGATTTTGAGAGTTAGAGATAATGATGCAGAAATTATAGAAATAAGAACACCAAAAACAAAGATTCAAGATGGAAAAGTATGGGGATTGTTTGATTCAGAGCATCTGATAAATATGGAGGCAGGATACAAATATGTAGAGATTAAAGAAAGTTGGACAATATTGTGGAAGACTTTGAATGAAGGAGAGGAGTCAATTCTTTACTCAGGAGGCAATAGGAAATTATTGAATGTTTTTAAAATAAAAACGATATTTTTGAAACTTTACTACACATTGGCAGACATGGTATAGACATGGGGGAAAAGGCAATAGTCAGAGATCCATTTTTAGTTCTTTTCAAATAATCTGAGAGGTAATCAGGACTTGAATTTAAATGGAAATAACAAAGGAAAGGATATAAATATGAGCAGGTACAGAGTAAAATTATCTAATCTATCCTCCTTTGAGTCATCTTTCACCTCTCCACATCCAGAAGTGATTCTGTAGTTTAAAGATAGAAAACCAAAGGAGAATGGATGGTATCTTTTTAAATATATATGAAAGGAGGAAGATGATTTCGGTAGTAAATTTTTATGAATTACTGGTTTCAACTTATGTTGAGCAACTGTACTAAAATCAACTGAGGAGGAAGAAAGCATGCCACTCAGGCTCACAGTGTTCTACTGTGTCACTTCACCAACACTATTGTGATGGATATAAAGCTAATATTCTGCAGACGTTAAAAATTCAGCAAAGTAAGTTTTCCTGAAGTAGAGTTTTTTAAAACGATATGGAGGTGCTCTGGTGGATCAGCTGTTAACCCTGTGCCTGGGGTGCGCTCCATGTACCGCCCACAGACTGGGGTTTATGGCCCAGGGCCTGGAAGAACAACTAGAATTAACAACTAAGTAAATAAAAACATGTTCTCCTCCTCTCTCTTGCTTTCTATCTGCAGCCTGTGTGCCTTCGTTCCTGCCTGTCTTTCTCTTGAAACAAAAATGATATGATGTTAATGGATGCACAGCAAGGGAAATTTTGTTGTTATTGTAGGAAGAGATAATTCCATAATATGGTCCACATTCATCCCATACTAAAGAGGATGCTACAAATAATTTCAGACAAAACAGAGATGATAATTATTATATTAATATACTTTGATGATAAACTACATTAACTTTCTGCTTATTATAGAGATCTAAAATTTCCTTTGTAGACAAACTTATTTAAATAAAATGTTGAGTCAACTTAAAGGGAAATATTAGATAAGTAATAGTACAAGGATATGGCAAAACAAAGCATCAAGGTGGTTTGCAAATGACTGAAGTTTAGAAAACACTGATTTATGTAAACAGAACTTCTTTAAAATCTCCTAATATCATATTTAGCTATGCTACATCTGATCTGTGCAAAGATCCTCCCGACCCATTTGATCAATTCTTCATATCTAACACAAAAGGCTGGTTGTAGGAGGGTCTGTTAGCAATTGCTTAAAGGGAAAAAATGATGAAGTAGTTATTGTCAACAGTATACAATTCAAATTAGCTTTAATTATATTTATGTTCTCTCATTATTCATAAGATTAAACTTTATCACCAAACAAAATTATCATCTATTTTGTGTAAATAGGAGTTTAAAATTGTGTTCGGTTCAAGTTCTAGTTCTGTCACTTACCGTCTATGCAAACTCAGTAAGTCACCTAACCATTTGAGCCCTACTTCGTGTAGCTACAAAAAGGATAAAAATGCTCTCTGGGGTTGCTGAGATAAAGTATAACATGGCCTTACTCACAGGTGCCCTACACTGTGCTTTGTTCCTCCTTGTAGCACTACATCAGGCATGGCTCCTGCCTGCCTCTCTGATCCCACCTGTAACACTGTGACTCAGCCTCATTACTCTTCTCCCTGTCCTGCAAGTTGCCGTCTTATTTTGCCTTCAATGCACTTCTCCAGACTTTCAGGTCCCTTGTACTCTCTCTTCAAATATGCTTTGGTTTAAATACGACCTCTTCAGAGAGACCTTACCTGATGACTTATTGAAAATGCCCCTACTAACATCACCCTCTCCACCCCTTTTTAATCCCTTTCCCACTAAATTGTATTTATAGCACTCATTAGTATTTGAAATTGGCTAATAGCATCCTGTATTTATTGCTTTCTCATTTATTGCCCCCTTCTAAAATACAAGTGTTAGTCTTCTTCATTACTGTATCCCAGGTCCCTAGAACTGATGCATTTTAGGTTCTCATTAAATATTTACTGAATATCATTATGATCAATAAATGAATGAAATGCAGTATGTAATTCCAAAAGAATTTTGAAAAATCAAAACAGAATTTACCAAGCACTTGTTAAGTTCTAAATGGAGATTCTAAACTAATGTACTAATTAGTTTGCCCTAGCTGTATAAAGAAAATAAAGCATAAGAAGTCATTCTATGCTATTCTTGTTTTGTTTTCTGTTTGTAAGTTAATTAGTGGAACATTCTAGAATGTTCCCCAGTATAGGATGAGTGCAGAGGCAGAAGAACCTTAGAAGGCTTCAGCAAGGAAAGAAGGAGGGGGCCTCAAGCTAGTGATCAATCTAACTAAGGTGTTATTAGAGGTCCTCATGGTAGATCCCTTCTCTGCTCTCTGTCTGGTAATGGCACATCCATGGGCAAGAAGGTAGGAGGTGAGCCTTTTATGCCTTCTGTTTTCCTCACGTCTCCAGTTGGGCTCTTAGGGAGAGTGTGTGTCTTCTTTTCCTTGGCTCCCAAGTCACATTAGTCCACTCCTGGTACTTGGCAACCCAGCATACTTCCTCCCACTAATGACAAGCCTGTCTGCAAAACAGAACAACATCTTTGAGATGGGGTGTTTATCTGGGCAGCACACAGCCTCTGCAGCCCACAGGAGCCCCTCCTTCAAAGGCCCTACTGAACAGGGCTCACCTGATGAAAGCCCTAATTGTGTATGCTTCACTTGATTTACGGGCAACAGCCAACTCATTAGGCGCAGTGGCCTGAGGAAGCCAGTTGGTAGTAGGGACAAATGTTTGTGTAGCTCCTTGGTGCCTACAGGGCTGTTTGCAGCATGGGGGCTGAGTACAAAGGGGACAGTGATAAGGGACTCTGGAATCCATGCCTGGCTCAGGGAGTGCTAACTGCCCAGGAGATTGATATCTAGGGTGCAAAGGCTAAAAAAATTAGATTAATTTAGCTCAGCTGTGCTCACTAAAGGATTGGGTTGCAGCAGGTGCTGAAACCTTAGAGATCAGACCTCAGAGATCACGGGGCAAGTCTCAAATTGGAAGGAAAGGCATAAGATGGATTGCCTCTCGGCATGCCTGCTCCCCAGGAAAACGATAGCCTACAAACACAGCTCTGCATTACAGATAATCCTGTAAAATACCAGTAAGATAGTAAGTTATATGTTTCTCTATATATGGCATTGGAACTTGGGAGCACTGTATTCTAATCATGGGAACATCACCTGGGGAAACCTACTTTAAAAATATTCTCAAATCCAGTCTCTTCCTCCATGACATGAGACTAAACAATAATGAATATTTTTGGTGTAAACTAAAAAATAAGTAAAATCTTCTCTGAATTCTAGTATTTTATTATATTACTTCCAATATCTCTGATTAGATACTGATTATTTTGCTGTGGCCCTGGCCTTCCCAAGTTTCTCTCTTTAGAAAATAATCCTCACCTGTAAATTTGCATATAAACATTTTTATACTCTCAGTTTGGTTTGTAGGTGGAAATTCTAGTAGACTTCACATTCCACACAATACACAAGAAAAAAAATTTTTGTCACTAGAAACCCATTGTTCTCTGTTACTTTTAAAGGAACAACTTCTAAGTAAACTATAAACTCTTTTCACTTCTTTTGATAAGGCTCCTTTTACAAATTACCATTTATTAAATAGCTACTATGTACCATGCACTGTGCAAATGTTTTATGTGGGAATCTTTCTTCTACATTATGTATTGTTTAATAGTAATAATACTATTTTCTTCCTCCATAGAGTTCTGCTTTAGATGATAAATTTTATGCTTCCAATATAATTTTTATATATTGTGTGTGTACATATATATGAGATTAGACTGCGTAATTATTAACTAAGTGCTTAATCAGTGGTAATAGAGTGAATCTGATAAGGTTCTACACTATGAAATCAACCACAGCAAATGGAAGGAAAAGCTAGGTGACTAAAGACTCCCCTCACATTGTTTCTCATTCTAATTGTGAATGTCATTTTGGGTGTAGATTGAAGCTCTTATAAAACAGATCATGGACTTATAAAACAGAATTTTAAATAGTGTACCTCAAAGAAGGCCCAGTCTTACAGAATGTAATTTACATGGTGACTAAAGACTGAACTGGAAACAGCTCTAGTTCATTCATGGATTATTCCCTTAATCCAAGGCAAATCACTTATTAAATGTTCCTCACTTGTAAAACATGAAATGTGATCATATATAGAAGTTTCACTGAAAATTATGAAGTTTAAAATCCATAATGAAATTATTTCCCCAGTTCTATCTCTTAGAAAGCTTATAGCATTTCCAAAGTCACACATCTACTTCATAGTGAAAAATACTCATGTCTTTCAATTAACAAATCAGTTTCTCTTGTGTCACACACTCCACCTACCTGTAATGACTGGTAAAAGTCCAGATCCTTAATGGAAAGCAAAGTGAAATCAAGGAATAGCCACAAACCACTATTTAAACAGAGCCACAAAAACAAACATTACAGAGGACAAAATTAATATTCTTGGATCAAGTTCAGTAGCAAGCAAAAGGGTGTGCAACCAAAATTGGTTTGACATTGAAATTTGTGGCATGATGATCCAGAGATAATAGAAGGTAGGGATGTCTTAGTGAATAGGAATCTCAATTAAGCGGCCCCAAATTCAGTTGTACACACATCAGACTTTGTAACAGTAGTTTTAAACCCAAGTGCCTTCAAGAATGGGAAACAGTATGAGTGAATAAAAGAGGTTCAGGGTAGGAGACAGAAGGGAGAAATGTTTGAGTTGTGGCAAACTAGAAAGAAATGTCATATCACTACTCAGTTTCAGCCAATTGTCGCTTGTTAGAGATGACCAATGTGCTTTAATTTTACAATTTTTCAAGAAAGGACAGAAATTAAATTTTTTATGTGAATACTCTCAAGTTTTTAAATATTTATAATAATTTAAAACACTTTTCAGGGCAAACAAAACCAAGAATCTACAGACCTCATTCTGTAAACTGTGCTTCAGAAGATGGAAAGGAAATAGAAGTAGAGAGCATGAATTACCAAGTATTAGCATTAGGTAGAGGAAGGAATAAGAAAGGATGTTTCCAGAGCTCAGTCTCAGATTGCTTTCCCCTAGTCATCCATATCCAGCTGTGACAATGCAGAAGTTTCCTTACTTTCAACTTTAATTTAGTCACTTTCGCGATTAAGATATCTGAACAGGAAAGGGAGTCAGTTAGAAAATCAAGGAAATGGCTGTGGTTCTAGCAATGGGATTAAAAAAATATACAGTGTTCTCTACTGTTCCACATGATAGTGCATATTTCTATTTAGGTAAGCCTCTGAGTACAAAGTGGAAAATGCTACCCACAAAGACTGACTAAAATGTCACTAACCAAAATTAAATATTCCTATTATTATTTGCTTAAAGCACTTGGGTAACAAGACCAGTATTCTCCACCCTTGTTATGACCATTATTTTATGCTCTTATTGTTTGCACTTGAGCCAATTAGTGTACCATAATTACATTTCTCTCTTTGCTAACGTTCCTTAGAGTTCATAGTTACCTACATATTTTACTGTCTTAATTGACCTGTTACTAACTTAATCCCAACCACTGTTAGAGTGCTAAAAATAATTTTATGTAGAATGGGTTACTCTAGATCTGTTGAACATCCATAGTCCTGGAATTTCTGTTCATCATCCTGGGAGTTCCTTTCCTTTTTTTCTACATTAGATCTCACTGATCACATGTTATTTTTACTTTATTTTATTTTGTTTTAACTCACTTATTGGTAGAGTTAGACCCTCTTCCTGAGAAAAATTATATGGTGGTCAGGTCAATTCTTTAGACTTCTTTTTCATATTGGAAATATATTTATTTTCTTTATTTGATTAACAGTGTAGCTGAGTATAGAAATCATCCATTTAGGAAATTTTAGTTTGCTATTTATTTGATGATTATTCCCTTCTATTCTCACTTTGTAAAGCTCCTATTAGATGACAGATGACAAGCTTTAGTGCTTTAATTCAAAGGTTATTTTTCTTTTATTTTCTAATCTTTGGTTTCTTAATTCTAATATCTGAATTTTCTTAATTATCTTCTAAGTCTTCTATTGAATTATTCATTTCTATCAATTCTTTGCCTTAGAGTTCTTTTTTATCCTTTGAATTATAAATACATAGTATCACATAATTATATGTGATACATGTATATCTATATGGCATGATATATAGTAATCATGTGTTATAGAAAGCAGATATCAATTATACTAAATATGTAAGAAATAGTATTAGAATATAATATATAAATATATAATATTTAATTTAGACAAAAATGTTGGTAGCGATAGATACATAGATAGATATATAGATGGATAATGCCAAATAGGAATACATATTCCTCCAACTCAGTGTTTATCTCTGGACCCTTCTCATTCATCAGAGCATCAACTTTTAGCCCACTTCCTCCACTATCACATTTTCAACCAGAAGCCATTTTTGCTAAATCCAGTCAGAAGAGGAAAAAGGGTAAGCTATTCAGTGAGCTTACTTTTCCTCAGATTTGAGGTATCACATAGAATTCAGTCACTTTGTTTTGTTTTGTTTTTTTCATTCGCCAGCACTTCTTCTTGGAGTAAAAGCTAATAACTAAGCTGCAGTCTCTTATAGTGCTTTAGTCTTTATGAGAATTTTCTGTTGCTTTACTTAGCTGCCAGTGTTTCAGCTGTAGAAGTAGCTTATATGAAACCACAATTTGCAGGTGGGGGGAGGAAGGTCCTTTGTTTTGCTTTGTTTCGATTTGGTTTTAGGAGTACTTGAGTTGGACATTTTCCTCAGGAAGCTTAATCTACTGCCTGAATCTGCAGCTCCTTAGCATGTGCGACAAGTCATGAAAGAATTCATCACTTTCGCAGGACTTGAAAGAGATGTATATGATTGGGTTTTATTAAAATAGAGATCGTGTGAGTAAAGAATAGTGGATGATTTTATTTGAATTTTTTCTTCCTTTCATTTTATCAATGTGAGCATAGGAAGACCATATGGGAAGAAGATCTAAGATCTATAACTTGATAATTAGTGCTATATAATATATCAAATTGATTTTAGTGGATTCATTCAATGCATATATATAGAATCACAAAAATAAAGAAAAGTCTTTAACCTGTCTTTTTTGATATTTTAATAAAATTAGAGTAGGAAGGAAATTTTTAGAGATTAGACAATGTTATTTTTCCTAAACTAGACTATATTATTCTTGTCCAGTGGTTGATAAATAATGCTGTGGAAATATATTTTGAATTAAATTATCCATTAATTAAATATATTCTTGGTTTTATTAAGGTGTTTAGTCAGAAGCTGTGACTCTACATAAAGAAAAGTAAAGTACTAAATTGCTATAGCAGGCAGACTAAATAAAGTCTTTAAAAAATGCTGCACCTTTGGAAGTAACCAAAAATCCTTTCTGAATAACTGCATTGATTCTGGTGTTTACATTGGCTTTTAAATGCTGGCTTCCATTCTTTCAAAATGGTGAGGACAAATAGGACAAATATTATAGTCAGGAGATTATAGTCAGAATATTATAGTCAGAAGGTAATTTTATTAATAAGAATATTTGCTTATATAGACTGAACCAAGAAGTCTTTTGCCCTAAAATTGTATTCTCAAAATTACAAAACAAACAAAACCTTAAAAAAAATACCTTTTTGTATTTTAGAGGTTTCATAGAACATCAAGTCCCAGGGCTGAACACATAAATAACTAAGACACCAATCTGATGCTTAAATTCCTTAGAGCTAATAAATTGGAGAGTGTTTTCCAAATTCTTGGTAAATTTTTTATTTTTCAGAAGATACATTCTTGGAAACATTCACAGGAGATATGTGTATGCATAAATTTTACTTTGCATACATACCTTCTAGAACAGTTTTGTTTCTTATGATTCACTTGGGGTCGTTTGTTTTAAATATATAAACATCAGGATTACACCTTTTCTGACTTTGGGGCTCATGCCTACACTGCATCTCTTTCAAGATACTCCTGCGTGTCTACTGTGTTTCTCTCTAGTGGGAGTAAATAAAGAAAGAAGAATAAAAGATCACTTTGTAAACAGTAAGTGAATTTGTTCAAATCATTTCAAAATGGCTTTCCAGAATAATGTATTAGTGTACATTAGTGTACATCTACTTGCTGCTTTGAAATACCAGTAGTTCCTGGAAGTAGGTGGAACAGCACTTTCCAATAAAAAATAACAGGAGTGGGACAAGATGCATTTTGAGAGAAGAGTCAAAGATCCGCTGGTCAAGTCTTAACCACTACTAATGCAACAACCTCACAGTTAAACACCTTCAGATTTATGAAAACTCCAAGGAAATACACTATGCGTGTAGTATGTTGTATAGACTTGTGACTTTAATCTACTGCAGGCTATTTTCTTTGTACAGAGTTTTTTTGCACTCTTCTATGCAACTGTAGGAAAAATAAATACGTAAAGTTTGCTAGAGTTAATATTAAATGTCAACTTTATTACATTGAAATTGAGGTAAATAATGAATTCTATAAGTCTGTATATCACAAGTTAAATATATACATATATACATAAATGCTTAATTTAAAATATTATACATGAATTCCTTTTGCTGATAATATTCAGAAATACTGATATTGAATAAAGCAATATGAAATGTATTTTATAGTACTGTACAATCACTCTCATGTAAAGTATAGCTTGGTATTTAACTTAAATAATTTTTAAATCAGATAATCATTTGTAGGAAAGGGTAAGGGATAAAGGGGATTATTGATATAGTGAAGAAAAAACTTAAGTGGTAATTACTGTATTAAATACAGAGGTTAATTGCTATAATGTATACCTTAAACCTATTTAGTATTATAATGCAATATTCCTTTAATAAAATCAATTTAAAAAGTGACTATATTTGTACTCAGTACCTTTCTTCAAGCAATTCTTATATGACCTTTAATAAAAGATAGCTCTGTTTATTTTTCTCTGATTCTGTTTTTTTCTATAAATTTAAGTTGTTTTACTAAGTATAGGTAACTTCTTTTCCACTCCTTGCTGTTAATGTCTCTGCACAGATAAAAGATTCTGTAGAGATGACAGCAAGCATAATGACTAGTTATTTCATTTTTCGAAGAAGGTAGTAATACCTACAGTCAAGTAATTTGCTTATGATACCAATATCTCTTTGATATTTAGATATTTTATCATTATTAATTTTCTTACATATTAATTAGGTGTTTCCAGGAATAATTTACATAGCCTTGGATTTAGAATGCCTAGGTAATATGTAAGATTTATAAAACTGTTGATATTTTTCAGATATAATGATATGGGTGCTACAAATGCACTTTCTCTAA
This sequence comes from Solenodon paradoxus, assembly GCA_004363575.1. Lineage (NCBI taxonomy): Eukaryota > Metazoa > Chordata > Mammalia > Eulipotyphla > Solenodontidae > Solenodon > Solenodon paradoxus. Next base: position 203,708 of record RJWH01001443.1, read on the forward strand.
TGTCAGACTGTCAAGGAAGCATACATACACCTCTGATTCATAAATTTGTACTTTATGTCACAGAATGCTGAAAGCCTACCAGGATGAAATAATATGATTAAAGACACCCAAAGAGAAGCATCTCCAAATAGGAGGTAAGATTCCTCAAGTAGGAATATTCTTTCTTGACTCTCTTGTCCCTCTACTGCATCCACATTAAGGTGGTTGAGGGGGGTCATAAATGGAAGTAAGAAAGGGCCTTAACTTTTATTGATGTAAATATTGACTGACAGGAGTCATGACTTCATTATTACCTCTATCTTCCCCGAACAGCCTGGAAATAGCTAATGAGCTATGGTGACAAAAAGGAGGAGGTATTGGTACTGGTAACATTAAACAGTAGTGTTTCTCCCTGCAGGCCAAATCATTTCTTTCTAGTAGGAAGTTCTGTGTGTTAGGAGCAGGCTTGGTGTCCACTTGACCCACTCAAGGAAATACTAGTCTGGATGGGGCTGGATTTAAGTGACAGCGCCATATCCTGGAATTCAAAATCAGGCTTGGAAACAAGCATCGCTGGATCAGAACGGGGGGCTTAAAGAACAGGAAGTGATTCAGGAGCACCCAGGTATCCATCACCGAAAGTGTGGAGCCTGCTAGCAGAGAAAGGCCCAGAGGTCCCGATGGTAGCTTCCTCTTCACTCTTTTAATAAGCCTCATTCCTACCTTCATAAGATTACAGTTGTTAAAATGCTTGTGGGTGTTGTGGAAATGGATGGTGAAATGACAATGGGAGGATATTTTCATTTTTGTTTAAATTTGGCTAGCTATGTCTTAAAATGTCATCTCTTGAACGTGATTGAAAACATGCATATTACATCCTCATGAACAGCTGTAGCTGTTTGTAATGTATACGCAGAGCCACAAGCCAGCAGGTGCCACGATACTGTGACTGTAACTCCTGAGGCTTATTCCACCCTATGTTTTCCCCCAAATTGTAGCAGTTTCCTGGGTTCCTATATAAGAATTTGATTTCTGGTCTTCTCACCCAACAATTTTGCTTTCTAACAAATAAGTATGGAATCTCAAACTGATACCCCTGCCCTGTCATTCTCTGGATTATTTACTTAGTAACTGCAAGGAGCTGTTCTGATCCAGCCACAACATCACATTAGGCAAATACTATAACAATGTGCCCTTTTCCCTTACTGCAGTGGCCCAACTTTCCTCTTCTGATACCCCCGGAAGGCATCCTTGTGCTGTTCCTGACCCATACAGATCTTCAGATGTCACACTCAAGGCAACGTCTTTTAATTTAGGTTTCCATAGTTTCACTCTCCAATCAAATTTTATTTGTCCAATATTCACTTCCTTTCGGGCCTTCATCAAGGACAAGTAATGATGGAGAAGTCTGAAGTTCCATGTAGAAATTAAACCTTTGTCTTTGGACTCATTCACACAACTTTCTAGCATGTTAAGCAAAATGGCTATATTCAAATCCAATACAAATATCTTGTCCTTAGGTGCCCCAGACCCCATTGAGGGAGGAGAAAATTGGGCTGGTGTGTTTAAAGGCTAAAAGTAAAGGAAGGAAACCTTAAGCTAAGTCAATTGAAAATAAATATTTTTCTCTAAGGCTGCGCCACTGTGAAAAAACTCCTTTCAAGAAATAAACTTTGCTATTAGCTCTCAGTGTGCCAAAAAATTAGCAAAGGTAGTCCTACTCCACACCTCCCTTAATGAAGTGGATGCTTTTTCTCAGATTGCAAACTCAGCATTATTTAGAATGTCTTCAAAACTTGCAGTATTCTAGGGTTCAAGAATATTTGTTTCCAGCTCAAAAATAGTTGATTTTGAAAAGCTTTTTGGCAGCTTTGTTTACCTAATTAAAATCCTTAGAAATCATAATTTGGTCATTCAGATCCTTTATGATATTTTCCTAGAAACACCTCACACTGCCTAAATGGCTTTTTTAAATAACTGGAATAGTGATTATGGCCATTGAATCCAAAACCATAAATTGTCAAAATACTATATACAAATGGCTTTGGCTTTCCTGGGTGAGTCCAGGAAATGTACATAAAGAAAATACCTGAATCAAAAGGCGTAAGTCATCTAAGGTTGATGTGGTTCTTAGTTTCTTTCAAAGCATCTGGGTGAAGAAAATAAGACAAATCAAAATAAGCTGACAATGTAATACTTTCCACACAGGCAGTAATCCTTTCTATTTAGTGAATCTTCCTTACTGCTGTTTATTTTCTTATCAGTTCATGTTGTGTACTTAAACTTTTCAGTGTATTCACTTTGAGTATTAAATAGGGGAAATAACCTTAACTAGCCTTCTCTCCAGATGTACTTTACTGATTTCATAAACAGTTCTAGAATAAATATTGCAGGAACATCATTCCTTAATACAAACCTGCCCAGTTTGCATGTTAGGTTATCTGTAGAATTTATTTCAGTATTCTCAGTCTAATGTCAGTTGGCTCCTTGGGAGATGAAGGTCAAACTGTCACCTGAAACTATTAGAAATTTGTGAATTCCTCCCTTTCCAGAAATACTGGTAGATTTCCTCATATATCCTTTTTGTGCCTTTTCTGTTTCCTTGCACTTGATCAAAAAAATTAAGGATTAATGTTGGAAGTTCTTTGAATTTGGATATTCTGAAACAGGTACTCCTTTATTTGGAAAAAATGATTGTCTCTATATATCTGTTATATATTAACCTATTCCTAATTATAAAAGATAATACTGTCCTGTTGTTGAATATAAAAAAGGAAAACATCCCACCATTCAAAGACAGTTACAAGCCATCTGAATATGTATATCTGTGTGTACACGAGTGGTATGTATTTGAAGACATACTAAAAATGAGATTTTGTAAGTTATATATTGTACTAACATATCAACATTTATTCATATGACTAAAAACTTGAATTAATTGAGTAACCACATAATATTCCATTGTGTTTCTCTTACTACATTAAGCCATATAAAATTACTGACATTTTATCTTTTTTAATATATAAAAATGGCAGTTTATCATAGTTCAGCCTAGTAAGGTTTACTTAAAATTTGTTCTGTAGTAGTTAGACATCATGCTTTTTAAAAATTGTCAAGTAGCTAACCTATTAACGTTTCTAAACGTATTTTTATTTGTTCACATATTTACTACCTTTTCCTTAGAGTAACTTAGGAAAAGAAAGAATTGACTCAGAGCTTACAAAACAGCGAAGGCCTGAAAGACCTATTTGGAAATTCTTTGCAAAGAGTTTGTAGCAATTTATGTTTTCTTGATTATATGAGTATCAGTTTTACTCTATCGGCACAAAAATTGAGAATTATGATTTTTTATCTTTGCTAATCATATAATTAAATATTATATGTCATAATATTTAACCAATAGGTTTATAATTTAGCATAATCTTTATTTGCTCCATCTTAGTTCAACGTGAAAAATTATAATTTATAAATGCATGAAATTAGTTGAGAGGCAAATCCCAAAACCTAGTTGGGTTTAATGTCCCGATGATATTGAATTGTAATATTGTAATCATTATAATTTTCAAGTTATTCTCCTCTTTCCTCAGCTTCATAACAAAGTCTTTAGTAAAGAATAGAAAACTATGAAGCTAACAGTTCCATTAATTTACTATGAAAAGGATGTCAAACTTCCCATTGTAATTAGTTTATAGAATATATATACACATGTATATATGCATATTCATATTTATATACACACGTATGTGTGTATATATATATGTTTGCTGCCTTTCTCCAGAAAAGGAGTTTTTTGTATTTGTTTTTGTGTGTATGTGATGGTAGAAATTGAGAATTGATTGATTCCAGGCATGTTTAAGAAGTAAAATCAGTAGAACTTGGAGACTAGTTATAGAAGAAAAGAGAGGTTTTAATGTTTGCTACTTTTCCTGGCCTGTGCAGATGAATGAAAGACTGCAATTCATTGAAAAAGTGAACTCTAGAAAAGAACCAGGTTTGTAAAAGAGAGTATATGTTCAGTTTAGTTATAACCAGTCCAAGATACTCTTAAAACTCAAATTGGCAATTTAAAGATCTCTTCAATTTTTCCTTTTGTTGTATTTTATTACTGTAGGTACAACCATAAAAACATTTGGAATATGTAAAAGAATGATTTAAAGATAAATAAAGGAAATTGTTTTATTATTATTGTTTTCTATATTTATTAAGTATAAAAAAGATGTTAAATAAAGTGTTACCAGTGAACATTCCTGGGTATTTAGATTTCAAATACAATTTTCATAGCTTGTTAACTTAATATTAGGATGAAGCTATATAAACTTTTATAATTTAAAATATGTTATACAGAGCTAGGGCAATTTAAAACAAGGATACACCATTTATCACCTATCATATTTTGTCTGATCATTTATTACTTCTTTTTGAGTTGTCTCAATATTTTTCCTTTTTCTACTAGACTGTCTGCCTTTTTTATGTTTGTATTTGTTCAGTTACCATTTTTTTAACTGTATACATGAATTTTATTCAGCCCTATAACATTATAATTTGTAGATGATAAAATCTATCATTATTTCCCATGTATCTTATTCACATCAATTTTAAAAGGAAAAAAGACAATACACAGCTTTAGATGATTAGTTACATAAATTCATATATCTACCTGATTGAAAACCATATAGCAAACAAGAATCAGTTAAACTATTAAAAATAATATTTATACTTGCTAAGTAGTATTGTAAATGCAAACAATATGATTCCATGATTTTCCAGCATGTATATATAAACAGTAAACAAATGCTTAAAATGCGTGAATAGCTATTATCTTTATTTGTTGTAATTATAGATGACATATTTTCTTCTTTGTTTTTTTATACATGTTTTAGTTTTGCTTCCTGCAATGTACATAATAGCTTTCATAATAAGAAAAAATAGTTATTTAATAAATGAAAGAGCATATAGCAAAGTGATTATAATGAAATGATATACGTGGCTGAATGGATAGGTGGGGATTAAGGGAAAGAGACATATCTGAAATATTTCTAAAGGTTTCAATCTGGAAACCTCAAAGTCTGGTATTATCCTTGACAAATAATTGGTTTTAGGGTGGTGGGGGGAACACCAACATGATAAATGAATGGACAAACACTTCTTCCTCTCTCTTCTTGCCTGACTGCCTGCCAGCCTACTTAGCTTCATTCCTGCCTGCTTCCTTCCTCTAAACGCATAAATACTTAAATAAATAAATCTTAAGGAGAAAAAAATAAAATAAATCTGAGGCCTAATCCTTAATAAACAGTCACATTGGAGATACAGAAAGAATGAGTACTTCACAAAGGATACAGAGCTGGGGAACCAGAATGACACAGATCTGAGTTCTCCGTCTTGTGGATAATAGAGAAGTTTTCATGTAGGTGGCAGTGAGCACACGAGCATGCTGCCGAGGTTGAATGTGATATTATTTTGCACTGATACTTCTGGGTGAGAATAAATGTTCTAGAGTTCCTCACCACCTTTTACCCTAAAGGTGCCCAACCTAGACTTACTTTTTTCTGTCCCCATGCCTCCAGTTCCTAAGTATGCGTATCCAAAGTAAGAATAACAGGAGCATTTGGGAATAGAAATCAGAAGTGGTGCTGGGACAATGAAGTTCTACATTCAAAGAGGGGAAGAACAAACATTTGCTATTATTTTCTGGAAAATTCATTAAAAAAAAAAATTATTTTGGGTGCCCTCTGATAGCCTAGTGGTCTAGTACACCTCGGAGCAGTCCCACATACATCCCAAGGTCCTGGGTTCAAGACCTGGGGCCAGGTTGAACAACAAATGTGAACAACTAAAAAAATAAATAAATAAAGCTCTTCCTACTCCTCTCTCTTCCTGCCTGTTTACCTACTCAGCTTTATTCCTGCCTATGCCTTTCCTTAAAAAAAAAAAAAAAAAGCATTATTTCTCAACTACCCAGGTGTAACTTTGTAGAGAAAAGGACTGAGATAGAAGGTGAAAGAATCTAAATTAACACAGAGAAAGATTGAGTTCCCTATAACTTAGAAGGATATGGAAGACGAGAAAATCTTTTCTTCAAAGTCATGTCTGGGTAGACATCTAAAAGTTCTTTCACAGATCTGTAGTAGGAAAGAAAAGAGTCACTCCTTATTTCCTGGAATACTTCTCTACATAAACCCAGATATTGCTGGGCAGCTCTGTTATGTGCCCAGACCAAGCCCCACACCTGTGAGATCAAGACCAGCAGACTCTCCTCCCGTCGACATGTATGTATGAATTCTTTATATTGTTTTTGTTTGTGTTGTTTCTTCACACATTAAAGATAAAAGACTTATTTATTTTTTAGGACGTTAAGAAAACATTGGGCTCTGTAAAGGAGAAAGCTATGGAATCAAAAGATTTGGAAAAGTTTTAAAAATAATTCTAGCCAAATTGCTAAAGAATAGATCCAGGACTAACAACAAAATTCAACATTTCTCAAATGCAATGAAAGAAAATTCATTTAGGATTAAATACATATATGCCCCAAAGATGACAAAATAATAAACATTGGTCTCATTAGAGCAGACCCTGGTATCATTGGTTTTCTTAGGGACAGAGCAAGAGTCAAGGGTCAATCCCCAGTGACTGCACTCAGATATTGAAAACAAAGCAGAAAACTTCATAGGTAATCATCGAAGCAACCGTCTCCTTAGAAAAGAAGGACTCTTGCATTTTTTCCCTTCAACTCAAAATGAAAAACAAATATTAAGAGTGAACAGAGCTTTCATTTTTTTTTAAACTACAGTTGCTCTTGGGAACAAGTAACAAGGATCATTTGTTCATCGCTGCAGGCCTAATAAATTTAAGGCACTAAGTGCGTAATTGGACGTTTGTTATCATTTGGAAAGATCTTTCTTTTTAAAAAGCACAGACAGCCACCATCAGTAAGTTGGTGTCAAGCAAACAGCCAAGTGAAATAGCAGTTGCTTACTGTTTGGCATGCAGGTGGTAGGGCACCAAAAGCCAATATGCATAGAGGAATTGGACACCCACAAGTTTTACAACTTTGAGTCTCCCTAAGAAAGACAAATATTTCCTAAGCAGACATTGACATAGGAGATGACTTAAAATCATAATAATGGATAATATTTATTAAGTATTTGGTATGTACCAGATAATGTGCTAAGCACTTTAAATGTCATATTGAATTTCTCAAAATCACTTCAGCTTATTGATGAAAATTATCATTCTTAGTGAGACAGAGCAACTCGCCCTCATTGCATAACTAGTGGCAAAACCAGGAATGAAACCCAAACCAATCTGGCTTCAATATCACAATTTTTAAAAACCATCTCCTCTCCCTCACTATCGACTCTGCTGAAATGAAAGGGTTTTGTTTGTCTCAGTTTTGTTATTTTTTGAGATTTAGTGAGAACTACTTCCTTTTTCTTTTTAGAAGTTACCAAGAATAAGAGGCTTTGATCAAATTGCTGAGAAAAGGAAGGTGGGATATCTGACCAAGGAAGTCTGAAAGTTTCTCCTTTTACGTTGCTACTTCTACAACTTGTGTTGTTACTTTCTCTCACAGTCAATACTTAATGCAAAAAAGTAAGGTGTGATTCAGAGTGTGTGGTTTCAGTGAACACTCCTAAAGCGAGCAAATGAAAGGGTCATAAACGAAACATTTATGAAGATGGGTCTGTTGTAAGAAGCTTTGGGGCTTTTCCCTAATGTCAGTGAATCCCAGGTGCTCTCCTGACTTCCAAAGAAATCAGTTTCCCCCTCCAATGGCTGTAGAGAAGTTGGAAAAAAATATCCCACAAAAGTGGCCTTTTCTCCTTTGCTGTCTGCTTTCACCAACAACAGGAGACTCTGACAAATTACATGTGTGATATGTGTGTACATATGTGTATGTGTATCCATGCATGTGGGGCAGGTGTATTGTTATCCCATGCTGCTTTTACCCTGTTCATGGGGCTTCCACAGAACTGACTTCAGGCAGAGAACTGAGAAGTAAACTCAAGGAGAAAAGGACTAAAGTTACTACTCAACAATATCTTTCAATAACAATTGACTGACTAATGTACTGTCTCAGAAAGTGTTTTAAGAACATTCAGACTTTTGCACACAGTTTCAGTGAGAGGAACACAGCATATTCACAGAATGAGCTGATTCTAACACCTGAGCTCTACACACCACCTCATACTAATTTCAAAATGTCAGCCGGAGAGGAAAGAATCAACATAGTATCATATGAAAAGAGCATTCCTATATTCATGAAAAATGGAACATCAATTCTCCATGCTTCTCTGCCTGTTTTGTGTCCTGGAGCCTGGCGGGTGTGTCTCCTCCTGATGCTTTCCTTGGAGTTCCACTAACTCCTCCCTCCCTGTATCCCCTCAAGGGGATCATCATATCCTTACTTCATCAAACATTTCTATGCTGTTCATTTGAAGGGCTTGGCCTGTTTCCTGTCAATACCCTCTGACTAATTCACTCTCACAATACTATATTTAAGAAGAAAACTACATCTGCATTTTATAGTCAAGGAATATTATACTGGATAAATAGTATAAATTCTTCCCTCCCATTCATTTCATCCCCTTTTCACATTCTACCCTTTCTGTCTCTGATTCTACACCCCACTCTTCACACTCACATCTTTGTTTTCTGCTTTTACCTCTGTGGCTCTTGATCCATATCACGATGCCCCTCCGCTGGCTCCACTACCCCATTCCTACTATACCCACCATTCTACCCGTTTCTCTCAAGACTGCTAGTACAGCCATCCACATAGTCATTCTTCCCACATCTCAGCCACAGAGTGCTGCCTTAGAGGTTATTTTATTCTTCCAGCACCTCCAAAGGACTTTCTCCTCCCCATACAACTGTCAAGTCACAGTATTTCTATCCTTAAAAGTCCAAATGGCTTTCTACTTCATCTACGTAATTTTATTGCAGAAATAGGGCTGTTTCTATAAATTGCATTATGTCACTACATACCTCAACAAAACCAAATCTATCTTCTTCACTTCTTCATACCTGTTCCAACTTTTCATTTGTTGTATGAGTCCTAAATATGAATTTTAAAATTGTCTATTGCCTGTATAACTACATGCACAATTATTGATTCTTGATGTAGCCATACCTTTTTATGCTTTTAGGCAGTACCTTATCACTGACAGGTGGTGCTCAGCTCATTTTTGAGACTATTGGTTAGAAGAGAGGGAAATACATTGCTTGTAGTTCATTCTCATTCTCTCTCTCTCTCTCTCTCTCTCTCTCTCTCTCTCTCTCTCTCTCTCTCTCTCTCTTTCTCTCCCCTCCCTCCATCCCTCTCCCTCTCCTCCCTTTTTCAGTCTCCCTCTACCATTTTCTCTTTTATTAAAAATGATTCTCCCTAAATTTACCTCACTTTTCAATACACAGGTCATTCAAATGCTCATTCTGTATTTGAATTCACCATGGAATGTGTAAAAACAGGAAAGAGAAATATACAGATTCTCTGTGCTCAGCATGGCAATGTGTCATGTGGCTTGAGAAGGTATGTCTGGGAGTATCATATGGCTGTTACTCAGCCTGGACACAGAAGAGCTTTGTATGACATCCCTCACTGCCCAGCCCCAAATAACAGACATTCAGCTAAACTGGCTCACATCTCCTGTGAAAAGTTTCAGTCTTGTTCATGAAATATTTTTTCAACTGCAAAATACTCATTTTTTTCCAAAAAAAAAATTCAATCACTCCTTTATCTTAACTTCCATTCCAAGATCATCTTTTGCTTCATGGGATCCAAGTTTACACTCTGTATATACCCAGTTCAACTTCCTTAGTTCTCACATAACACTTGAGTGCCTGGATTGCTCACCTTAAAATATGTTCTCATGGAATATGGTTATAAGTAGATGTTATGCATTGAATCTTTATAAGTGCTACAATAATTCTATGAAGAAAGTATTAATATTTCCATTTTATAAATGTAGAAAACAAGTCTTAGGATGTTGAAACTTGACTAAGTTTGCACAGTATGTAGAAAGCTTCAATTCAAGCACAGAGCTAATTCCAGATACCAAATTCTTTACCACCACACTAGGCTAGCATGTTAGAGTGAAATGCAAAAACAAGGCATGTTATTCCAAAAGAGCTCTGAATACTCTTATTTTTCTAAGAAAGTCACAAAAAAAGCAATACCACATCGCAATGGGATGAATTCATAAGCTAAGGACAGTACTTGTATCATTTCAGGACAAGGATAAGCAGAAAATTCTTGGAATAGTTTATGAAACTTTAGGCAGGAATAGCAAATCTCCCCTGTCTGCTTCATAACAGGGGTTGGGGAGTTATATTGCCTCTTGGATTTGCACCCCTAAAGATTTTCAAAGCAAGGGATTTTTTATTATGGAGTCAACTTTTGCAATTTCAGATTTTCCATCAAACTTCTGGTTTACCAAATGTTGTTGGAGAATTCAGTCAAGTCAAGCTTGTGTGGATAAAGGGAAAGGTCATCAAAATCAGTGGAATTCGTCACTTGTAAAATGACAGCAGCTGGGAGGTTGAAAATGAGAAAAGGTCACGACACATGACTTTCTGGATCACTGACCAGTCCCTGTGGTTTTCTCTTCCAAGGACAGGCTGTGGCTACAGCCCTGAAGAAAATGACCCAAGCACAACATTCATGATAGAATTTAAGTTGCCCTAAAACTTGGCATCCTAACTACAAGGGCATAGAAACTAGATCCCGTCCACTTTGCATCAAACAAGAAAGGATACTTGTGCCCCACAACTTGTGAGGTTCTTTCATTTTCCTAAATATGTGAGAGAAATAAACTCAGAGTCTGTGTGGTTGATTCCTGGCACTTCCTGTTTTGTACAAATGCGGCTATGGCTTTTCTTTAAAAAACCACTTCACCGTGTGCTTTATCACGACAACTTGCAGGGAAAGCAAAAACAGCTATCAGGTGGTACTAAATCTTCATCCTGATTATTTGTGCCTATAAACCAGCTCTTTTAAATGTCACTAAATAAACAATTTAACCATGAGAAATTCTTGGGACCACCCAGACTGTGCCTCTCTCCCTGGTAGTATATGTAATCATATGTATCCGTTGTATATAAATGATGATGTTTCAGAGCCATAAAGTCACTGCCAATGGTGGTGTCTGCATCTAAGTGTGACTGGATTCTCCAAAGCACTGCTCCTCTCCCTCAGGGTATGTGAGTATCCCAGAGTGACATGACCAGACTGGAGCCTTTTGTGGGGTTTGGCTGCTTGCCACATTGTTCTATAGTGGCTTTTATTCCCTAGCACCCGTAGTTTAGTCTTGACAGCATCAGTTAAGTTTCAGTTTTCTAGAATCTATCTACATATATAGATGATTTATCAGACCCCTACCATATCCACTAACACATCTTTAAGTCTCACAGTACCTATTATACTCACGACCGATTCCAAGTTAAAAGACCCAAACTTAGACTTTTCATAAAGCCAGCTCTGCAACTGCTGACTGAAGCAGAAATCAAGGCACAAATCAAAGTAACCCTATATATGTCTACATATGCTATAAATAAGAAAGGCTATGCCTCAAAGTTGGCTCAGATTCTGCCATACAGGGTGTGTTATATCAAATGAAGAAAAACAAATCCAATCCCATATTTTGGAGAAGTACAGATACAAGATGAACATAAAGTTTGTGGATCACTTAAGGTCAGACTGCTGTTGCAAATTAAGCTGACTTATTCTGCTGAGTCTTGTTTGTGAATCCTTGAGAGACAGAGGAGCTGAACTTCTTCTGAAGCCATTTCCTGTAATAGCCCACCTTCTAGAGCATCTGTGCAGAAAATTGCCATTGTTAAAGCAAAATATACACACAGTCTTTTTAAGGAGTCTAAGACACCATTTAGTATTTTATTTCAACCTTAAAAATTAAATGAGGTATTTTGTTCCATTTTGAAAATGTAGAAACTGTCTCATGAAGCTAAAGTGGCTTGCTCAAAATTAAACAGGTAATAAGGGGGAGAGTTTCTGTGTGCTGGGGCAGTATCACGATATTCAAAGTAAAGATACTTTTCCTGTTTCAAAGTCTAACTCTGCACAAAATGGGTCATCAGGGGAGATTTGTCTTAAAACCACCCCAAGGATCACCTCCTGACTCAGTACTCTTGCAGTAGCACCTCCTCCGGCCCTCCAGGACCCTGTCAGCTTCATTGTCGCACGCACGCACACACACACCCACGCGCGCCATAACCCTCCTCCAGGAGTTCTGTCCAAAGTTCTGTGACTGGAGTTTTCCTCTAATATTGAAGTGTCAGGTGTGGTGGAGAGGAAGGCAGTGTGATTCCAGGCTGATAGTGCAGATACCATTTTGGGACCAGGATGATCCTATAATGTGCTTGGAGAGTATTCTGTGTGACTACTTCTTGTGACATTTCTTAGTTGTTGGCTATTTCATCATCACCCCCAGTGAGAAATTTAATAATAAATAATAAAGCATCCTTGCCAACATTTAAATGTTGAAAAGGAACCAGTTCTACAGAGAAAGAACCTTGGAAGTATTCTTTGCGGGACAGCCACCCGTACTAATTACCGTGAACAGAGACAGCTATTAGCAAGAGATCCACGCTGTGGGAACTGGTCATCCTGGGATTTGTCTCCTGCTGCTAGAAAGAACAAAGTGGTCATTGTACCTTCAAAAAAACTGAAGAATCAGCTGAGACAGAATCCTGGTATTTTGAAGGCCTCCATCATCATACCTTGAAGGTGACTAATAAAGCATCATCCAAAGAACTTGATACATACTGGTCCCTCAATAAATGGAAATTCCTTTTATTTCTGATATATCAGTGAAAATAATGGAAAGTCTCAGGTGGTAATTTATACACAGGAGCATTTAATAGATTTTCACAGAACAATATGTATCATGCGAGCGTCCAGAGAGCAATAAATCCTAGATAAATATAGGAGGGCTAAGAAAATAAAAGTCACCATCTAAACTGTAGTCACTGTCATACCATTATGTTTATTTTTATAGTATTTATCACAATCTTAAATGATCTTTTTGCTCACTATTATATCCCCAAAATGCAGAACAATGCCTGCCTAGTGTGTTGTATCTGCTCCATAAATATGTATTAAATGTATGCATACATATATACTGAATTATTTGGATATATATTTAATCAATCAAATAGTAAATTATCAAAGGTCCTACTATACTGTAGATAAGTTTATTATATGGGTTGAAAGAGCTTCTTTCAGAGTCCAGTAAATCCATGTTTTAACTATGTAACCTTGAATAGGTCACTAGATGTCTCTTTGATTTATTTCTTCACTTATAAAGTAACAAAATCTGTCTCATCAGATTGCTATAAAGATTAAATTGTTTTTACACAGGAAAATAATGTATAGACACCATACAAATAGTAACATTATTAGGATGGCAAAAATTAAGTACAGTGAGTTAGTAGTATTATTATGTACTTAAGAGCTGAGTTTAACATGTCTCATACCCTGGGAATTCATTCTGAGTTCACCTTTCTAAGCAATTCTTTCAGCTTACTCCCTCCTAACCTCAGAGCAGGTGTATATTGTTCCCACACCTATTTTTAGTGTTGTACACAAACATTTTGTCTCTTGTTCATCTCCCAAGACCCAACCCAGGTGTTTCTGAGTCCCAGGAGTCTTTGTTGATGTTCCTCGCATAGATGTCCTATTACACAGTACACCCTAAATTAGATATTTCGCATTTGTAATCTGATAATAATTTATGCATATATTTTGCTTAATCATGTGGGACTGAACCATAAGCTCTTTGAGAATTATGTCTTTCTCTGATTGTCACCTGTACCTAGAAGACTGTCTGATACAAAGTTATAATACAGTGCATATGGAATGAATTATTAATGAATGAGAATTAGAAAACCCATAGTTTTCATTGGTTGACATTGTAGAAAATCTCCCTATTTAGGCACATTAATAGTTAATCTTCCAAATACATTCTAAAGACTGACTCACAGAACTTTAGGAATGTGTGTCCTTGAAGGGATTAGAAAAATGTCAAGCTGGGCATGACTATTTATCAATTAAATGATATTTTCCTTCTTTTATTTTCCTTATATGTCTCCTCTAGCAATAAACAGGGTCTCTCTTCTCACAATGGCATGAATACAGCCTAAACCACAAACTCCACACATTCCTTTTACTGAGGCAACTGTACATGTTTTCCAAATTTAAAAAAAAAAAACTCACAAGATGTAGAAGTCATCGGCAATTTTTAAAGTCCCAAAGTTCCCTAGAGAAATTAACATTTGCCAAATCACTTTGAACTCAAGGGTTCAACAACTTTTTGAATGTTCCATACAATAAATAGTTCTATTCCCATAAAGTCAGAAATACTTTTCTGGGCTCATTTCATATCAGACTGCAATGAGGTTCATAAATGTCTCAGTGAAGTTTGAGTGTAATAAACTTCAACTATAAAGCATTTAATATGTGACAGGCTTCTAGACCAGCCGAAGCACTGACTGTGTAAGCAGGTCTCCCTTTACAGCACACTTCATCAGCAACAAGAACATAAACAGGAGTAAGAAAAATCTATAAATAGCTGCAAAACCATCAAAAGCTGTTTTACTGTTATTATAGATCAGGCTAAGGCAAGCCGAAAATCACTATCACTCCACACAAAGTACATTCATAGAAAGCCCTTACTCTCATCAAAGAGAATGTAAAATCTACTACTTATTTGGATATACCCTTCATCAGGTGAGTGATAGTCTCCATTGACTTCAGCAGCTTCACCTACAAAATGATTTTTTTCCTTTAGAATTAAAGAAGTAACCTGTTCCAGGTTGTCTCTGTTCTTCATTTTTCAACACAAACCAAGCCCTACCACCAAGCTGCTGGAGTCTGGATGGAACCAGTGCATTAACAAAATGTAGTGTGCAATTTTAGTTTGCATTTAGAGGCTGCAAGCTCAGGATGTCTCTTTCCTAAAAATGACCACGTCAGTCACCTGCGGGATCCCTTCTCTGGTTATGCATCTCCAGGGCAAACAGGACTTCATCTATAAGCATTTAAAGTAAAACTTCAGGATTATACCTGAAACTCACTCTCTTCGTTCAGGTTTCACTGAAATGGTTTTGCCATATACACTCCTTTCCTGGCAGTCCTGATTAAAATAGCCCCCTGATAATCTGTGTCGCTTTACCCTATTTTTCAAATACATTTTATCCTCCCTGTCATGTTTATTCATTAGTTGTTTGTCTCCTCCCGCTAGTATATAAACCTCTAAAGGTAGAAACTGTGTTTCACCTATTTGTTCCTATGTTCTAAGGAGCTAGAATTATTTGTAACCCCCAATTAATGAGCCAGAAGTACCTGTTGATGGATGAATGGATGGATGGATGGGTGAATGGATGAGAAAGAAACGAAGTTATAAACAAATGGTGTAAAAGACAAGAGGAACTCGTGTTGAATTAGCCCATTTTTACACATGACATGCAGTCATAAGCCTCTTTGTTTCTGTTCAAGTTGGTCCCATTGTCTGATTTCCTGACTCCCTAAAAAAGGACCTGTCCTTGAATACCCAGTGTCAATTTCACCTACTTTCGCTGCCACTGCCCTCACAAGGCAGAAGCAATCACATCCTACTCTATGTTTCAGATGCTTTTTAAACTTAGCTCTAGACAATCCTTTAAACTTGGTCCCCCACCAGCACCCTGTTTACCTCCTATATAAGACAGTGGGTTTCCTAAAACGTGGTTGACAGAGCCAAACAACCTATATGAATTGTTAAAGATGCCTTGGATGTAACAGTAAGGAAAGGAGAACAGAGATCCCTGAGGTTTCTGGAATTAGATTCTAATAAATGCATATTAAATATTTGCTTGAAAATAGGAATTTTCAAGCATTAAGTCAGAGTCTGGGGTCATAGACCATGCATAGCAAGGACCTGGGTTCATGACCCAGGGCCAGAAGCAATCAGAAATAGACAAACAAAAATAAAATGCTGCTTCTTCCTCTCTCTTCTTTCCTCCTTGTGTACCTTCTGTCTTTCCTCAATGAAAAAGTAAAAAACCCTAAAACACAGATTTTCTTTGCTGATATTTGACTTGACCTTGTCATCAAAAAAAATTCAGTATGCTACTTAATCTCTACATCAGATAACCTGAGAAGGGCATTGACTTATTGAATGAACAAGGAAAATGACAATTCTTTTTTAGAGGCTTCTGCTATTATGTGTCATTTCAAAGATTAGATTGAAAAAGCCAAATTTTTGTCAACAAAAAAGAAAGAAAAGAAGGAAAGGAAAATGGGGAAATATATTTTTTTCCTTAAGGAAGGGTGAGTCTAGCAGCATAAAAGAGGTATCTACAACATCAGAAATAAGATAAAAAGTCAGGCTAGAGAGCAGTGACCTGCTCCTTCTTCCAGTGCTGTCACTCCACCTGTAGGAATCAAACATTATGACTTAACCTGCAACTGCTGTGGATATTGGCCTCAGAATCTGCCATTCCATGAGTGTATGAGACTTGGAGAAGTCACTCCCCAGTGATGGCAATTACTTATTAAATTCATAATCAAAACATAGATGATTTGGTATGGAACTTTTTTATATAAAGAAGAAATCACTGAAGGAAGAGGGGTCCTTTGGTCTCATATATTTGAATCTTAAATCAGAGCAGGTCATGTGTCAAGCAGAAGTAGACTCAGAGCAGAAAATGAGGAAGTTCGAACTGATTAATGTTCCAAAGAATATAAGATTATGGGCACTATACCAGTTAATGGGCCCCAGTCCTGTGAAAAGTTTTCTGCAGGGTAATGTGGACAAAAAATTAATTATTTACCAAGCATCTCTTTCTACATGCATTGAAAAGACAATATACTAGCTTTTAAATATTCAAGTAGATATAAAATAATGGAATTTTAGGACTATAAGGACTGTTTAGTCATTTCATTTATCCTTTCATGTATAACTTGCATTTTCCCTGGCAATTCCTAAGTGGATAACCAGCTTTTCCTTGAACATCATCTTCAGAGATTACTCATTGTTCATTTGTCTTCGACTGTCATCCTCAGACATCCCCCCAGGAGATTTCATAGCTGATGTTCATATGTTTTCAATGACATATTTTGAACAGAAGGAAGGGAGGGCAGGAGGGAAGAAGGAAGAAAAGAAAGAAGGGGGAAAGGAAGGAATTTTAAAAGTCTGATTTCCAAATGTTTCTTCAAAAGAGAAGCATGCAAATCAACCAAGTTGTAAATATTTAAGACAAGGTAGAGACTGTACAAGAAACCAAATCAAAACACCCCTGCACAGTGCTCCCTCATAATCACCAGAATTTACTAGAGGTTAATTCAATCTGTGTAGTAATCTCAGAGGAGGAAAGAAATTACTTTCCCCCTATTTTTCAAACTATTTACCTTTAATGTTCCCTGAACATTTTAAATAATGTTGCTTGAAAATACAGTCTGTAAACTGCCCTTGGCTCCAAGAATCATTAAAGAATTTATAAGCTGTTTTCTCTCCTACCCCAAGAGCTCTTGCCAAGGGAGGCAAAATCCAGACATTTGCAACTCAATACCAGTGAGTGCCTGGCTAATCTGATCAATGAGCGTGAGCCGGCAGCAGTCACAGTCATCTCTGACACAGGGTATCTAATAGGCATAGATATTCTCTCACTAATGTATCTCAGGGCACTCACCCAGCCCTTGTCCACCACAGTGGATGCAGCTCTGAGCTTTACAGACTTCCAGACCCAGGTACCAGCTCAGACAAAGCCAGCATCTGATGTCAGCCAGAGCCTCTCTGGAAAGCTCAGGGTACAGACTGTCTTGGGAAGCTTCTGTTATTTCCTGCTAGCGATGTGTCCAAGCAATGATGGCACTGGTATGCAATGTCCACGTGAAGCCCTCGGGGTCATATATAAACCTGTTGATGCCGTTCAAACAAATTTCCCAGTTTAATCATCTAATGTTAGTGGTGGCATTTGGGAATCTCATAAATCATTTTTTAAAAGGATTTTCCTTCATGAGCTCCTCAGAGAGTTTCCAACAACAGAATTTTAGCCAGACTTAAGTAAAGCCAAAGAATTCTCTTTAGTCACCTGCTTGTGATGGCAAATCTGAAGAACCCTGAGTCTTGGGAAATATTTGCTAGTACAGTTACCAAAGCATGGTCTTTTCTGGAGGGTTAACCTCCACCTAACCTTCCTGACCTTCAAGAACAGGACTTCTCAACAAGGACAGGAAAGAGGCAATAGCAGTCTATCCATCTTTTAGGTAATCTTTTTCCTTTGATATTTTAAAATTTTCTTATTCTTGCTTATCTAAAAATTCTTGTGAGAATTTCTTAGAAACTTGGAAATCAAGATACGATTGAACTTTTCTATTTCATTCCCCAACAAGAAAATAACATATACATATATGCACACTGAAGTGTATATGTGTGCACTCATGTACACACACAAATTGATTAGTCTGACTCAGCTCTCCTTGTTTTTGCCTATATTTTGCCTGATTTTTCTTCTTCATGAGAATGTAAAAGAGTGAATTTAAGAACAGCAATCTAGCCAGCCTAGATTATTAAATCAATTTTATTTAGTAGGAAGAATGATTAGGATAGTCCACTTAATTATTTCATGGGCACACAGCCAAGAGCTTTCCTGGGGCTAGGTATATTAAATGAAAAGTATATGAAAACCTTTAAAGGTCTCAATCCATCTTTTTAACACACTGAAGCTATGATGACAGGAATAGCCCACATCATACAAATCATCAAACCACCAATCTTTGGTAATCTACTGTTATGGACTCTTCTCTCCTTGATTCATATTCATCTTGACTTGTCAAAGAAATTATGCAAGTGCACTGAAAGCAGGAATCAAATCTTCTGGTTCTTTTATATCTCTAGCAGTAAAGGATGACAGAAAGAATATTAGTGGCCTCTTCCATAGATACATCAGGGACTCAGTAAAGGAACATCCCTTTGTATCATGGTTGTGTCTCTCTGAGATGAATTAATGTACTCTGAGCTAGAAGCATAGGTTGATGTGCAGGCATAGAATCAAGGGCTAAAAGAAATCAGAGGAAGGAGTATTGATGTGACAACATATATAGCAAACTTATTTGGACTCTTATTGCTACAATTATTCTATCAAGTGTCTTCATCTTCTGCCACATGTGATCAAGACTCATTTCCTTTGCCTCCTAGACATACAGGTAAACTATATTTCTCAGCCTCCCTCATAGTTACATGTGACCATGTGATAGAATTTTAGCCAATCATAGAGTGATGTGCATCACTTGTAGGCCTTCTGATGAAACCTTTCAATGTGCAACCCTTTTGCTCTTTCTCCAGTTGTTAGATGAATAAAGACAACTCTGTGGATATAGAACAAGTAGGAATCCAAAGATAGCAGTCTGGGTTCCTTAATTACCATTAATGCCTCCACATACCCAAGGATTTCATGAATGAAGCATAACTTGCTGTTTTAATCTGGGATCGTGTGATAGCTAAGTTAGCTTACCAAACACATCCTATGAAAGCAGATTTTTCTTCTCTGGCCAATGACATGAGTGTGCATACTGGTTCCAGTTTGGTATATACTGCTAATCTTATTTTCTGTCTTTTCGTGTTACATATGGCTCTTAACCAATTATTTTCAGTTAGTTCTTTATAACATCTTTTTAAATCTAGGTATATCTATTGTTTCCTTGAAATAAAGTAGAAATAACATAAAAACAACTCTTATCTTCTGTAATCCTCATCTTAAAAATATTAGTGAAGAGAAAATAGTTGGGGAAGGGAATGAAAAAAAAGTATTTTAGGCATTAAAAACATATGGAAGACTTATGCCTAAGAGAAAATTAAAAAAATAAAAAACCCTCATATTGTTAGAAGTCAATAACAAGTCTCTTTCTTAACTAAAAGAAACTGTTGAGCAGAAGCCAAGAATCAGCTCAATACTAATGACAAATGACTTGGCCTTTCCTTCTATTTTGGACAGAGGAAAGAACAACCACATATCTTTATGAACAACTGGAATTCCACCTATTATTCCAAAACACAAATCAACTACTTTATAAAAAATAAATAAAGGAATGGAGAAATGTGGGCTTGGGGAGACTATGGTTGTTAAATAGAATCTACCATTTACCTACTTTTCCAAGTCTACTGAAAGTTTCATATCCTTAACACCATCATAAGTGATGAACTTTTCTATAAATATAAAATTATTCTCAGAAAACATTTTTTTAAGCTACAGGAAACCCAGATTTTTGGACACAGTTCTCACTAAGTACCATCTCAACCTAATAGATTGCCATCTCTCAAGCATCAGGAGTCAACAAAATGGTTCTGCCTTGAGTGTTTGGCCAGAGCTGTAGCTTAAAGCTCATCACACTTTTGTGAACATTGCTGGTCTAAGAAAGCAGAATTCTGAGTGCGCTCTTCATGAAACTGGGGTGGCAAAATGTTTTCCCTTTCTCTCCTAGCCTATTGTTTTGATTTTTCCTTTTCAGTTGTTGATGAAGAGTCTATGACTATTCTCAGCACTTATTTCCTCTTCTTTTGGTTATCACACAAGGACTGCTTTCTGTCTATGGTGTATTCCTAAATTCAGCTCTAAACAACATTGATTGAATTTTATTTCCAGGAATCTCCATCTCCCTTTGCTGTTCTTAGATATTTTTGTAATTGATAATAAATGAGTTTCAGCACTAACAATAGAGCATCCAAGCAGCCCAAAGTATTTGAGGATCTCTCCCAAGGAATTAGATACACACCACTATTCCTCCCCCTACCCCAGACACTACACTTTAGTCAGCTATCATGTTGGACTTCAGTGACATCTTTTCTGAAACATGCAACTCACCAATAAAACCTATAAGATTGGATTGCTCAGAGCTGATAAAAATCAGATGAGGACTTATGAAAAATGTTTGTAAAGTGTCAAAAGATAAGGTGGGACATTTGAAATTAGAGCTTATTTGAGCAAAAATTGATTCAAATCTGGCAGGCAGCACCAAACCAGAAGTTATGTGAAGCACTCCACCAACAGGAGCTCTGGGAGAGACATTTTTTTAAATATGGCAAATCAGTTATTGATTGGCTATAGCTTAAGTTCTGGTCAGTTGTTTGCAATCATCCTCTGCGTTTTGATTTTGTAGCCTTGAGGCATCTACAGGCTTAGATTTTGGTTTGCTTTTATGGGCAGCCATAGTGCTACATACACATCAATCTAATGAGCTATCTAATGATCTTGTTTAATTGATTTACCAGTGTCATAGAAAAATAAGGAGAAGTTTAACAGTGGGTTGTTCTTTGGAGAAGGAGTAATAAATAGTTTTTATTCCCTTCTTTTTGCTAATTTGTATTTTCTTTTCTAAGCAATGAAAATATATTATGTAGACAATAATACACATATTCAAAACAAAGAAACATTTTCCCTTTATTATTTGTTTTTCTAGCTAAGAGAAAACTTGGAATATAGCTATTTGTGATCTAATATCAGCATTCCCCTAGCTGAGGAAGATGAAGATGCTTAAGGAGGGGAGAAATAGAGAGCTTTAAAAAATGTAGTCAAGACCAGTATATTCTTGGTAGGATCAGGCCACAGACCAGATTCTTCATCTGTGCTGGTCCCAGGGTGTGGTTTGGGATTCACCGTTGTTATTGCTGTTTTCCTGAAGTATTAAGGAAATTCTTTTCTAAATGCATGGAGGCATATTCAGTTGTTCAAAGTAAAGTCACACACAATGGAAGGCAGCCTGGCAAAGGTCAGTTTGGGTTCTGTAGCCTCTGAAGTACACACACATGCACACACAAGCTTTGAAGGCAAATAGAATGGATGTTAAACATCAGTGAAACTTTAGAAGTCTTTCCATTACATCCAGGGAAAACAAAAGGTGCCACTTTCAATACTTTTATTGTTATGTACTAGAAGACTATCAAAAATAATAAAACAATAATAATAAAAAGGGTGTGTCTGTGAGAGAGTGACTTAGTAAGGAACAGAAGAGACTGACCCCATTTTGACATAACACAATAGTAAACATGGAAAATAAACTGCAAAAGGTGTAAGTAAAAAGAAAATACAGCAAAAATGCTGCAGATAAATTAATATATTCATTACCAATAAACAATTAGAAAATGGTCTAAATATACATGACAATGACAAATACTCTAAGGAACCTAGTAATAGAGTTAATAAAATACGTATAAGGTTGATAGAGAAAATTATGGCAACACAAACTAAATAAAATTTTAAAAAACTGAATAGGAATACATCAAGCACAATGAGCCAATATAGGTATAGTTTAAATTCTAAAATACAGAACTAATATAATACTGTACCTTGAAACGTTGTATTCAACTAACGCAGCACTCAAAAAGAAATGTATCTCCTGAGCACATGCCTGAATGGAGGGAAAAAGTATAAAACGATGGTGGTGGTTACACTCACTTTTGAAAAAGAAAATAATTATAGCATAAATTGATGCAATATAAGTAAACATCTCAAAGAGGGTACCAGCAGGTCCAAAGTATGTTTGTTTTTTGGTTTTGACCTTTAAAAAGAACTTGCAAAATAACTTCTACCAAATTTGAAAAAGAAAAAAAGAAGGCACTACTAACTTATGCGAAGAATGGGAATGAGAATATAACTGAAAATACTGCAGATATGCAAGAAATATAAATATTATAAATAACTTTGTGATGAATACTGAAAATTTAGTTGAAACCATCAGAGTCCTAGAAAAATAATTCTTACCAAAATTGATCCAAGATAGTCCATTAAACAAATTAATGAACAGTTATAATAATTTAACAAAGAAACCATAAAATAAATGGTTTTACCAGAAAGTTCTCCAACTCTTCTAGAAACAAGTATTTCAATTTTAAATTATTTCAGGGAACACCAAAAGCTGGAGTGTTCTCTTATTTTATGAAGCTAAAGTACACATCAGTGCCAACTTTGACAAAGAATTTATGAGAAAGGAAAAGTACAAGATGGGTACATCCTGGAGGCTTAGTGGTCTAGTACACTTGGGAGCAGTCCCATAAACGTCCCAAGGTCCAGGGTTCAAGACCCGGGGTCAGGGTGAACAACAATGTCAACAACTAAGTGAAAAAAAATAAACAAGCTCTTTCTCTTCTTCTCCCTCCCTTCCTGCCTGCCTTTCTACTCACCTTCATTCCTGCCTGTACCTTTCCTTTAAAAAAAAAATAAAAAGTACAAGCCAATCTCTCATGAACAGAGATGGAAAAATCCTAAACAAAGTATTTGCCTACCAAATCGAAACCAAAAAGGCTTGTGCATTCAAGATCTAGTTGGGCTGCTCCTAGGAATGTATCCTAGGTGGCCAACAGGAAAGCAGAATATATGGATTACAGACACAGGGAGGTAGGAGATTGAGTGTTAGGGGTCTCTAGAAGTTCTCTTCTGAATGCATCTTTCTTTCCCTGATTTGGGTGAAAAATGTTACTGGGTAAAAGTATAGATAAAGGAATAGATTTGGAGACCTGAAAAGAAAGAAGGTAAACAGACTTTTAGGAGAGTAAATGTAGTACAGTATGGTTGCACTGATGCTTATCTGAGTTTCATGGTCATGAATTTAAAGATCATATATGAGAGGTCTCAGCTTGAACAGTAGGAATAAAAAGTCTAAGGATTAGGAAGGGAGAAATAAAGCTCTTATATTTTACAGAGGATATTCTTACAGGCAACCAAAAGAGATTACAATATTAAAACATAGAATCAATTGCATTTATGTAGCAAATAATTAGAAAATAGAATCTTAAATAAAACCTCATTTAAAAAATATATGTTCTATATATAATATATTTCATATATACAATCTTGAAATAAATCTAACAAAAGAAGCACAGATGTTTATGGAAAAACAATAAATCTTAATTGAATTATATTTTTAAAAGACCTAAATAAAGGGAATGATAAAACATATTCATGATAGGAATAAGAAGAATCAATATCATAAAGAATCAGTATCAGTTCACCCCTAAACTGAAGTATAAGTAAAATGTAGTTCTTATTAAAAGCCCATAAGGATATATTGGTGATGGAAAGACAAAAGATAGACACTACAAAAAAATGAAGGTTTATTTTCATACTATAATAGTTAAAGGGATATGTTACTAGTCCAGGGATGGGCAAACAAACAGAAAAGAGAATCCAGAAACAGACTTACATATGAGTCTAGAGCTATAACAGATTACTGGAGACAGGAAGGCACAATTCAGAGAATGGTTCTGAGATGTGGGCTATCCAAATTAAAAGAAATTTAAAATTTATTTCCTATATAATTCCATATATTAAAATATCTGCATAAATCAGAGACAAATGTAAAATGCAGTTTTGAAGTGTGTTTTCTAAAATATATCATCCTTATGACATTCAGCTAAAGAATATTTTCCTAAATAATATGGGAATAATAAGTGAGAACTAATTGAATTTATAGGAGTTAAAATTCTCTATATAATAATGTGTCTGGGTTTCGTTATGCAATATAGTTGAATCCGGAGTCTATTGGAAAATAAGTAAATTTAGCTATGTCAGAAACTATTCTATAATAAAATTATGGCTGAAATACAATGTTTCATTGTCTTCTTTTGATGAAATCAAACAGCTTGTCCTCCAAAGACATATATTATAGACAGGGGTGAGTATAGAAAGAAATGTAGATGTACCTTGGTAGAGGTTAAGAAACAGACAGAGAGATATCCTTAAGAATCCAAGTTAAGGAAACTAGACCTAGACCAGTAGCACAAGCAGTTAAAAACTCAAAGAGAAGTTAGCTTTCAAGGAATAACCAAAGAGAAATGGAAAGATCATAGGCTGAATATGAATAGATGAAAAAATAAATTTTGGAGGAATTGACCAACCCTTTATTCAAGCCATCTTCCTTCACATTTCTTAACTCTTACAGCTGACATCCACTCAGTGCACACTAATCAACAGTCAGTTCATAGTGGTCCCTATAATAGTTTTACCAAGAATAGAAAGCGTTAACCTCAGTTCCACAGTTCTTAAGGCTTACATTTAAGCTATCACTCAACTTTGACTGCTAAGATCCACCTTTGGCTTCCTAAAGTCTCTTCAACTACTCAGACCCAGGAACCAGCCAATATCTAAATTTGAAACTACCCTTCTTTCTAACATCCACCCCGACACACTCCGTCATTCTGACCAACTTCCAGTATTGATATCCAAGTCTTGGCATCTGGAGCCCTAATACTCCAATATGTATACTCACCCTCTGCCTAGGGCTGAAACCTTCCCTTGCAGCCAACATAACACATGGACCCTCTTAATTATCCCCATCATCTCATTACTAGTGGAGGAACTTTGTGTAAAGAAATCTTGTTTTGAAGAGGGATACGTTTAAGCCAAAAAGGAGTCTACATCTCTGAAACATTATTCTAAGGCAACAGGGATAGAATTCGCAGGTCAAACTAAGTCTCCCCTATCCTAGTCTCAGAGCATTTCACTACCTACCACATAAACTCATTCTGCAGATATGAGAGATTTGCTTGGAACAAAGACTGCTTTTGACTCAGGCATCAGGAGACACAGATTCAGGACGCCAAGCTGACTCAACTGGACATCTTCAAAGTTGGAGTGCCTCGCCTTATTTTTCTGCAAGCCAGCTACTAGCTTATCAGGGCCAGTTGTGAAAGGGAAAAACATATTTTCTAAAAGCTTTTCTGAATGTTCACATGACTAGCTATCCTTGCCTGTTCTGAGCACTCACGTTGTGGGAAACCACAAAATCCAATTGAAACTACTTCACTGAGGTGTTCCTCAGGGAAAATGATAGTACAAAAAGGTACAATAAAATTATGGAAACTAGGTGAGTCTTCATGGAAGCATCATTCAGGTCTGTACCCAGGGGTTGACATTTGTAAAAGTATAAATTGTTCTCTAGTCTTAGAGCCAATGTCATTGTCTTAAAGGCCTGAGATGATCCTAATCAATTAAGTCAAATAAAGTTTGGTTACTTAGTATGAGGAGTACTTTTGCTATTATTCTATTATGGAGTCCAATAACCCTATATTTATCCTACAGGTCATTTCATATTGCATTCTCCCACATGGGTCTTCTTTCTATAGGCAACACTGTAAGATGTGGAGCTCTTCTTTCCTCCTCTCAGAACTTATCAAGCATGAGTTTCCTTTATTCAACTAATTAACTTCAATATAATTTTTTTGATCACCTACTATGATCCAGGCAGCATAAAATGTTTGAAAATATAAAAAAAATAGGTTAGACACATCCTTTGTTGTCAAATATTTCCATTTCCAAAAGAACATGTCAAGTTTACCTAACTTCTAAATCTGTGTTAATGTATTCATTCATGCCTCAAGGCTTATTTATTCACAAATATTTTTACTTATTTCTCTATTATTCCACTAGGGCATTCATTTTGGGAATATTGAATTCTGAAGTGCTATGGTGGACAGCAGATAGAGCAATTAGAAATAATCTAGAAATTAACTGGAAGTTCAACTGGAAATTTTAAGGAAGTACAGGTCAGGATATGAGAATGAATGTTGTGAGTCTAAGAACTTCACCCTGGGGACATTCAGCATTTAAAGTATTATACAGAGGAGAAATGAATCAAAGATGTCTGAGAAAGAGTGCCAGTCACAGAAGGAAAATTATGTGAGTGCAATTTTAAGATGTCATCAGTACTCCCAGATAATAACTGATGATTATCTTAAAAATGTTCTCTATCTCAGGCACGTGAGTCTTCACTTGCCTCCAATTATACCCATAAGTGAACAACCATCTGATCTGAAATACTCTTTCCTAATGAGGATGTAATCAAGGGTTGAGGATTCAGGAATGAGCCTAATGGGCATACCAGGGAGGGATCTGTGTATTAGAACCACAGGCAAGGTTGGCTCTGTATCAAGAGTTCAGATTTCAGTCGATGGCTACAAATATATGCCACTTCCTAGTGGAATGTTTCAGTTCTGCAAACTGCCCTTAACCCATAGCATAGGTAACAATCACTGCAGTTTCACAGTGCATTTCTCTAGATGTTTGGAATCCGAAACACAGTCACAAAATAGCTGTACAGGACTTAAAGAAAAACACCAAAGTTCAAGCTTCTCATTTTACCCAGGAAGAGACTGAGTCTGAAGATTATTCCTTTGGCCAGAGTTGCATAGCAGTTTAGCAGAGTGGTTTAGCAAACATGCTTCAGACTCGGAGTTCCTGGGCACCTTAAATTGTGTGCCTTGGGCTGATCCCTTAAACTGTATCTCTGTTAAATCTTCTTCGGATAAATCTTCTTCGGAGTGGAATAAGGGTTTGTTTGTTTGTTTGTTTGTTTTATCACAGGCTATTTGTTAGATGTATGAGATAATGAATAGAAAGATTTTAGCATAACAACTAGCGTTTGTTGGCACAGCTAACGCTCATAGCAATGTCTTCTGATTCTTTGATCAATGCCCTTTCTCTGAGCCCTGCTCCCTCCTTTACATAGAGAAGTTAACAATGAACATACAGAGGCCTTGAACATATATACAAACGCCTCACTGTAGTATATGTTATTCATTCATTTTTAAGCAAATATTAGCTGAGCATCTGTGTATTGAGTGCTGATGAGCATGAGCTGAACAAGGCCTGGTCCCTTCCCACCAAGAAAGAGAAGATTATCCTTCATGACAGCCAGGAGTGAGGTGGATCTGCATGAAGTAAAGAGGAGTAAGGAGAATCTAGAGGCAAGGAGATGAAATGGTAAATTTTGCCAAAGTCAAAGAATAGGCATCAAGGTCATGAACATGATGAGAATAGGAATTGAAGGAAAGAACAAATTAACAAAGTATGAGCATGAATTTTGCATATTATTATAGTTATTTTGAAACCTTTGTTTCCTATCTGACAAGCCATTTGCTTCCAGAATTTCTAAATGAGGCATTTGGTGTTCCATCCTCATGAAAACATCACTTACCTGCTAGTGCATAGAACAGGACAAGAGACACATGTTAGATACCTTATCCAGGCTATCATGCAGAATAGAAGATGCTCATAATTACAGGGATCAGGGCTCCAGAAATGAGGTCTGTTTAACCAGGCCATCTGTCTTTCCCTCTTGCAAATTCACCGATAGCATGACAGATCTAGTTTAAATGGTAACAAAGTAAGAGAAGCAGAGCTGAACAAATTGACAAATGTTTATCTTTTGCAAAAATATGTGTTCGACCCTGGAGATGGTAGCTGTTCCCAGAACCCACACTTGGTAAAGTTTCTGAAGGAAGGGACTCAGACAACATCGTGAGTTCCTTAACCTCAATGGACTTAACTCCACATCCCAGGATTCCAGATTAAACCACTGTTACACTAATGACATCACGCAGAAATGTCCACTGGTCCATTAAGACTCTGTAACTAAACACTGCCCATCCCAGCAACCCTGTCCCAATTATTGCCCTGTCTTTCCTCCAAGGCCTGCTCTCCTCCTTGAGAAAGGGAGAATGGTTAGCAACTTTCAGAAACTAAAACAAACACTAAAGCTTAACAACATTAAACTCTGCTTCACAGCTAAATGGACCATAAACTTTCAAGACCTGGAACAAAACTTCAATTCAACCCTTCTTACAGGTGCTGTAGGCACAAAGACTGCACAGTATATTTTACCCTGGAAAACAGTCTCAAATTATTTTTGTAAAAAAAAAAAAAAAAAAAAAGATTGCCTGGAAGAAAGTTTCATCTTGTGCTTAGAATAATAAGCCAGAGGCAATGCAGTCCCCCTTCTCTCCTTCCTTACTTCCCTGTATGACCACGAGAAGGTTCCACTACACCTGGAAGCTGAGTAGAAAAATGGGACGACATCTGAGATTTTCAGATGAGCATCTAGGATGCAGCACACACACAGCATTTCGGCCATTCTGCAGTCCACCACTGTTGAAAAGGCCCCCAGATACAAATTACACTAGTGGAAAACATGACCTTAGAGTCAGAGGTCTGACCTGGCTCAGTCTCTTCATCATTTCCTGTGACCTTGGCATGTCACTTCACCACTTAAACCCAACAGTTCTTATCAGAAAATCTCAGGATTTGGACTTAGGTCCTTCTGGTTTTAAAGTTCTATGTAGGAGTGATAGAGTAAGAGATAACCTTTTTGAGTCAATAGAGGCATATGAATATCATGGACAGGTGTTAATAGTCATGTCTGGCATCAACAAAGACTGTGCTGGGGAGCCAGGACTTAACAGCTACTGCAGTTCTCAGCACCACAACGTAAAGTGGGGAGGCTGCCCAGGGAGCAGAACTAGCATATTCACCTACTAAAATCTTCTCAGTAAAAGAGAAGCAGAGCTCTCAGGGAATCTGGTGCCTTTCCTCTAACAAGTCTTCACCCACTTTCCTCTCTACCTCATACCCCATTATGTGCTCACCATATTTGAAGTCAACTTACGAGCAAATCAGAGTGATAACCAGGTTCTGGTCTCAGACTGATGGATTCAAATTATAATTTCATAATTTACCATGTGACATAGGGAAAGTTCCTTAAATGCTCCAAAACATAGGCTTTAAAGCTTTTTCAAAGAGAAATTCATTGTAAGGAATATATTTAACATAGTATTTGAGCATTATGCAGTCATATAACTTGAAACAAAGTTCAGCAAAACAATACTTACTCTTGATATGTTCTCAGCACTTACTATTTGATTGATTCTATCCTATATAAAGTTTTACAACTGCTAATCATGCCCCAGTACATTGAATTCGTAGTCTACTAATTGGTTGAGATGAACAATTTGACAAACCTACCTTGCAGTAAGCTTTAGTTTCCTAATCTATAAAACAAGGATGATAATAATATCACCTTTCTCATGGAGTTGCTATGAAGATTGACAAAAATATTCTTATAAAAGTGTCTGTCTTGGAACACAAGTGTTCAGTGAATATTAAATATTGTTATTACTCAAGGTTGGGCACTGGTAGGAAATAGATCCTGAAAAAAACTCAGAAATTGTATTCCTCACAGACATGTACATGGATCACCTGGGATATGCAGTCCATCAAGCAAGTCTGAATTTATTCCTCCATTATGGATGCACTTGTGTGTGAGAATGATGTTTGATACTGTGGCAGTGGTCTTTACAAACTTAAGGTGCCACACTTTAGAAAGGAGGGCAAAATGTTGGAAAGGACCTGGATTTTAATGATATTTTTTAGTTGCTAAGCCAATCCTGGTACTCCTCTTTCAATTTTTCTTTTTATTTAAGTCAATAAAATCCCATAATATTTAAGCTTCACTTTTGTGTGTACCAATGGATAGCCTCCTGTGATCTCTCTTCCTTCACCAGCAGGAAGTGGTCTCACACTTAAATTGTCCTTCAATCTTGACAATAAACATCCCCTCATCCGCACTCTGGAGTTTGTAACTGTCAAACCATAAAACATACTCCACAATTTGAAATTACCTCTGGTTCTTAGACTTTCTTTATTTCTATGACCCCTGAATGGCTTGTAAGAATAAAAGGAGTACCTTGAACTTCCCATTTAGCCATGAACAATGGTACCACTCCACTATACTTCAGAGGAAAGATGGAGCACTCAGGAGTACCTCCTCCACTCCTCAGTGAGGTGTCAATTACTGCCTCAAAGGTTAACAACTAATTGAACCTAAGCCATGAAATGAGCAGTCCTGTTTGCAGATGCAGGGTTAGGCTCACCCTAACCAGCACTCAGTGAGTAGGAGAGAAAATAACTTGTAAATTCTTCAAATGTTTCTTGACTCAGAAAGCAACTATCTTGCTGGATGCTGACTTTCCCACTACTTTTAGTTAAGGATTCTAGGGGATTAGAAGATAAATAGTCAGCGAGGTGTCATAACACTGAAGACAGAGCAAAATGTTATTTCCATTCTCTTATACCCTTCCAGCTCTAAGGCAAGTTTGTAAATGATGATGAGTGGTATGTGAAGACTGATCCTGGCACAGAATGTGAGGGATAACTATTAACATGTGAATCCTCTCCAGGGAATAACTGGCAATTCCTGCCACTGATTCCAGTCAGGATAGTCCAAATCTAGTCTGTTTTTTCTTTCCACTGTGCTATAAGCTTTCTCCTATTTTAGTTCAGTAATTCTGACCATCACAAACTGAATTTCCAAATAATTAAGGTACAGAGTATGAGTTCAATGAAATATGATCAGATTAAAATAACCAGCCACATATTGTAGGAGATGAATTTGGACTGAGTTTAAATAAGTGCCCAGCCCCAGGGTCCTGCAGTAGACATATGGTAAATATTAAGTGTTTTTTTTTTTAAGGGTGCATTTGATAAATAAAGGGGATGTGGAAATTATTACTTATCAAGCACTATTAGGTACTACATATATATTCATTTATTTATTACAAAAATATCCTAACTGTTGTCATTATTCCTTTTGAAAAATGAAAATGAAAACTTACTCAAGATCATAAAGCTGGTAGATGTCAGAATTAAGATTTTTACCTGTGGTCTTTCTTATGCAGAAGTTCATAATCTCTCAAGCACACTTCACTGCCCCTTAGGAAGAATAGGTATACGAGAAAATAAAGGCGTGATAAGACAAAGGGGCAGAATCTAATAGTGGAGAAAAGAGAGAAATGAATAAATGTAGTAAATGATAAAAATATCAAATGAGAATGGATGCAAAAAAAAAGTGAAGGGAGAATGGTTAATGAACACATTGACTTTTTAGCAGAATGTGATGATTCCGTACCTGAAATGTATAGGGAGTTCCTCTGAATTCTGTGAGGGAATCAAGATTTATAGAGCTGTTTTCCCTGGAGTGAAACTATCGGGGGAGTTTTTGGCTACTTAAATAGGAACTGGAAATCCAGGCTATCTTCCTACTCAGACTTGACCAAAAAAATGTTCCTCTATGCAGTTTCTGATGACACTGGAGGGATCTTCCCTTTAGCTTATGTCTGTCAAAAAGGAAGCAACTTAGGGCCTGTGAATACTAGATCTTACTCCACTGACTGAAGTCTTTAGTCTTTTAGCTGCAATGAGCAGAAATGTAGGATATGAAACAGTGACCAGTCAAATATTTGTTTAGTCTCTCTGTTGGTTTTTAAGCTATTCATCTGTTAACCCTAAATTGACTATGATGCTTGAACTCTGCCTATGCAAACTACATGTCTACTTCTCTAGTTGACCCTCCATTAGGATCTGTCACTAGGGGGCATGAGAGAGATCGGGAGATACGAAGTGGAAAAAGGGACTCTCTAGCTCCTATTTTCATGCAGGTCCTTTTGGCATCAGCCCAGCAGCAATTAGTTTCAGTTTTCAGTTTTTTTTTCATTCCAGAACTAACCTCAACTCACTCCTTCAAACACAGCATCTATAGCTGGCACTCTTCCCTAGATGTTGAGTCACTGCTGAAATGTCCCTTCTCTAGGTTCCCAAGATGGCTCACGAGCCAGAAAGCACCCATCCTAGTTCTGACTTCCAGTTCTGTGGGCCCTCTTCAAGTTTTTGCATCCCAGTGATCATACTGTCTTCTCTTGTTCCCTCAGCCCTGGAAGGGGATGTTTGGGGAGGTTGTCTCATGAAATTGCTACCTCTGTGATACCACAATGTTCTTTCTTTGTGTTTTTCTGTGCATAAATTCTCTATATTAAGTATTTTATATTAGAAAAACTGGTGGGTGTTTGTTTTCTGAATTGGCCTTTGCCTGATATTTTTGTCTCCATCTAAGATAATTTTTAATTGAAATCATGCTCTAGGGATTTCTTTAAAAAGAAAAGTGCTGTTTTCTTATGGTAGTAAATTGGGAATCCAAGTTATTATTAAATTTAAACTTTCTTACTTCACAAAAACTGTCAATAATGAACATAATGTTTTTACATCATTGAAAACACCAAGGCTAAAAGATGAATTAGTGCTGTTCACAACATGTGTTCAGTTTTCCTGCTTCCAAGCACGTGATTGAACTACACTTTTGTGTCCCCTTGAAGACATAGCTACCATGTGACTTACTTTGGCCAATAAGATATGAGTAAGGTTAGTAAACTATAGTACATCAGTATAATTGAATATTATAAAGTGATTTTAAATAAAAAATCAAATCACAAGAGGACATGGAGGAAACTTAAACAATTATTGTTAAGTAAAAGTAGCCACTCTGAAAGGCTACTATCTGTATAATTCTAACTGGATAACATTATGGAAAAAACACATCTAAGAAGAGAGTGAAAAGATCAGTGCTTCCTGGGGGAAAGTAGAAGGAGAAAGAATGAAGAGGGTGGAGTGCAGGGCCTTTTTAGGGCAGTGAAACTATTCTGTATGTGAGCCTATATTGGTAGAAACAGATCGTTATGAAATTGTCAGACACATAGAATGTACAACATAAGGTGAGCCCCAGTGTCAACTATGAACTTTAGTTTATGCTAAATATCAATATTGACTCATCAGTTGTAACAAACATACCACACTAGGGCAAGATGTTAATAATAGGGGATGCTGAGTAGAGGACTACATGGAAACTCTATGTACTTTGTACACAATTTTTTTTGTAAATCTAAAATGGCTCATGTCTACTTTTTAAAAAATAAACAAAATAAAAATGTAAGGGAGTATGATCTGTCACTTTTGAGTAGAAGCATTGATAGCCAGCATAGCTTTTGCCATTGCCTTCCCCTTTTTCTTTTTCTTTATGGGAGCTGGAAGATGAACCTCCCTTGTTCTGGTTCCCTTGGTGAAAATAGTCTTCCTGTCTCCCCAATTCCTGTTAGTCAATCTTCAGTGGACATGTACCCTCAGTGGGAAATTAACTGTTGTGATGGTGGTGGTTTTAAACAATTAAGATTCAGGAGTTGTTACTGCAGGATAATGTAGCTTATTCTAGCCAACACAGAAAGGAAATCCAAGGAAGTCCTTCTCTAGTGTCCAACAGAAACGTTAAACAGCAGACAGTCACATAATTTCTGAATAAAGGAATGCACTTGTTAAAGACAATTTAAAATAATTCACATTCTATTCCTTGATTGTAATATATCACAATTTCATTTGGCTGGAATAATACATCACCTTACTTAAGAATGCTATCCCAAGGAAATGCTTGTTGTTATATGGCAATATTAAAGAACCCAAACAAATCAAACATATTCTATAGTAAGAATCCCTTTATCAAATTTAGCTTGCATACCCAAAAATGTATCTTATGACAGTTATTCAGTGTTTCTTTTAGTTAAGTAATTGGTTAGAATTTAGTATGTATGCACAGCTATTTATTTCAGGGTGTTGTTTTATTAACATCACTGTTATATCTTCAATTATTTTACACACACACACACACACACACACACACACACGATTAATGACTTAAATGAAATATAAAAATAGTGAGATCTTCCAGTTTTATGCACTTGGGGAGCTGCAGGCTGTGATGCAGATATGGCCAAGGTCAAAAACTATATTATGCATAACCGGTCCTGAAAATGGCACAGAAATGGCATCAAAAAACTCTGATTACAAAGACGAACCTCTTCAGGGTGTGGACCCCAAGTTCCTGAGGAGCATGCGCTTTGCCAAGAAACACAAAAAGGGCCTGAGGACTATGCAGGGCAACAATGCCAAGGCCAGGAGTGCATGAGCCAAGGTCATGTGGAAGTTCTTTACAAGACAAGTTCTTTACAAGTTCTTGTAAATCCCAAGGAGGTCGACCAAGCCCAAGATTTCAAAGGGTGGCAGACACAAGCTCAGTCGACTGGCCTACATGACTCACCTCAGACTCAGGAAACATGCTTGTGCCCCTATCACCAAGGTTCTCAGGTTCCACCAGCCAAAGGCCACGGCCAAGTATCAAACCAATTCCCCAGCTGCTGCCGAAGCTCCAGCACCAGCAGTTAATTCAGGCTCCCAGTGGTGGCCAGGTCCCCACGAAGGCTCCAGAACAGAGGCCCTGTGTGCTTACATGAGGACAGAAGGACTGGTGTGATCCCTGAGCTGCTTACTGCCCAGGACCAGTGTCCTCCTCTACTATTTGTACAAATAAACCTGGTTCTGTTGATTAAAAAAAAACAATAGGGATAAAAATTAAATATTATAGCTCAAAATTAATTTGTAAAGCAAAATAGTAAATATGACTTGGTAGATACAAGAATGAATCTGTTAACCAAATTAATGATTTAGATAAACATTCAAAGAAGAAAAATGTGAGTGGGAAAAAAAGGCAATGAATTTTTGAACATTTAATTTTAGTAGAATGTGATCCATTTGTCCCACATGATCTGTGAGCCTCAAACAGTACACATGAATGCATCAAAACTTTTATAGCATTTTTCAAACAAAGTACAGCTTTCTCAGACATCAGTGGATTTTTTATAAAAAATACACAATAATTTTCTACATTTTAAAATTGATTAAATTACTAAAGGCATGGAAATAAAACAGCAGATATGTATTTCACAGTTGTACTCCACATAGCAAACATAAATAGAACTCAAAACTATTGGCAAGAAATGGAGAAAGCCAGCTACCAAGATCAGAAATTATCAGATTAAATTACTTAAAAACTTACTTTTGCAAATGACTCTATTACATCTTGCCTAATATCCATGGCACACATTGTATACAAGCAATTATTAATTCTTGACATATATTAGAATTATATAAAAACATAGAAGTGATCAATATGATTAAACATTTAGAATTATATAGTATTCTCACATGAGGGAGAATTGCTTGAAAAATTTCTGTATTTTTTTAACCTTGAAAAGCCAGGTTACAGGATTAGTGTGTGTGTGTGTGTGTGTGTGTGTGTGTGTGTGTATCCTGACATCTTTATCAATTATGATCTCAAGAAATGTCTCTCTACATATTTATATGTATATAGGTATATACATATACACATATGTATGTATGTATATGTACATGAAAGACTATTGCTGCTTGAAAAAGAGGAACTCCTGAATGACTGCTCATATGCTGTTTATTTAAAGAGAATAATCACTGAACAGCAACAAAAAATTCCCTATCTTCATTTAGTGTTGACGGAAATAGTGAAAACTTTCAATACTATTAATTTACAGTCACTGAATGTACTTATATTGAAAACATTGTTTAAGGAAATGAATGTCAAATATAAATACTGCTTCTTCGGCATTTTAATATTCTGCTGTTATGGAGAAAATACTCAAACATTTTTGAAATAAGGGATGAGTTAAAAATGTTGCTTCATAACTATAATGTCAGTTAGGAATCATTAATTTCAAGAGACCTATAGAAATAACATCTCAGTGATATAATCAGTATCATGAACTATCTAAATCTCTCATAGGCAAGATGTCAGAGTTTTTAAGAGTGAAGATAAGTAACTGAGATTACTAAAAAGGCAAGCCATGAGGGCAAGGACTTGATTGTCCAGATAACGACTCTTCCTCAGAGCCTGAAGATTGCCTTCTCTCTTCAGAACACATAGTTGATGACTCAACTGGACCTTTT
Source organism: Solenodon paradoxus (assembly GCA_004363575.1). NCBI lineage: Eukaryota > Metazoa > Chordata > Mammalia > Eulipotyphla > Solenodontidae > Solenodon > Solenodon paradoxus. The sequence goes on from RJWH01001443.1 coordinate 240,137, forward strand.
AGATATCACATCCAAATGCTGCAACAAATGATATGAGTTTCTAGGACAAACACAAGTAGTATATTCCAAATCCATTGCCATTATTTCCCAGGTTGAATCATTCTACCTGCTGGCTTTGTTGAGTGATATTCTTACCAATCCATGACCTGAAGGAGCTCTAAGACCTCCAGTAAGAAATCATCCTATAAGACTCATATGAGAACATCAGAAGGACTTAAGACTCAAGGTATATATTTTGGAGCTGGACAAGTTTCCTTGGTAAAAAATTATAAAATAAAAAAATTATTGTATGTAAAATTTTGAATATTCTATTTCTATTATTTGTAAATATTTATATTTTAAAATTCACTTAAAAGTATTCATCTTTAATGAACTAAATATTTATTAAATGATTCAGAGACACTGAATATTTGGAAGCACTAAGGTATTCAACTGTTGGTGGCTTTTGGAAAACAGAGGAGGTTCATCTGAGATGTTTTAGTGAGCAAAAGAATGTGAAATGCAATACTCTTCAATGGAAAAGGAATGTCTGGTCATCTTAGTACCACTTGATAGGTGACTGTCTCAAATTTAAGTACCTGGGTTTGCAGACGTTCAGTAATATGTTCATTATATGTTAATTCATATAATGGATGACCTTTGACTGAATCTACCGGGATGCACACATCTCTCTCATCTGAGCAAACAAACATGAGCCCTTTGTTGCCACTTAAGCCCCATAAGCCTTCCTAATGGCATATTGAAGTCAGTGAAGTTCAGGTGGCTAAAATGGTGCTTTTGTTATGAAAGTAGTGGCCAGAAAATGCACACTCTTTGAATCACCCAGTTCAGCTATTTCCTTTAGAATTCAACACCCTATCCAAGCGGTTTTTATTTTATCTTCTCAAACTAGGTAATGCTCCCCTGTAGCAGACCCCTGGGTAACAACAGACAACTGGGGCACACTTCACTTTGGGGAGGGGATGGATAGAATTTAGGACCAGATTTAAAACGAATCACCAGACTTATATAAGAGAGGCCATCAGCAAGAGTATGGCACGAATACGGTATAAGGCACTTAGGAAAAGAGTCACAAACAACAAAATAGGTGGAAACATGGGAGAAAACTAACAGAAAGCGAGGAGAGACAGATGATGCAAAAAGAAGAGATTATTTTCTGCTAAATTTATAGACTTTTTTTTTTTTTTTTTAAGAGAAGAAAGAGGAAACTAAAGGAAATTTGTTCTTTTGCCTTGGCTCAGCCACATGGGACCAATCCAACCACAGATAGCAATTGTTTCCTTCATTTCTGCAGGGTATTTTTCTGTTTATCCTGTGGTCCTTTAAGGCACAGAAGAACCAAAGTCATTGCTCTCACTTTTTCCCTGAAGAGTTATGGAAAAAATAGACTCAGGAAAGAAAAATCATTTCTGCTTTATGACTTCTCCATAGTTCCGTGCCATGCTACCAGGCTCCAAATGCAGTGCTTTGAATTACAGGGAGTCCCCAATCCTTCTTGAAGGCATTCATGCATTATTATGATCAACCAGTTAACAAAGCATTTTCTAGGCATTAATATTTAAAATAATACCTCCATTTTGAGATCATAAGTGTGCTGTTTTAATTTCCAAATTCCAAAAGAACAAAGCCAGAGGAAAGGACTTAACACTTTATCTTCACCATTAGGCAAATCACTCACTGCAAAGTCTTTACAGAAATTTCTAAAAGCAAATTAAAGACTGTATGACTATGGCAGAGGCTAGTTTGTATTCATCTCTTCGCTCTCAGCGATATCCTCTTTTGAACATTGTTTTATATAGCAGAGTAATTGAGTGGAACATGATTTTGTTGAGAGTCGCAATCCAATGAATGTCTGTGCAAAACACAAATCCTTTAATTTGCTCTTATAAGAGAAAATTTTTTCACTGTATGTTCGTTCAGCACACAAGTACTCTGATATAACTATGAAAAACTCTGGTTCCAGATTCTCCAGCAACAAGGTCAGGGTTGATTTGAAGCAGGGGAGATTGATATTTAAAGTCAAAAATTCACAGTGATATTTGGTCAGGATTTTTCAAGACAAAATGAAAAATTAAAAAGAAAAGTATGCTATTTTCAAACTAGCCAGTAGAGGGAGTTTATCTACTCTTGTATTCATCCTGCAAGCATTTAATGAGCATGCCCAGAGCAAGCAGGGAAGCCCAGAATGCCTGCCCTCTCATCTTGTCCTGTGCATTTCTTTCGTTTGGCTGTTGCTTGGTTGTATCCTTTAAAATAAACTAGTAATAGTAAGTAGATTAGTCAAGTTCTTTAAGTCATTCTAGCCCATTTTCAAATCCAAAGATGGAGTTCTGTGAATTCATGATTCATATCCATTTGGTCAGAATGGAGACTAACAACTTGAAATTGACAACTGAACTGGTGAGGGTGGGGGCAGAATTGGGGGTTGAATCCTTAACCTATAGGGTTTTTACTAACTCCACATAGTGTCCTAATTGCATTGAATCGTAGGACATCCAATTGGTGTCCAGAGAAGTGGAGAACAGTTTGATGTGAAGAAACACCCACGGACAGTGTCAGAATGCTATGCTGGAAAATAGTTGAGAAAGAACAGGATTATTTGCATCTGCACGTAGAATTTGGAAGGCTATAGATGAAGTTAGTCTCTAAGAATAAATTGGTATATGCCAACAGAAAGGGAACAAGATTTAGATAATCCTGGAGATATCTGGGAACTTGTCACATTGGGGCAAGAGTGAGTAGGGTGTGGTGCACCCTGATGAAGCAGTGGTTAGGTTATTCACCTCCCAAGCTGCCACATACCCCTGAGTTTGAATCCTGGGCTGGGGGAAGGTGGAGAAAGCAACCAGTGTCAACAACTAAATAAATAAAGATGCTCCTTTGTCCTCTCTCTTCCTGCCTGTCTGCCTGCCTTCTCACCTTCATTCTTGCCTGCACCTTCCTTTTAGGGGAAAAAAAAATGAGTAGGCTGCAAGAGATGGGGGTATGCCATGGAAACCCAGTGGGGAGCTCAAGAAGAAAACCCAAGAAATAAGTAGGGACTAGAGTATGTCAGGCATCAAACATCATGTAGAAGGAACAGATCAGTAAACAGGAATAACATAAGGTCTGCGATCGAGACAACTCATTCTGACTGGTCATGTGGAAGAACTGGAAAAGAATCATTTAGGAAGCCACCAGGCCAAAAAAATTAAAACTTTGAAATGAGGTCCTAAGATAGTAGTCAAAAAATTGAATGCAGGGAGACAGGTCCACAGATATTAATAAATTAAAACCCACCACTCCCCAGTAGCTGATTGGATGTAGGAATGAGAGGAGAAGAGTGCAGTGTGGTTTATTTCAGACTTGAATTCTAGGCTGGTGGTCACATGCACTCTCATGGGGAGCCTAGGAACAGTATGTTCTAGGGACTGTGAGCATGAGTTGAGCACATCAAATTTGGTGATATGTTCAGGAGCAAAACGTGTACTACAAATTCAGACCTGAAAGGCATTCAAAAATGAAGGGCCTGTGAGCAGATGAAATAGACTGAGATCTCAGGAAACAGTAGACAGCAAGTGTCAATTCAGATATTTCAACGCTGATGTATGATGATTTTCTCAGTCATGGACAAAAGCTTGATGAGTGCCTCAGAGAATGTTCAGACAAAATGGCTGAGAGAAAACAGAGAACCCTACCCTGAGTTTATTGATCCTCACTCTGTGGCTGTGAGCCTAAAGAGCAGATTGAGGGTCACTGCATCTTGAAATCATGCTTGCCCCAAATTAGATTATTTTGAAACAGTGGTGCCCATTTCCTTAGGCTCCTTGTCCCTGCTGAGATATCCCTAGACCAGAGGCATTTCCCTCCTGAGCAAGAAGCCACCTGCACCTGTCTCCCAAATCTCCTGTGCAGGGAAACTGTTCCTGTTCAGGCAGGTCTGTCTGAGCCTGAAGCCAAAGAAGTGGCTCCTCAGACTCAGATCCTTGTTTTCTAAACCAGGACCATATTATATTGAAACCCAAAACAGCAATTCCTCTTTTCACAGAATGTACTTTCTAGGAGAAATTGGTTTATCTCTTCTTTTTCGACAAGCTGCCCCTGACTGCAGAACACAATCCTGAAAGATTGATTCTCACCCTCACACCCAGATCAGTCAACATGCAGGAAAATGATCCGGACCCAGAGCAGGTCGTGGCCTAAACCCTGGGTGGAGGGTGAGCCATGTGCTCTCTGTTTCTGTTGTCACAGAACTCTTCACAAAAAACCTTGTGGGAGAATGTCTTTCAAGTCACATCTCTACCCAAGAGTTCTTGTCTCTCGACTTTTCTAGTTTGTTTTGAGGACCAAATAATGTTTTCCCCATGGATTTGGCCCTCAGATTCCTGATATGGGTTCATGTTATGAAAGAAGTCAACCAGACTGAGCATGGTGAGTGCCTAGCAGACGTGGCCACAGGCTTTGGGTGAGAAAGTATTCCTGATCCATCAGAATAATGATTTCAGTATGTTCTTGCAGCTTCTCAGTGTGATCCTGCAAGGGTACCCCCATCCCTCGGCAAGATATGTTGTACTTGGAGTCCTTCCCCATTTCAATTTCAGTTATCAGTCAGAGGGAAATAGCAAAACAGCATTCCTTCATGCAGATAACCAGTAGGCAGCTGGCTGCTCCTGGTTGGTAACATAACTCCATCAGTGTATTCTGGCAGCTGGGTTTACTTAAGGGAGAAGACAGACATTCCCCGGCTCAGAAACAGAGCTGCTAAACATTACTCCAGTAGCCTCCTTGCTGTCTGCAAAAATAAAACCCTAGAGGAAAAGAGAAGCAAAGGACCTGTCTTTGAGTCAGCCTGAGTATAAATCCTAGACCTGACACTCAACAGCTATGTGGTCTTATTCATGTAAGAAATATTTATGGGCTACATACCGTATGGGAGGCACACTTCTTAGACTAGGTAACTGAACTTGGCGTGCCGCAGTTTCTTCATCTGAAAAATGGGGATAGTAATACATAACTGTGAGGGTACTGTGAGGAAAATGTGAAATAGTCTATGTAAAGCATAAAGTACAAGATTTATACAAAGAAATTCTTCAATTAATGATGATTTTACCCATATCTCTGCTAACTTCCTACTTGGTGAGGGACTCCTAATAAATGACAAAATATTTATGTCAGTCTTTATAACACAGAGTTCACCTTTGTTATTCATGCTGTCTTTTTATGACATTCATTGACCTGAGGCTATCCACACTAAGAGGCAATATAATTAATGGCAGAAATCATAGTCTGTGTCCTGGCTTAAGATTTTACTTTGCTTTCATCTGCTGACGATACTTTTCCTGTTGATTCTAGGGTCAATGCTTCATATTAATCTGATAATATTAAATATATCTATGTTTATGTATATAGATATCTACGTATGTGTGTTTAATGTATATATAATGTCTTTGATATGTATATAACATATCTATGTATGTGTATATATATATATGTATGTATTTTTTTGACCCAAGCTTTGACCAAAAATCTTCTGTAATTATTCATCAGTTCACTTGGAGTTATATTATAATATGGAATCAGGAATAGTAGATAGTACTAAAAATAGTTTCTGTAGTCCTGACCTCCCTTCAAAATGTCCAGTCTCACTGGTAGCGGTACTGAGATATTTCCAGGTAGGCTGGGAGTGATGATACCTAGTAAGCCAAAGAGACCTCACTCCAATAAAAATCAGACTTCCTGAAATATCACCAATCTACCATGGATCAATTGACTTCTGTTTCATAGCATAGGTCTTTCCCAAACCCTGGACAATATCCTTATCCTAATGAGAGGACTTCAGAGCTCTGGTGAGCAATTCCAATGTGAATGTCAAATCACATTTGTTGTAAATTTTATTATCCTTTTATTCATTTAGCAATTATTTATTGAGTTCTTCTGTGCACCAGGCTTTGGTTTTATTACCACATAGTTCTAGTTGTCTGCCCAGTTGTTTCGGTACCTAATAGAATTACCTGGGTCTTATTTCCCCAGGACTGAATTTGGCTTCGACTTTCTCAGTTCCTCAAAGATTTGTTCTCATCACTTCCTTTTCACTGTGAACCACAGTCTGAGAATTGGTGCATCTGTCAGACCTTGATGGACACTGCTGGCTGAACTGCAGTGTCCTCCTTTCTCCTTGCGTCCAGACTCCCCATTCCAAAGATCCCCTCATCTGCAGGGACACCAGTAGTTACCCTTTGTTGGGCTGTCCACATTTGATTACCTAGAGAGACAGTTTGTATATAGTAAGTGCTCAGTTTAGACTTGCTACTAGTAAAATGACCTACATGAAAATAGAAACTTGCTTGACTTGTGTACTGATGTCTTCCTGTAACCCAGACCTATGCTTAGCACATAGTAGACCCTGAAAAAGAAATGCTTGGGGGTGAATGAACCACTGAAGATTGATTTTAGCCTTTGTCTGAGAAGGTATGAGGATGTAGCCACTTACCATTCAAAATAGTGCTGAGCTACAAGCAACTACTTCTACCTTGAATGCTTCCTTCTACTTGTTACCCCTGAAACATGGCATCTCATGCACCCCAGAAAGCTGGAGATTCCTCCTGCTCCAGATGTGGTACATGCAGAATGTTCAGGGCCAGAACAACCCCGGAAATACATTTTCCTGTTCGGTTCATCAGGGAAAGGGTAGGGGTGCACAATAATATGAATTATCCCAAGAAGAACACTGTTCTTCTGTGATTCTTCTCACTGACAAATGTGTACAGAATGGCAGTTATCTCCCTTGCCCAGAAATGATACTGAAATATATCCTAACAGAACCTCTCGCCATCTCTTTTCTCCCTGTGAACCATCAGAAGTCATTTGACTCTGAGAAACTATGCACAAGAAGATCTTAGTTGAAACCTAAAAGAATCCATTCAGTGTTTCATCACTTGAATTATTTTGAAGGTCTTTAAAGGGAAGCAAAACAATTCTCTACAGACTTAATAGGGAGTTGGGGAAAGTTTTAAGATAATAGGGGGGAATAGAGTAGACTAGTTTGCACATAGGAGCCTTCTTCTACTCCATTCTTATGTAATTCCCAGTTTGTGATTTTCTCAAGCGCATCAACTTGTGTTATCCCCATAAATGTATACGTCGAGCCATACTCATTACCTAACTACTTCTGGTATGGGTGGCCCATAGGTGCATAGAAATACATACGATGTCAAGATGTTTAGCACATCAAATTTAATATTTGTTGTATTAGTGAGGAGACTTTTAAAAAGAAAAGAAAGAGATTGAAATTTATTATGTGCCTGATGTGGTATTACTTCCTTAGCTTTTGATCATAAGTTTAAATTTAATTTTAATTGTCTAGATAGCTATGACCCTAACCAGACTTATCTGTCCTTTTCACTTTGCTTTTCTGAATAGAACTATTATCAGTTAGGTTTCTACCAGAAAAGCAGAGCAATAAAAGATAATTTCTCGAGGTATACTGAAAGAAATTGGCTTAAGTTATCCTGGGGCTACTTAATAAGTACGGTATCCATAGGACAGTTCTGCAGACAGGCATGGATTGAAGCTGCTGTCCACAAATGAATTTCTCTTCTCAGAGGCATATTTGAATGCTTCTCAGATGGTTGCATCAGGCCTTCACAGCAATACCTTCACAGCAAGATCCAGATTTGTGTTTGATTGGATAATTGAAGACTTTAGTCTGTCCAAGTTGATTCATCAGAAAGACTACCATGACTTGATATATTTTACTTCTTTACTTACTTATTGTCTCTCCTCACCAGACTGTAGGCTACACAAGGACATCAAAGTTTTATCTTTTGTTTATTGCTATTTTCTTCAGCAATTAGAACACTTCTGGTCATGGGAATCAAACCAAAAAAAAAAAAAAAAAAAAAGATGCTGAATGAATGACTTTCTTGTAAGAGGTATCCTCTTTCCATATGTCTCTCCATCATCCAGCACAGTTCCCAGAATAGAGCAGGTGGTCATAGCAGTTCTGAATGAAATAACCAAGAGAAAACCAGCTGGTGATGCACATTCTTTCATTTCCTATAGAACTGCAGAACTCAGGTAAACTGGTATTTAGAAAGGATAAGAGTGGAGGACCAGATTACTGTACACACTTGATATTACCAAGGTGAGGAGGAATGGGTAACAGTACCATCATACCCCTTCTGGAGACTGTGGGGCCTGTGGGAACTGAAGATGCAATCACAAATGGCAGTCATGCTTGAAGGGATTTCAGGAATAGCTCAATATAGCATTGATTGAAAATAACAGGAAAAGTCATGTAGTATATGACTTCTGGATGATTCTACTTCTGGGTGAAAATCCCCTGCTTCTAGGCAGCAGCCTGACAAGAAAGATAATTGTCTTAGACTATCAAGCTAGATGATCAGTATCAACAGAGGAAATGCCATGAGTCCTTAAGGTCAAGCTTTAATATCTATGACCTCTGAAAATTATCCTTCAAGGAAAATGGCATCTGATACCATTGGGTTGTTTATTTTAGAGTCCCAGGACTGCGAGACTCCTCCTAACCATGGTGAGGTATTTTTATTTACAGCTAGGATAATTATATGTACCATTCCTTCAATATGGAACATAGTTCCTCCTTTTTTTCTTAGAGAAGAAAAGATTTTCCTACCAAATATGTTATTACCAAGTGGTACTTTGTTCTTCCCGATACACTGTGGACCTGCCAGTCTGCCAACTCAGCAGATGCATGTGAGCGCACACACGCATGCGCGCACGTGCACACACACACACACACACACACACACACACACACACAGGCAATAGTACAAAAGTAAACAAGAATAGATATGGAGACATGACCAAGGAGTAGAATTCTTAATGCATGTTCTGGTGTTATAGACTAAAAGGGAAAATATGCTTGGAAAGTTAAAAAGCAAGTTAACTGAAACATTTGTAGACATGAGACTGAATTTGGTGCTAAAAGAGGTAATTATATATGATGGAGTTACTGAACTAAAGAAGCCATAAACTGAAATATGGGCCATAGAGTCAGGTGATAAATTTCCCTCCTTATCAAACTTAATGAAGGAACTAGAACCCGAGTCAGAACTCTGGGTGAAAATGTGACTATTCTGTAAAACAGGAGTCACCAAATAAATGCTTGGTGAGGGGAAATCATTCCATCTGTTATAACAGGCTTGAGAATCAGTAAAGGCTGACCTCTGGGCATGTTCCAGAGAGAAAATATCTGTTAAAAATTAGTGAATTAATTTGGAAATAAAAACAGATCTGAAAAATAAGTAGAGAATGACAGTGATGCAAATAAATTTCTAAAATCATTTATTTTGGACTTAGACATGTTTTCATGGATTGTTTGGACCTGAGTGTTCCTAATTATAAAACTCTGTATCAAAGCGGATCATGCAGGGACACAGCCCAGTGGCCCAGGCACTAAGCCTATGACTGAGGCGTAGACCATGTTAAGCCCAAGGACCCAGGTTTGAGACCCAGGACTGAGGGAACAACCAAAGCAAAGGAACAAATAAGTGGGCATGCTTCCTTTTCTTTTTTCCTTCCTTCCTTCCCTCCTTCACTTCCTCCTCTCCCTTCCTCCTTTATTTTTGTTTGTTTTGTATTTTTAAAAGCAGATTGTGAAGCCAAGTAGATCTGAAGGGGCTGGAAATTTTTGAGAGGGTATTATATTGTCGTACCTTGTTGCTAAGATGATTTAAGAAATCTATAAAGTGAAGTAAGGTAAAATAAATTTAAATAACTAAGAAAATAAGAAAAAGGGGAAAATAAGCTTAGGTCAATAAGATGGAGCCAGGAATAAAATTAATATCAAGAAAACGAATTCCCTAGACACTAGATGGCATAGAAAGTTAAGAAATCTCCAGTATTTTCCTCTACCTTCTAGAGTTGTCCAGTCTTCCCCATCACATCTCTAAATGCTGTTGATGGAGGCATATAGCTGTAACACCAAACTTCCATCTCTAAGAAAGCCAATAATTTTACTGGGGGAAAAGATATGAACTGGTAGCTAAGTACATGTGGAAGGGATCTCCAACTGCTACCTGTCCAAATTCTGCCCACTATGTAGACTTTTTTCTTATATAAATTTTAATTTGGTCAATTCATGGGAATGGATTTGGTCAATGAGTCTTCCCCACAACTAGAATTTAGCAAAGACAAGACAGAAAACCAGCAACCCAAGTGCAGATAAGGGAAAGTCAGTGATTCTATCACTCTAGCATTTCAAGCATTAAATGATAACATCATTTCTTCCCCTCTTGAGTTCGTAACTAAATGAGAGATGAATACAAGAATATGAAAGATGATGCATCCTCGTGGCCGAGCAGATAAGACTACCTGACATAGTCCACATACATACCAAGGACCCAGGTTCAAGATAGAGGGCCTGGGGAATGACATCCAAGACAAACAACCAAATAAAATAAATAAATGCTTCTTCCTTCTCTCTCTGCTTGCCTGCCTGCCTGTCTACTCACCATCATCCCTACTTATACCTTTAGGGGAAAGAATAAGAATATGAAATATAGAAAGTAAAGTATCAAGTAAATACTAGGGCAGCTTGACCTGCAACCAAAACATGAGACTTACTGAGTCTGTTATGAACAGAATCTATACTCAGAAGCACGGGGCTCGTCACCGCAGAAGTAGCTTGTACCCAGGTGAGCTCTGAATGTGTGAGCACAACAGTGGGATCCTGACCAGAGGAGGCTCCCAACAGAGAGGACCAGGAAGATGAGCCACGTGTGTCATGGCCTCTGTCCTGTCTCACCAATTAGTTGAGTCTCCCGGAGACAGGGGCCAGGGCATTGGGTTAATGCATGAAACCCATAATGCAATATCCTCCATAGGATGGGGCATAAACCTTGTCCCTGAAGGACTGCCAGGCAGTAGTACCACCCTGAGTTACATCAAGTGACTAACTCTGATGTGCAGAGAAAAGGAGAGGAAACAAATCTGTGCAAGGGTTGATTTATCTCTGAAATCTATATCCACAGCCATAGTAGCATGCACCTGTGTGTGAGCCTGAACAGGTATTTGTGGCGAGAGTGGTCCTGGTTTATTCATTCCCTAAGAATCTAAAAGACACACAGATCTGCCAAGATCTGTTTTCCTGATGCTGTCACCCAGGCTGACTGGTGGATTGTGTCATTATACCTCATACAAACCTGCCATGCTCTTTCTTGTTCTCAGGTTGAAGTTCCAGCCTCACAGCATATCCTATAAAGCCTCATCCTGTGGCCCAGGACCTCCTATATATTAGTATCTCACATCTAATACTCCCTTTCTTACCTTCTGCTTCACACACTTCCTCTAAACCTGACACCCTGTTACATGGGCACTCTCTCCACCTGGAATGTCCTTGTCTTGCCTCTCCCCCTCAGCCTATCCTGCACACCCTCCAGGAAGCATCTCCACAAACTTGATTAGGAACCCTCATCATATACCATCCCTGTGTTACACTAAATATCAATTCATACTTGTCAACATCGCTTACTAGAATTTATACTTCATAAAGGTAGACACATGTCCTTCATTTTATCATTTACTCCCAATATAGAACACAGTGTTTGACATTTCAGAGATGCTGAATAAGTACTTATTGCTTGCATAGTAAAAGAGGGAGATTGCCCCCCAAACATAGGACCCCAACCCTCACACAGCCTCTGCTCTCTGATAAGGCACTTGGGTTCAGAGCAATGAGAAATACAAATTCCAAAATCCTACTTCTTAATTAAGTGCTTTTGTTTCCTTTTAGTAAATAAAGTCTCCAAGGACCAGGTAACTTGGAAACTAGCAGTTTCGCCTTTTCAGCCAAGTTCATAGACTTCATGCTCTCTTCTCTCAAAAATACACCCTCCCGAGTGGTATATTAGCTGAACTAAAATCCAAGCATCCACAAGGTTGTCTTTGTTTAATTACACAACCGTTGCTCTATTTCAGCCTCATTAATCTTGCTCTCAACAGGCTGATTGCAGCCTTCTCCCTCTCCAGGAATGACTTTGAGAAGTGAGTACAGTTTTCTGTCAAAGCTCACTCTTCTGAAGTATTTAAGATCCAAAAATTGCTGCTCCCTACCCGCTGAACTGACCCCTGAACCAACCTCTTCCTATTCCTCCTCCTGCAACTCCTAGGGTAGTTCTCTGGGGAAAGTGGCTTTCCCAGTGTTTACGTAGACGTTACCTACTGCCTCAAATTAGGGTCTTGCCTCTATAGTAGGGTTCTTAAACTATTCAGAGATTGCTTTTTTAGAAGATCTGAAAATAATCTGAATGTATTTGTAAAATGTTGTGCAAGCATTCATTTGTGTGGGGAGAAGTTTCTACCCTTTACTAGAGTCTCAAAGCAGCTCGGAACCTCACTGTCCTATTGATGTAACTGGTTGGTCCTTTTGTAGCATCTTCCTACTGATCCCAAAGTGTGGTGTTCACTTTCCAAAAACATTAGTGGGAGAAGAAGAGAAATGAAGAGGTGATGCTTAGTCATAAGTATGTTCTTGTTGAAAGGGGTTTTCACACTGTCACACTCCCTGAGCATCTGATGTAAAAGTCCAGAGGCAGAAAAGACATGTATGTTTCCTGGGTGGGTCCTGGGAGAGTCCGAGAGCTCCCCTGAACAACTCCAGCATGTATGGCTGCAGCCGTGGGCAGTGGGAAATCCAGGCAAAGTGGCTGTGGAACAATCCCCACACCTCCTACTGCCAAAGAGCTGCATAGAAAACACCTTCTCTGGAATGTGACATTGGATGATGAACATCTTCTGTCATCTATACTGATGGAGAAGTAGATTCTGCCTCCTAACCGACTGCTCTTCCATGACCAACAACATCTCATTCTGATGTCAACATCAGATACATTGAGAAAGGTAACATTGCCAGAATCCCCTCTGAGTCTTTTGTATTTAACAATTAGAGATTCATCTTCTTAATGCAAGAGGTTACATTCAATTAATAACACAAGTCGCAATGATTAATATTAGATAGACTGACTTTCCTACACTAACATAATCAGCAAATAATTCCTTTTAAAACAAAAACCTCCTGGATGCTTTTTACATGGATCAAGATGTTAATAACAAGCAAACACCATAGCAACACAGTAGCAGTTAACTGCAGCTCCTTTGCCATGGAAACTCATTTGAACTCAATACAAGGTGCAGGTTGTGATGCTAACCACGTCTCTAAGCTCTGTGAGCTGACATGGCAAGGCCTGAGTTTGGATTTATCCGCACACCCAGACAATATGCTGCTTTACACAGTTCTGACTGGCCACAGACCACAGGCGACTCCCACGATGCCTTCCCTTGAGGGCATTACAAGGAAAACAAGCTGCTATATTGAAACTGCACTGACACTTGTTATTCCAACACCAGGAAAAGAAATATTAAATGAAGTTTTGAAAAGACAGAAAGTACGAAACCTGGGATTTCACATTTGAGGAAAGAAATAGTAACTTGAGCCATGCATTCTACCCCCTGAAGAGAAGTTTAAAAATGACAAGTACAGGACCTGACAGAGCTGGGTCCATAGAATGTGTGGTTGGCCTCTTGGACCACCTCAAATATTTTCTTGCGAAAAGAACAGTGGAAAACATCTCTCTGTCACCACAGTGCGCCATTTATTCCTCAGAAGCCTCTTGACTTGGGAATAAAGAACACATGTTGGACTCTGTAGTTCTGATTTTTCTGGTGAACAAACTGAAGCATACAAACTATGCTAGGCCCTTACGAAAAATAGCCCTTATTAGGACTTTTTTTTTCATAATATAATTTTGTTTCCCTTTGTCACTCAATTATTAATTAATATTCTAGCCTCTCTCTGCTTGCTACAGCATTTAAGAATAGAGCAGAGTGATTTTGTTTTTATTTAAAAGGTAGGCTTTTGTTTTTCTCTTATAACAGGTTTTCTCTTATAACAGGTAAGAATTAAGGCTAGTAGGCAAGCAGTCTGGAAAAAAAGAGGAGGAAAAAGCGCATGATTTTTATTTCAGCTGTATCTATTTTGGATAATAAACCATTAAAAATGGCTGCCTAGTTGCTTGGTTTTCCCTTGGCACTCCTCCAGCAGGATCTAGCAACCACTGTGGTTCTCTCTTCCCTAGGAAGGAGCCTGATCACCTCTGAGCACCTCTTTGGTGCATCCGCTCTGTGTGTTCTGTGGCATTAGCTGGCCAGTGCTTGTAATGAAATTAACTAGTGATATCACCAACGTTTTCCAGAATCTCAGTGATTCCTTTAAAAGATCATGACCCTTCACTAACCCCACTGGACCACAAACCAGTGACCCCTAGTCTGGAAGCACAGATCCCACTTGGTGCTTCCCATTGTTTACAGTTTCCCAGCCAAATTCTCAAGCCCTATGAACCTGTTTTCATCTAATTCAATTGAATCCAAGTTAACAGGAAACGTTTCATTATGTAGAGGAGATCACCAAATATGTGTTGTCTTCTGCCAGGGCTGGACTAATTCTTTTAAAATCAGGCCACTTAATGATTCTTTAAAGACAAAATAAATAGAGAAAGATAAGCTACTTACCAGTCCAGTGGGAAAGACAGAAGGCAGTATTCTCAATTTCCCTCTGCTGTTGACTTACGTCTTCCAATGAAATAGACTTCTGATTTGGGATAATTAATAAGCTAAAGAATCTCATCAGTAAGTCAATTTAAAAATAAACACAGATATACATATATAAATATGTATGAGTTTATTTTAACACATAGAATAAGTTACTACAATAAAAAATGAAAAAAAAAAATACAACAAGAAAAATAGACTAATGCAGATGAGAAAGAACCCAAAGGACTACAATCCTGTTTTCTACTATATGTACTCACTTTCTTACATCACCAAATGAGTATACTACTCAGTTCTCAAATAAAACCATTTAGTAGATCCTAAATCATCTCTCTGAACACTCTCATTGTGACCTACCTTATGGAAGTCCCATCTAAAGACTTTGTGGTCATGGCCACCCTTACAGGCCATCCTATGAGTCCATAGGCTGAGTGTTGAGAGAATTCCCTTTCTAACTGTCCTGTTTATTCATGTCTCTAGTCACAGGCGTGACAAGGCCACAGAATATCAGTTCCGGAGATATAGTAACACAGTAGAAAGACCAGGTATGTTCTACTCAGAGAAGTATCTTTTCCAAGAGAGTTGCTGAATTTAAAAGCAGGAGGCTAGTGAGAACCTAGGACATCCTTGTCAGGACTTGAACATTCATATTCCTTTTAGGGACCCATTTTGAGAGCTGATATTTGTCTTTCCTTACAGGAGAAAATCTTCATAAACTAAATTAATACTGGTGACCTGAGAATGAACAGAATTAAATTTTACTTAGTTCTTGTAAAATGTGGATCCTTATTTCCTGGGCAGGTAGCTGCATACTAACGTCATACTTTTTTTTATTTTTTTCTTTTTTGCTGTGATTCCCAGATCCTAATTTGACTTGGCCTATTAAGAAAAAAGTTGCTACTAGTAAACACATGAATCGTCTTGTGTATACCTTGAAGCCTAGGGCGATTACATAAATTGACTTAGAAACCCATAACTTTGTTTCATACAGGCTGATAATTCCTTTTCCTTGACTTTTCTATTTTTAACAATATTCTTGCCTTCTCCCTAATTATAATAATCCACCTTACAGATGCATAGTTCATCCAGCTAATTATTTTTGTCATCAAAATCTTGCATTTAACTGACATGAATTTTCCTTACAAGTTTTATTGTGTGTGTGCTTGGGGGATGTACATTTGGATTGGGGCTGGTGCTAGAGATGGAGGGGCAGGGATAGGTAGGGTCATTAGCAGCATGCCCTGTGTGTGAGTGAGCCTAGATGTAACTGTTATGGAATTCTCTCTGATCAATATCGATAAACATGTTCACTATGCAAACTGTTTTTCCCCTGATGTGAGTTAAGTCAGATATTTTCTGTCCTAACATGAGCAATTAAATTTTGAGTTGTTTATATATCCTTGTTTTACCTCATCTTATTGGAAAAGGTTAATGTCAAAGAGTCTAGTTCATGAATCAACACAATTGTATTAGTTAAGAAAAACATCAGTGCAACATTGAAAACTAGAAATGGAAAACTTGCTTTCACTGCTTCCTGCTTCAATCATCTGAAGTGTAAAAAAAAAAAAAAATTGGTATGCATCAATATAAGATTAAATTCTATAAAGTATTAATGAAGCAAAATCTTTTAGGTAGACAGAAACCTTGTAAAAGGTTCAAAATGGTCTAATTTTAAGTGAGTTCATGGCCTAAATCTATCCATCACACAAAACAATGCATTCCATGACCACCCCTTTTCCAAACTCAAGGTTCATCTCCATCGATTTTCCCTTATTGGTCATGATTTTTTCATGTTGACAGGAATTAAAGTGTTTGGAGGGTTCTACCTCAATAATTTCAACAACTTTTTATTTCTACTTTTGCTACTGTGAAATATTTTGTTGCCACCCGAGAATCACTGGTATCTTTGTATCCAAGGTGGAGAAGTAATGGAGATCCAAATAGCCAAACCACTAAAGCTCTGGAAGGCAGCTCAAGAAATTGGCAGTGTATTATTTTCAAGTGCCATTATTATTCCTTGAGTCTTTATTGTGGTTCCATCGCTTTAGAGTGACCCAATCCACTTCCAGATGGGAAAGTTTGTGCCTTTTTTCCTCCTAGAGAGAAGAATTTGGAACTAGATGCTATTAGAAGAACACAATTATTGTTCTTCCAAAATGTGCAGGTCACTGTGTATATTTCTCCAGAAGTGTTTGTAACAGTCCATGGTTTCAATGTTTCCCATCAGCCTGAAAGAACAAGTTAGAAAGTACTTGGGACTTTGGAGACATATGCTCAAATTGACAGCTCATTCTCAGCTTGACCTATATAGTCAGTTTTGAAATTTAACCTACCCTTTTCTGTTTTAGGTTAGAGACTAAAATGAAAGGGTTAAGTAGGATTAGGAAAAATGTTTAAAGGATAAAGATGATTTTGTTTGGTCAGGGAAACTGTCTTCAAAGTTATAAAGATGATAACCACAGGTTGTATATTTTCCCTGAGTACCAGGCAAAGAGATCTAATTCTTTTCTTAATTTTCAATTATTTCTTTGGTTTTCTTTGCTATATTCATTTTAGCATACCAAATTCAAACTTCAGTCTGTGTGCATTTCACACCACACTCATCAATAGAGTTCTAGTGTCTTTTACCACCACCTCATTCATTTCTTCCTTCCCTAGCTCCCTCCCTCTTCCTACAGGCCACAGTCTTGTACCCTGTGAATTCTGTTGAGATTTGTCTATTCGTTGGTTATTGCTTCTTAATATTCTGCATACGAATGGAACCATACTGTACTTCTCTTTTTCTTTCTGGTTTATTTTGCTTAGCATAATTAGCTCCAGTTTCATCCAGGTTGTGTAAAAGGTACAATTTCATTTTTTTAAACAACCATATAGCATTCCAAATTCTTTATTCAGTCATCTGTTGATAGGCACTTTGGTTGTTTCCATGTCTTGGCTGTTGTGAATTGTGCTGCTATGACCATAGGGGCACATATATAGACATTTTGTGGTCTCTGCCTATATGCCTAAAGGTGGAATTGCTGGATCAAATGGTAGGTCTGCCCTTGTTTTTCTGAGGAATCTCCATACTGTTAATCACATTTGCACTGTGTAGGAAGAACCACTCAGGAGAGCCCAGTCTCCTCTTCGAAAACACACTGTTTCTTTAGACACACCTGTGACTGAACTCACTCTGGGGAGCCTGTCCTCTCTGAGGATCTACTTCCCCTTAAGAAACCTGCACTGTTTGTGCTTGTGATAAATCTTCCTTCATAATAAAACTTCTTTCACACATGTGTACCTCACTTGAATTCTTTCCTGTGGGGACACAAGGACTGAGGTATGGAAATCTAGAGCAGAGTGCTAAAGAATTGGGAGAATAAAACAAACCCAATAACAGGTAACATCTTATTTTGTCTTATCCTAACAACCCTGTAACATAGCCCAAATAATGCTTTTTCTCCACATCCCCTCCAACTTTTGTTGTTTCTAGTCTTATGGATAAAGGCTAGTCTCACCTCACACCAGTGTTACACGGTTGGTAAGATAATATGTGAGCTCATTGTGAAAAGATTAATTAATTTTTTTAAAAAAGGAAAGGTACAAGCAGGAATGAAGTGAGTAGGCAGGCAGGAAGAGACAAAAGGAAGAAGCATTTTTTTTTTTTTTAATTTAGTTCTTCACACTGCTTGTTTCCTCCCTGATTCAGAACTCAGTCCCAGGGGTAAGAGACCTAGGCTCCTATTTAAAAGCATTTGTTCTAACTACTCGACCAGGGTGCTCTGGCAGGACTAACTTTTAACTGAGAACAGGATGCAAATAAGTGAGTACTTTCTTGCTTTAAATTGTTAAGCTTTTAACTTTGTCAAAGATAAATTTCTCCTTCGCTATTAAAAAAATATATTAGATACCTGTATTTTTTCTCTTCAGAAGATGAACTGAAGGACTTTACAAAAGCATGTTAAAAAAGAAATAATCTGGACCTGAGAGAAACAGACTCTTACACCCTTTCCCTTAGTTCCCTGGGTAATTCTGACTCCAATAGTAGGAATCTTTCTCTACATGGGATTGGACAGTTTCGTTATCCAGGAAGAACTTCAGTACTGACCTGGAAAAACTTGTTTCCGTTCTCTTTTACCATCATCATGAACCGGCAATAAAACAAATTAACACTGGTTCTTGTAATCTAGGGTTACAAGGCACTTTACTCACAGGTTGGACTCCAGCTTCCATCATAGTACAAATGGTGGTGAGAGGTCAATATACAGCCATTTTTAGGACTAAACGATACTGAACCATTGGAAATTGCAGACTATTTACTGTTGTTTCATAATAATTGTGGGATGAGTTTTGGAAGCTCTTCTGAGAAAGCCAGTTTAGTAAGAATGGAGAGAGAAAACCACAATTTGAATAAAGGAAACCCAAGAGGCCTAAAGGAAGTAAAGACATGATGGTAGTTCTTCCTCTCTTGTGGCAAACCCTACAAACAGCTGTGCTTTCTGGTATATAGTGACAAGGTCACATGCTTTGGACAATCATTCAGCAGTTTTGTTCAGCTCAATGAATTCACACTAGATTCTGAGGATGCATTCATGAATTATGTTCATTCCCTCGCTTCACATGACTTAAACAGGCCCCAGATCTGTAAGTCAAGTATTTCACTAATCATTGTTTTCCTGCCCTCTTCACCTGGGTAAGTCCAGGTCAGGTCTGCTCATCATACATGTCTGCTCATCAGCAAAATCCTCCTTTGACCAACTAGCTAGGCTTGGTCTCCCTGTGTTTTTTTATTTCATAGCACTTTTCAATTTGTCTTTTTGAGTAAAATCAACTTTATTTTTCCTATTTCTCTTCAGATTCATCCATTCAATTTCTTAAACAATGACAAACCTTCTAGGTTCCCAGAACTGTGCTGAGTGTCAGGATGCAATGTCAGAGAGAGCAAGTCCCTACTTCTATCACACTTTTAGCATTGTTGTTGACAGCTAGCCCATTGTTAAACAATGTTAATAGCATCGGAAAAAGTCCTCCAAAGTGCTAAGTGAAGTCCTTTGTATTTGCTGATTCCAGACTAACAAAGTTCTTCCCCAGACAACTGCAGTCACCCTGTTCCCTCATTCATTCGACCCTTCTCTGACTTCTTTATTGAGTGTCTTCTCTTATATCACTATCAACTCCTTTATTCTGCTTTATGCATATCACTTCTTTATGTCACGCCGTGAACAGGTACTTTTATCTTGGCTATTTTTTTTATTGATATATTTCTAGCACCTAAAATATTAGCTGGCACGTGAGGGCTCAGTAAATATTTTCTGAAAGTGTAAATGAACAAACCAATACTATGAAAATAGAAGAACAGGGAACAGGATGCTATGGAAATACAAATTGGACACCTATATGTGACTGGAAAAGGTAGACAATAAGGATAGGGTTTCTTGGAGAAAGGTTTACTGTAAGCAATGTTTTACTTCAAATGCTTTCACAGACAATAACTCATTATAAAGCTTGCAAAACCTAGGAGGTATTATCCCACTTTATTTAAGAGAAAACTGTCTCCATGATTCCTAAAAACAGGAAATCAAGAAGATTTCAGTGGAAAAGTCAAATCAACAAAAACATGAATCAGCAGAGGGAAATCTGTCAGGAAATAACACACCCAGTCACTTTATCACTCAACGTCAAAAACACTTTGATTTACTGTATGAGTGTCTAATAATAAGGCAATGATTTCAGTGTTCAGAAATGTGCAAGAGATAGGTCACATGGAAGGCTATATAAGGTTGAGTCACTTGATTGCTTCAAATTTTAGATCCATCTTTCAAAATTGTTTATGGCATGTCTATATTAACAGGAGTTATAGCCTTCAAGTTGTTTAGAAGTGGTGTTTGTGATCAGTCACACTTGTGTAATACAAAGCAGAAATTTTAATGCATTATTTCATTGGATCCTTTCAATGATGGTGAACAATAAGAATATATATACATATAAATATATGTATATGTAAAATCAAAGCTCAAGGATATATTTAAGCCTCAGAACTAAATAGCAGAGCTGGGTAGCAAAGCCCTATACTCTACCTTTATCCCACCTCCTTACATCATATCGTGCTTCATTTTTTAATGGGTGTGGCTGTGTGCCAATAAAACTTTATTTACAAAGCAAATATATTTGATTTGTCTCTTGTAATTTGCTAATCTCTATTAATTAACAACATTTTATTGAGGTAACATGATTATAGTAGTGTAGAAGTTTCAGATGAGCAACATAATTTGATATCTGTACACACGACATCAAGATTGCCACCAAAAGTCTAGTTTCCACCTTTCTTCTTTCAATATGATGGAAAACCCAGATCTCTCCACAGGGTAAAATTCCATTTCATAGCCTTACACTAGATATCCTACCAGACTAAAGAACTTAAAAGAGCATGTCATTGGCAGAAAATAGATGTACGATAGAGATGGTGGATGAACTTTTATTCGGATTGCAGCAAACACCCACAAACTCTCCTGCAGTTGACACCATTCTGATATATAGATGCTTTTTATGTGCTATGAAACAGACTCTGGAAAAACTCAAAGACTAGTCATGTTACATAGTTCTTTTATTATTATTATTATCATCATCATCATCATCATCATCATCATTATTATTACTACGTTTACAAGTAACCAAAGGAACAAGGTAGTTATCTCTGGTCCTCAACATTTCAACTGAAAAGAAGATAATTTGCATTGCCTTTTAGAAAATAAATTGAGTGATTTGGGGCTTTAAGACCTCCCCTACCATCTGGTAGGGGAAGAAATGAAAGCTCCTGAATCAGGCACCAAGCCACAATTCACTCATCCCTGATAGGTAAACAGAACAGAGGCAACATCCAGTTTCCCTCTGGAATGCCCCTCTAGTCATTGGCTAAGTGTGAGGAAATCCATCTTACTGCTTTCTCACCATTCAATAGTCACAGCTATTGGCTTCCAAAGGCATTCAGAGTCAGGATTAGGTCACATGGGGAGCAAACAACAGATTCCTGCTCCCAAGAACAGAAGCAGATTGTCATTTCATTTCAAAGCACACACACTGCTTCCCCTGAGTCATGTGTTATCCAAAGCACTGCCTAAATTGAAGTGTGAAATATGGATCTCTGGTGTTCTGTGCTCTCCAAGAGGATGAGAACTGTGTTTTTCTGCTCGACAATCAAAGTTTTTCAATCCTGAGAATACTGCCTTCCAGCTTGAGGGCAAACTTCTAAAAAGACCTTGGACTATTCCTGCATGTAGTGCTGTGATAGAGTAACACAAGAGCATCATTGGAGTTGGAGCCTGGGAATCTGAGCACCTCACAGCTGAGATTTATGGTGTCTTTAGGTGAGAAGCATCTGCTGGGGAGGGTATAGAGTAGAAGGCATAGAGTAGAAGAGACAAATACAGCTCCTGAATAACCTGCATGATCTCAAATTAGAGATCTGGAGATTTTCTTGTTTATTTTTCCCTTGAAGGGAAAACAAAAATCAAAGCCTCATATTGCTACAGAGAAACCTTCCCTCATTAAATGTGATGAAGCAATACCCTCTTCCCCATATTCTCTGACCTTCTCCTTGACACCATGTCAATGCTGGCTCATGGTAATAATGATAATAGACAACTTCATTGTCAGAGCAAATCACTCCCTTGAAAATTGCTCTCACTTACTTAGTTGACAGTTGGAATCCTGATATCGCAGAGTGATACTGCTTCTGTGAGTCTGCCCTGCTATTCAAATGTCCTTATCGTCCAGGTGATACACACTTAGCTAAAGCTAACATAGCACATCTTCCAACACAGATATTCCCAGCCTACCTTTCAATCTAAATCCTTTGTTGTATGTTTTCTTTTATGAGCACAAGTTATAAATGATTAGAGGCTACTGATGTAAAATGGAAACAGCCCCCTGTAGCTGCAAGTGAAAAGCTCTTCTGTTAGGCAGTCTCCCTCTTTATAATTAGCTCGCACTGCTTTCAGCCTTTGGCAGCAGTAACAAATAGTCCATTTCAAACATGGGGACTTGAAGCAAGATCAGAGAGAACTCTCATGGTACAGAGTCTACATGCTGTCATTTTTTTTCTGCTGAGTTAGATGAAGAACTAAGAGACAGGGCTTCTGGCTCTGAATTTTCAACTACATTTTTAATATAGTCTATATAATTTTTAATATTCATCTAAGCGATTGATGGCATCATAATAAATAATCATCTTTACCCACCAGCATAATTAGAACTGTTTTTAACAAGTGAAAAATTAACATCAAAATACCATTCCAGATTCTTTGTCTAGACTCTCTTGTTTCTCTGGAATGATATACATGGCTATTGTGCCCTAGTACGGAACACCAGCTACCCTGATTCTGCATTCAATACCTTAATCTAAGGGCGCTTCAGGGCATCCAAGTTTATTCACAATTTACCAAGACCCATCGCAGAGCAGAGGCTCAATTAGGGAGTGAGAGTAGAGGGAAGGGAACTAATATCTACTGAGAACCTAACTTTTATTCTGTAGTAGCTGGTGGTGTATTGTTCAGTTGAAACTTTAAAACTATCCCAGGACATAGCATTCTCTCCAGTTTACATACAAGAAAACTAATGATGAAAATGGCTAATCATTTGACCCACAACACATGATTCAAACCCAGATTTATGGTCATACACACTACTCTTTCCTCTGCACTGCACTATCCCAATTCTGTAACACACGCACAGGGCATGGAACATGATAAATGCTTAGGCATTGATATTTGTATTTTAAACACAAGAATATGCCAGCATTTATATTAAATTTTTTTCACTTACATATAACACTCTAGGGAAAAATGTAAAAAATTATTTAAACAAGATCAAAGTGAAGATAAAGAATCCAGTAAGAAGGTGATGGCATTATTCCAAGAGAGTGTTGATAAGGACTGGAAATAAAGTCTACATCAGTTAGGAGTCATGGTTTTCAGCAACATAAATAAAACCAGACATTATATCCTTTGAGTGTTTTGGAAGAGCCTTCATTGGGAGGTTCAGTGGGCTTAGATGGCTGCCAGAAGGCTGACAAGCGAGACCTGAGAATGTACCATAACCGAAAGCTCTGGAAAAATCTAGGGCGCTGGACGAAGAGACCTCATGTAGTGGAGCAGTCTTGGCTATTTCTACCACTACCCTGTAATGAGATGCCTCCAGCCGTCCCCTCTGTTCTCCAACCTCTCATTCAAGTTTTAGAGAACTGGGACTGAACAGCTACTTGACCAAACTTAGATAACACACACAAGATCTAGTTTGGGAAATGGCCAAAGTGAGGGAGGATCTGGCACCCTTGCATTCCATAATGGAATGTTAGCACCTAGAGTTATCTCCTAATGAGAGGCAAGCACAATGAGTGAGAGGTAGGGTACTACTTGGAAGGTAGAATGGATGCTAGGCAGCCAAAAAGATGATCAGTATTCACAAGAAGCACCAGCATTAGAACAGGGGAGGAGATAATAGCATTTGAAGTATCTCATCAAATACTTTTAGAGAGTCTGTGGTGTATATATAGGGTAATGATCTAGTTACTATTGGAGATATAAAGGAAATAAGATTCACACAGAATATGAGAAACACAATAAAGATAAATTACAATTCTGACTCACATATATCATGTGTGGATGCAGACAGTGAGGCACATGAGATTTAAAGAATGGAGAGGTTATCGAATCTAAAATACATAGGAAATGTATATGTAATATTGTGGAAATTGAATTGTATATAAAATTAGGGCCAACAGACAGGAAAAGAAAGAAAATTCTAGTCAAGGAGGATGCTCTGAATAGAGGCATGAAGGGCCAATATATGAGGTGCATTTAGGAATCAATTCATATACGGTGATCTTGTGGAAAGAGTTCATATAAGGAACCATTACTGACTGAAAGTCACTGATATCTAAGATGTACACAGATGTACAATTTTTTGTCTTCTCATCTTATTTAGCTGACTGTGGTCAGTCACTAAACCATTTCATCTCAAGACTTTAGGGTAGAAAGAAAGGAAGGTATTATGTCTTTGGGACTGAGGGTTGGGCTCAAATGTGTCGGTGGTGATGAGAGGAGAAAGAAAGCAGATCACAGAGAGATGGGTATTTCTTCTGGTTCCTGACTCCCTTTCCTGGACCAGGGCCACGTAGGTTGGGCCACACTCATGCAGCTCATTGGCAAGCTGCCAAGTATCCTGGATGCTCCCTGCTACCCCATAATCCTGCCTGCTCCTCCTCCTTCCCACCCGCCTTCAACAGCCTCTCACCATCCTACAGAGTCAAGACCCTGAAAGAGGAGTGGGTCCAGGGCAGGGAATGGAAATCCAGATCCTCCTGGACCTGACTCGCAGTAGCAGGGCGTGTTTTGCCCTGGCAGTTGCATAATGGAGCTAGACCTAACAGGACCATCACTACACTCCACGGCTTGCTGATTTTCAGTGTTCCTACTCCCTTAAGTGATATTGCCTATGGTGTGAAGGGGTAATCTACTAATGACACCCCCAGCTGATGCTTGGAGGCATCAGCCAGGTCTCCAGGGCTCCGCCAACAATTCTGAATGCTTTCATTTCCAGATACCTGCACTCCAGGAAGTGTCTGTCTTCTGTTCTTCTACTAAGCTCACTACATTGGGTCATAAAAATGACATGGCAGAGAGCCAAGATGTACAGAAATCACAGTCAGATAGGCAGCAGTTATGGTAGGCTTTTCCCACAAGGAGACTCAGAGGAGTGGCAGGATGCATTTATCCCATCAGAGGAATGACTCCTGCAACTTGTTTCCTTCCCACCATCCTGTTATCCCTGCAGGGTATGAAATTTGTGTAGTTATGGCTGTAAGAATACATACATACATACACACATGCATACATACATACATACCTAGCTTTCTTAACATAGCATCCCAAATATCCTCTACCCTGGATAGTTTTGTTACAAAGTAGCTTCAATTCAGTCTTCACAAGTGACTTTGCAGGTCTGCCATTAAGAAGTGAGGTCTGTCTCGCAACTCCTTGAATTCGAGTTTAGCAATGTAACTTGGTCTGTCTGACAGAATGAAGTGAAAGCGTTTTTAATTGCATCTCTAAGCATGGGCTTCAGGTCTTAAATATTTCTGCTGGCTCTTTTGGAACCCAGCCTCCATCACGAAAATAATCCGAGGTTTTACTGTGGATAATAGAAACTAGGATAATGAAAGACTAGGTAGAAAAACTGGGATGACCAGTTGAGGTCTCCCAGGCCAAGGGCCCCAATTTGACTTGGCAGCTGACCACAGATACAGGAAGGAGCGCAGCCGAGACCACAAAGACTATTCAACTCATATTTCCAACCCACAGAAATTAAAGCTACATAAATAATTGTTAAAAGTCAGTGATTTATGGGTTGGTTTGTTACACAGCAATAGGAAACTGATGCACACCTCCTTAGGTTTTGGACACCTTATTTCTTTTTTAACATCAGGAATCAGTGCAGTTGTTCCAATTGTGAGCTAAACCTCTCTTCAGACCTGCCCTAGCACTACAACTATATCCAGGTTATTTCAAATTTTACAGATAACATGTCTGAGATTTCAATTCCATCTTGCCTGTCTTTCCTTATTATCCCCACTGTCATTGGGTCTTCATTTCCTTGTTTGGACACTGGAAATAGAGTCCTAACTGGTCTCTTCATGTTTTACCTTATTCTGTGCCCCCCTCACTGTTCACAGAATTAGGTCTAAATACCTTATTTCAGGCCAGGACAAAAATACAACTACAACCACAAATAGTGTTAAGTAACCAATAAGTGTCCATACCAAGTTGAATAAAGTAGAGATTCTTAAGTCTACTGAAGATGATAGAGGCCTCTTTAATTGAGTTGTCTTTACATCTGCAGATGCCTGCTCCATAGCTTAAGACATCTGCCCTGTCCTTCATCCATGGAACCTCTCTGTCAGCATTCTTGCTCATGTCACTGCTCCCCTCAAACACTGCTGCTTAAAATGTTTTCCCTACTTTTCTCAGTTTCTCTAATTCTTTGTTTACCTTCGAGGCAGAGCTCAAGTCCTCATGCCTCTGAAATCTCTACCTCCGCACACACACACACACACACACACACACACACACACACACACACACACACACCTGCTGGTAATGCTACTAGGTGAAAATGGACTCAACTAAGTGAGTCTCTCCCAAGACACTCTAAAGCGAGGTTCATTTTAAACATCTGCCCACTGGAGCCATAAGATAATAAATATGTTATTTTGAACCACTAAGTTTGTGGTTAGGTGTTAGAGCAGCAATAGGAAACCTTCCCATAGAAATAATTAGGACCAGTTCATGGTCCAATTGCTTATCAAGACTTCTCACAGCTCAGGAGCTATGTCTGAATAATTACAAAGACCCGTTTAGACCCCATGATGTAGGCATTACAATTTTTTTCCCAGAAACTGGAGAGTCTTTGAAGAGTCTCTTCAAATTGTTAAAGGAAAGAAGGGAGCAAACGTGTCTTTCCTCTGTGGGCTCATACACCCTATAGGACAATGTTCCATTAAGATTCTGATTAACTGAGATTTCCTATGGAACTAATGTGTTATTGCTAATTTCCAAATTGATGCCTCTCTTCTCCCAGTGAAATCAAGAACTGCCAATAAGTTGCAGGCTGGCTACAGAGCCCCCTCTTCCTCACACATACCCACATACACAAATAGGAAGATGGTCTCCAAAGCTGTAATTTCCTGACTAGCAAGTGTCTTGGGTTTCACTTGAGTGGTTAATGATGAGGTCACTCGAGAGCCTTAGTATGGGGCATTTCCAACCTTCAATTAAAGGACTATCATTTACTCTATATATTAACATCCAGAACAATAAACACAGTGGAACACAGTTATTAGAGGCAGCCATAATCCATGGCCTGCTGTGTATTGATGTCAACCCTGCTGCGTTTGACATCTGAAATAAATCCAAAGAAAGCACTGCATTTTCAAAGCTGGGACTGCATTGAGGATATCCACCCTTGGCTGCATTCCATCTTCCCACCTCCATCTTCTAACTTATTGACATCTTGGGTTCAACCCAACAGTTAAAAACCACTTGTCTTTTCCAGAAAGACATTGAAGCCAACCTTTTCTATGACTAACAATAATGCCCCTGATTTTCAGTTGACTGAACCCAGTATGATTTCTCTATATGATGATAAACCAGTTCAGGATGTTTTCTTTCCTAATCCAAGTATGTCAGAATGGAGTGGGGCTGAAGACAATAAAACAAACAACAACAAAACACTGACTTTATGATGTACAAAAGGAGCCATGGACAGAGTAGATAATATGGAAAACCAGAAAAGCTAAAGGAAATTTTACTCAAATTTAGTTGAAACATCTTATCTCAAAGTCCTCTCCTGTCATTTCCTGCATATGTTTCCCACATTCGTTCAGTAAGTTATTAGTGCTGGGAAGTAGAGATATACATATTAACTGGACCACAGAGTCTAATGAAGAAGACAAAGAATCACTGAATAGAAGTACTTGACATTAACTGAGCTCTTATTATGCTAGGCAGTTGCTAATCTAAGTGTTCTGTATACATGATCTCATTATTTTACTAGAAAATCCGAGTGGGTACTAAGAGCCCTGTTTTGCAAGTAAGGAAAGGGAGCCCTAGAGTGCCTCAGTTCATTTTGCAAGGGCTGGAAGGAGAGCTCAAGCTCAGCCTGGTTCCCTAGTTCACGGCAGCCAAACAAAAAGTGAATACTTCTTCCTGTGTGATAGACCATGTCTGTGTCATCGTCCTAACAAAATATAAGTGCAGTTTGGGGAAACCCAGCCACCTAGACTTTTGAGCTGAGCTCTTACTTTGGGGGATGCAAAATTAAAACAGAATTCAAACAGCTCCTGTCAGGGAGTAGGGTGGCAGAGTGGGGGACTATCAGTGTGTATTCTGCACTTCAGGTTGCATGGAGAGATGTGCTTGGGTCATCGAGGTGATGAAAAGTTGCTGTAGAGCTAGTTGGGGAAGTGAGAACACAAAGGAAGCCTTTTTAGCATCTAAGTCACTGTGGGACCCAGCAACTTTATGACTCGATTAGCAAGCAGGCTTCTTTCTTCAGGAGGCTGCCCACCAGCAACTCGCAGATGCCTTGCTGGGTGAGTCTTGCTCAGGCACTTCCCTAGGAAGGGATCTTATATGGTTCATTGTCATTTCTGACCTGGAGCATCCCTGCGGGAGGCATTGTTAGACCTGACCATGTCATAGGCAGAGGCTGCCCTTCACTCGACCTGTGGACTTTACCTGTACGTGGCTGCCACCTGCTGGACTATCCTGGAACTGGCTGCTGGACCTCCTAATGCAGATTCCTAGCCAGCGCAGGAGGTTTTAGAGAACAGATTGTCAGATTCATTCCATGGCATTCATTCCAAAGGGAGCCTCTAAACTGGCCTTGGTACACAAGAATCTGTTTTTTAATAGTTTTTTGGAGACCTAAAGTCTACAATCCCTCTGATAACTCATCTGAGAGTTTAATCACCTCTCAAATATTTTCCCCATTTTTGATCTGAATGATGCTTCTGTTTAGGTTAATATCCTACTGGTCTGTCTTGATTAGGGATGAAAAGCAGTTGCTGTCAATTCTCTGGGTAAAAGCTCTTTTTAGGCTTGGAGAAAGTTCAATGAATAGGCCTCATTTCTCTGGAAAAATCCCAAGATATATTTTTACTATAAATTGACTTCCTTTAACCTATATTTAAAGTTATTTATCAACTCTGTGACTCTCCCTTGAATGATCTCAACTCAGACATTTTTCCTTACTTGAAGACATGATACCCTTGGTAAGGGTCTGGCTGAAGTACAATACTTCTAATATCATGTATACTCTCTTAAGTGATCATTCCTTTGGAAAGTATTTTCTGAGCACCTACTCTGCTCTTGTAAGACCTGTGTGGGCTATAAAATGAACTTTCCAAAAATGGACTTTCCAAAAGAGGAAGGAGATAATGGTGCAATGCCTGCTCATAGATCACTCTAAACACTTTGTGAGACAGATACAGGCATTGGTGCCTAGAGGTCAACAAAGGAAGAAACTTTCAGCCTGGACACATAGATTTCATGTAGGTAGTGGGGTCCGAACTGGCCTTTGAAAGTATGATATTGTAATGTGTAAAAAAAATTGTATGTATGTGGTCTTGAACCCCATTCCTTGCACAGAGCTCCTAAAATCTGTGGAATTTCCTATGATGAGAGCTGCAGAAGTGTCTCTTGTCATGTTAATGAGATGACTTTGGATCCCAGTTAATAGTGGGAGCTCCTTGCCAGGAGAACCAACCATGTGAAATGTGGAACTAAAAGTTCAATCTCTGGCCTCCTGCCAGGGGAGAGAGCTCAGATATTGAACCTATTTTCAGTGGCCAGTGATTTAACCAATCATGCCATGTAATGAAGCCTTCATAAACATCCAA
The DNA here is from genome assembly GCA_004363575.1 of Solenodon paradoxus. Classification (NCBI taxonomy): domain Eukaryota; kingdom Metazoa; phylum Chordata; class Mammalia; order Eulipotyphla; family Solenodontidae; genus Solenodon; species Solenodon paradoxus. The sequence goes on from RJWH01001443.1 coordinate 270,135, forward strand.
GAGGACTGTGGTCAGTTTCTGAGTTGGTGAACAAACAGAGACCAGAGACCGGGGAGAGTGGCACTTCTTTCCCCATACCTGGCCTTATGCATCTCTTCCATCTGACTGTTCCTGTGGTAGATCCTTTTATAATAAACCAGTAATCTGGTAAACAAAGTGTTTCTGAGTTCTGTGAGTTACTCTAGCAAATTAATTAAACTCAAGGAGGAAATTCTTGGAATCTCTCATCTATAATCAGTTGGTTAGGAACAAAGATGAGAGCCTTGACTTGCAATTGGCATCTGAATTGGGTGGGAGGGGACAATCTGGTGGGCTGACCCCTGAACATATAGGACCTGGTAATACCTCCAAGTTGATAACATCAGAATTGAGCTAAATTGTAGGGCACCTAGATGGTGTTTATGAATCATGGAGTGGTATGGGAAAATCCTGCACATTGGAATTGGTGACTAGAGTTGTTCAAAGAATTCATAGAATTTGATTGCACCTGAAAAGAAGGCCATTAGGAGAGGAAACAATATTCCAGGCAGAGAGAACAGTCTGAGGAAATCCCTGGTGACAGTGAAGCCCAGCCACAGACATGAGGTCTGGCTTGCATTTGGGTAGGTCAAGGGAGAGTAAAAGGAATAGACGGGGCCAGATTAATGGCTCCCCATTATTGGGGAGACTGTGCAATAAATCCAAGTACTGTGTTCACTTTATGTAACTTCTGTTTGATTTTATGAACTTCAAGACAACTTGTTTTTCACCACACTGACCCGAAACCATTTTCAGCTATTCATAATATCACTTTGTCCCATCTAATATTGGCTGTTGGTTTGACTTATTTGCTCCAAGTCCCAGTCTTGTTTTCACCCTTTTGTTTCTCCATTTCTGAGAAATTTGTCTTGCCTTGGCTTTATTCACTCCCACTCTCCTAGCCGAACCTCTGACAAGATCAACTCCAGCTGGCCAATTCTGTCCCAGTCACTCCTCAATTCTTCCCTTGATATAGTGGATCTTCATACTGCTTTCTCCCTTTGGGAGACACAGGAAGGCAGAGCACCTGACGTGAGACCCTGAGTCAATTTCCTGACCATTCTGGCCTCACTGTCCTCTTCTTTGAAAAGAGAGGAGAAGTACCTACCTGACCTCTAGGGTCTTTTCTAGAGCTAAGCTCCAGAAGATAATTTTAATGACCTCTGTCCACAAGCCATAAACTCCAGCCATTTCCACAGAATAATTTCAACATTCCTGGAAAAACTTGCCTATGAAACTAACTGAAAATGGAGCTTGAAACAAATTGGATCTGCTAGGAAGTCAAACAGCTTTGAGTCATTTGTTTCCAACTGGGACGGGAATAGAGGAGAAGATGAGAAGCATACCTACCTTCCCTTTTGCCAAAAGACCTCTTCCCAGAAGGTATTTTCAAAGACAAAGAAAAAATGATGGATTATGAAGCACAAAAATGAGCTACAGGTGGCTGTTCCCTTGTTGAATTAGTCAAACTCTCTCCCTCTCCTTCACTTTTATCATCAGACTGGCCCAGTTTGAGTTACCCTGTTGACAAAAGGTCAGACCTTCCTTCTGTGTGATTCTTGCTGGAGCTGACTTGCAGGTCCCAATTGCCCGCCTCTGCACAGGCACTTTGAGTCACTTACAACCCCAATTCTCGGTCTTTTCTTTAGTACTAACAGCCTTCAGCATCTCTCCAGTAGAAATATGACCTGAAAAATGTTAACAATCAGCAAGTGCCTATCGGGTACTTGAATTAACATGATTTCATCTGTCAGGAAAAGCTTAGAGGGTCATGAAGATCACAGAGTGAGGACAGAAGTGGGATTAAGAAAGGGAGTAAGAGGTCACAAATAAGAATTGCAACTTATCTTAATATTCCTCTATTGTTTTTGTTATTATTATTGTGGTGTTTCATAACATAATTCCACACCAATTATTTTAATTAATTCCCACGATCACCCCATAAAGCTAGATGTTATAAGTCGCATTTTGTAAAAGAAGAAACTAAGGTTTTGATTTTTTTTAATGCCCTGTAGTGACTGAACTTGACAATTCTAATATCACTTGCTTGGACTGAAGGAAGAAAAACATGCGATTGATATTCTAGACTCTAGCGATAAATGAACTTAGGACTGTTTCTAAACATGGCACCTTAAGAAGTGATAGGGAAACCAATGTGCAGTGTAGTCCTGGACCCTGGAAACTGCATAAGTCTGCTCTACTTACCAATAGCAGCTTCAAGCTTCTTGAGCAGAAAAATGTCTGTGTTTAACCCTGAGGCATTGCCACAAGTGTGGCTTAAGAAAATGAAACTGGGAAAGGATAGTAACCATGGGTTGGTGAAAAGTGATAGCAGCTGGATAGTCAAGAAGAAATTTGTGGGGACAATGATGTTCATCTGGATAGGCCATTTCTGCTCCTTCCCAAAGAGAGGAATTAAACACACACACACACACACACGGATAGTCTTCAGGTGATAATAACCTGATGCAAATAATAGAGAAGTTTTAAAAATGCTTACCAAGAAGAAAAGTCTTGCATTTCAAGATAGCCTCAGGAATGTGAACCATGCTTCTCTAGCTTGTTATTGTTGTTTGTTTAAACACTTTAGACTTTCTTGGAAATTTAATGATTTAAGTATCTCATACAAGTATCCAGAGAAGATTCCAAGCACTCTCTAAGCCTTGACTTCTTCTATAAATGGCTAATGGTAGGCCAAATTATTTGCTAATTGGATGTCTAACACCCGTGCTTTAGACCCCAGTATCCTCCTTTTCTACAAGGCCCTTCCCTTAGTTTGAGTAACATGGTGTTTATCCTTCAAGCCCAGGTCATTATCATTCCTGCCTGAATTGTTCTCTGATAACCCCAATTCATTCCTTAACACCGAATTCAGTTACATGGATTTTACAACTGGCACTTCTGTTCTTAATTAATACCACTGTATTTCTCTCCTTTAAGGGAAGACTGTATATTTTGAAATTCCTCTTATTATGGTTAGTGTTTTTTTGTTTGAGGTTTTCATAAAGTACTGTGTACATTGTCTTATCTAACTACACAGTAATGCAATAAGCTAAACCTGGAAGATTTATTCTTCTGTAAATGATTGGTGTTTTGGGTCTCTGGCGCTTAGCACAGAGCCTAGTACGTAGGAGGAATTCGATGAATGCTTATTTAAGGAGTGATTAAGTGAATGAAAGTTAGAAGGTATGTTGAGATTATTGATTTGTTTGATTAGAGGATCCACAAGTGGATGACAAAGTGATTAACAATTCAGTCTCTTGTTATTTAGAGTTATACCAAGGCTGAAGTTATGGGAAGGAAACCATAACTTAGTCTTAGAGAGGAATCAAACCATAACTTAGTCTTAGAGAGGAATCAAAACAAACAGTTTATGTCCAGTCCATGACATTGTTGTGTCTGAAATGCCAAAAGGAAAAAAAAAAAAGGAAGAATAAACATAAGTCATGTAACTAGCAAGATGTTATAATCAAATTATTTTGGTCACTGCCTCGTAGTCCTAACCGTAGGAGTCCACAAAGAAGATAATATGAACTATGTCAAGCACAGAATTCTGGTGCGTGTATTTCTCCTCAGCTGTGTGCACAAGTACTCATCAGCTCCTTCATGACAGTGGGCCAATAATGGTTTTTACTTTTTAAGATCTTTCCACTCAAGTATTTGGAAGTAGATAATTCCATACCTACACAATGCAGCTCTACATGATCTATGTAGAACACACTCTATAACAACCTACAACTTTGAATGCCCAGGAATGTAAAAACCAGTTACTACCTCTAACACATATTAGAGAACAATGCACTTGCTGGAAAATTATAGAGGTAATAGAATCATAAAATCTTAGTTCTAGAAGGCTCTTAGATATATAGTGCTATGCCTTATCCGACTCATAAAAAAACATTACCCACAATGTTAAACATCTTTGCATGATCACATAGCTCATCAGGAATACTGATGACTTACCCATTAGAGAGATTTATTCTTCTATGTATAGTTAAAGTACCTTCTTTAAAAGCATGATCTAGCATGGTGAACCATTCAAAATGAAATCTATAAAATAAATTCTAAGGTTGTCAGACTTTGTAATATCGTAAAATTGGGAATAGTTCATCAAAGTATAGGTTGAGTTTTCTTTAGGATACTCTCCAATATGCTATAATTTCTGACCTTTTGGAGAATATTTTCTGGGAGTCAAAAACTTCAGAAGATTTAAAATGTAGGCTTTGGAAGGACTACATCAACTTGGAAGACTATAGCAGTTTCTGCCAGAGTGGAGGAGTAGAGGCTGCCCTCCTCCCAACATAAAGACTGCACTTTGGCTGCTAGCGGATTCTGCAGACTCAGAGCTTTGGTGACCTGAGACAAACACTGAGGAACAACAGCCACTACTGCTCCAGAGAAAGAGTGGCCATCTTGATGACGAAGAGTAGGTGAGGAAGCCTGGTACAGTACGAAGCTAAACCACAGATTTAGGACTCAGTATGAGTCGTGGCAGTGGGGTGGAGCTGCCAGAGGACACGAAAAGGTTGAAGACCTGGTACAGAGTCAGCAAGGAGCACACCTGGTAGGGCTGGGACACGGAGGCATGGAAGACTGTTTGGTGTGGGTTGGAGGGAGAGCCAGAGACCCCAGGAATTTCACCTGCATGGTGAAATTGTGCTGGATGCCACCACAACTGGAAGGCAACTGGAAAATTCACCACTCCCAGCCCTGGCCCCACCTCCCTCCCACCTCAGAATATTTCATGCCGGAGCCTCAGAATATACTCAACAGATATTCTGCCCACCGGATATCCCACCCCAAGGATTAAAGGAAGAAGATAGTCTCCCTGACAGGACCAAACCTCAGTGCTACCTATTAGTGCCACCCTGTGGGTAGAGGCAGAACTGCAGCCTGATTGCTAATTATGGGCCAGGAACAAGGCAATCACCCTACACAACACCATCACTGCAGGGAAACAGAACATTCAGATATATCAACAGAATACCAAACAAAGCAAAGACACAGAGGAAATATACATGAAATGATGGGTCCAATAAAAAACCCAAGGGAAAATCTGACTACAGCAGATGTATACAAATTACTTGAAGAGGAATTTAGGGTAACAGTGGTTAACATATTCATGGGAATCCAGAAAACAATAGAAGAAGTAAAGAGAACATCAATAAAGAAAGAGACTAAATGAAATAAAATATCAAAGAAGTGACAAATATAATATAATAACTGAACTGAAGAATTCAGTAGAGGGACTCAATAAAAGGATAGATGAAACTTCCAATAGAATCAGCGAACTGAAAGATAGAGCAGAGGAACTCAATCAAGCAAACCAGCAAAGAGATTTAAAAAAATTGCAAAGAAATGAAGACAGCATTTGGGATAACATCAAAAGGAACAACATTTACATCATAGGGATCCCAGAAAGAGAAGAGAGAGAAAAGGGTGCAGAAAATATATTTCAAGAAATAATAGAGGAGAACTTCCCCAACTTGAAGAATGAAGCAAGCCTCCAGACCCAGGAAGCTCAAAGAGTTCCTAATAAAAGAAACCCAAACAGAAATACACCTAGACACATCATCATCAAAATGTTAAAAATACAAGATAAAGAGTCTTAAAAGAAGTCAGAGGAAAACGTGTCACATACAGAGGAGCCATACGATTGTCAGCAGATTTCTCAATTCAAACTCTGCAGGCCAGAAGAGAATGGCATGTTATAGTCAAAGTTCTTATAGGAAAGGATTTTCAACCTACGATAATATAAGTGGCACTATTATTAGTTAGAATTGAAGGAATGATTTAAAAAAAACTTCTGACAAGCAGAAGTTGAAAGAGTTCATCACCACATAACCAGCTCTGCAAAAAATATTCAAGGGTGCTCTATAAAGCATAAAGAAACCTCACATAAAAACACTAAGACCGCAAACATAAAAAATGGAGAGGAAGAGAAGAGAGCAAAAATGTGCATAGTTAAAATGAGTGGAAGACTAATATGCTTTCAAATAAAAATAGGAAGTAAACACAGAACTGTTAAAGCTAACTTTAGGGTAACCTCAAAATACATCCCCAGAGTAAAAACAAAGAAGAAAACAAAAATAGAAACCAATCAAAATATAATCACACCCATCCAACCTAAGAAGAGAAAGAAAAGAACAAAGGCATTGTCTGGAGCAACATACAGAAGACAAATTACAAAATGACACTAACCAGCTACATATCAATAATCATGCTAAATGTTAATGGACTGAATTCATCAGTGACTGAATAGATTAAAAAGCATAATCCAAACTGCTGCATTCAGGAAACCTACCTTCTTTCCAAAGGTAAATAAAAACTCAAAGTCAATGGCTGGAAAACAATCCTACAGTCTAGTGACAACCACAAAAGAGCAGGAACAGCTATATACGTATCTGATAAAACAGAATGAAGGAGTAGAGGCTGGATGAGACCATAAGTCAGTCCAACCAATGAGAAAAGGTAATAAAGGGTTATTGTTGAAAACAATCTGCTATCCAACATTGGGGGAAGAGTATGGTTTTCTGTTAACATTAGATTTGGCCATATAATATGCTTTAGCCAAATATGCACAAATGGAAATGATATGTGTTATCTCCAAGAAGCAGTTATAAGAGTAAGTGTATAGTTTACCATGCTCTCATTTGCCTGACTTTGGAATCATGGAAGTATGTAATTGTTTTATCTCCCATGTGCTAGGTCCCAAGTGGCTATAATGACATTTCTTTGGCAGATCACCGGTGGAGCAAGAGATATGACCTGTATTTTAGTTTCTAAGATTTAGCAGCTTATATTTGGCAGGATATAGCCTATCTAGTCTAAAAGAGACTAGAAAGTCAAACTGGGGAGTCTACTCATTCAGAGAAACCTATTCATTCTGGGAATTATGGTTTATGAATCAAAATGGATAAGGTTAGATTTCACCTCAGCTGTAGACCTGTAATTTGCCAGCATGTAAACTGTTTACATCATAAATTTCCTGGCACAATGAAGCATTCTGTAGTCTTTGTAATGTCTCAAGTCAAATGATAAGTCACAACAGAGAGGAGGGGTCAGAAAGGCCAATGGAGAAAAGCCGTTGCCCCTTGGTCTCCAAAGTGGAGATCTACTCTCAGTGCAAGAGACCATGCATCACCATTTATGCTTTTGCCTTTAACATTCCCATCACATTTTTACTCCAATTTCACTTCCAACACCTTTCCCACCTCCTTTACAGTGGTATCTGGTGGATCTGAATAGGCATGTCCGCTCATTTGATTACATATACATGAGAGTATATGTGTTGCCTGTGCATGCGCACATATGTATATTCAAATATCCAGAAAGTGTTTACTGGACAGAGAATAATTCTAGATGCCCTTCTCCATATAGATGCTCTCTAAACTATCCAGCTTCTATAGAGGAAAATTAACTTAGAGCTAACATTCAATGGCAAGTGATGTTTACAGCTGCTACAACGACCTGAGCCACAGTATTCTCTCACAACAGGGTCATGCAGGAAGAAGGCCTGAACTTGTCTATTACTCTAGTCTATACCCTCCTCCAAACAGCAGATAAAATGTATTAGGCAAGTTAAGCAACTGAACTGGCAATTTTTTAAATATAATGTTTTAAATATGAATTAAAAAAAAACCAGTTGATCAATAGAAACTAGAAGCAATCTTCATTTTATGAAGAGTCTATCTCTACATGAGAATCCTAGAGAGCTGGTATTGAGAGATACAGTAGTCCACTCTCCTCTTTTTATTGATGAAGAAGCTGAATCCCAGGGAGGTTGAGTGGTATACCAACTCCAGCATGCTGCTACATCCAAGGACACTTGGGAGAGGTTCCAGTTGCAGGCGAGTCCCTGGTTGATTTATATAGATAGACTGAAACCTGTGTTTTAAGCTGAATCTTCCTTGGGCTGAATTTGCTTCTTTTTCTCTGGTCTTTTCATCACACAACTGCTAGTACCCTTTCATCATGTACCTATTTATTTTGTGTTTCACTAAATGCTCTTTACCAGACTTACAAAGGCTATTTTTGGTAGCTTCCTGGACACAGAAAATGTTTTGTTTAGGCCCCACTTTGTGTTCAGGGAATCTGGGGTCTGTTGAAGTTGATTGAATTTGAAGAGGAAAGAGACAAAGAGCTAGACAAACAGAGAGATAGTTACAGATCTGGCTTGCAATTTCTTCCTTCCCTCTCCAAATTTCTCTCTTTCTGCCCCTGTCTTCCCCCAACCCCCTCCCTATAGTTAGAACTCTGTATCAGCCACTGAAGTAGTTCTGAAACCAAATGAGAGCAGGAAAAGTTCACACTCTAAAGGGTGCCACAATATCAAAATGTCATCAATTATTACAGTTTTAAATCAGAGAGCCCATAGGAAATATCTGTCTACCACAAATTATAATACAGCTATAAACTATTCTCTGTCATAAGTACTTTTCCATGAAAACAACAACACTTTCTAGTCATCTAGGCCATAAATATAACATAACTTAGGTTGCAGCTGATCTTTATGCATTTTTAAGTGGAAAGAAGACTTCAAATTCCCTAAGCATGGTAACTTTTTAAGCTTATACAGCTTGACTTCTCAGTTGAAACCCATTTTAGGAAATGCAGCTTTTTTCCAAGAGAGCTTTTGTAACTCTACCCTCCAGAAAAGTAAGCATTGATTTAAAAACTCTTTACATGTCTAGGAAGAATCTTTGGACAGACAAGAGAAGCTAATCATTTTCCTCTTTACCTAGAGATAAGACTAGATGCATTTAAGTTCAAACAGGAACTGAAAAATATAGATTAGATATTAGGAAATCTATTCTTAGGGTAAGTATAAACTAAAATCTCTGTGTTAGGAGACATTGTAAAGTATCTTCTCATGTTATATACAATTTAGAGATCCTTAATCTGAAATAATTTGTATAAAGTCATATCTAAAGACAAGGGTATGCATTAGATATCCCATCCCCAAAGATCACAGAAAGAAATAATCAAGATCAAGACTCCAAGAAGACCTCACTGAAATAGGACCAAAATTTAGTCAGCGAGGAACATGAATTTCACTAGGGAAATCTCCATCCACTCTTCAGTGTGTTTGTCTATTTTTTTAACATGGATACCAAAAGGCAAATGAAAATTTTCATTACTTCATATTTTGGTACATTTAAGAATGAGAACTTGAAACAGTTAAGATTCAACTTACTCCTAGAAAAACAAGCTTAGATGGATGACATGTACTTTAGAGAGCTTCAATGCATATGTGAGGAGTGTTACAAAAAGGAAAGTAAGCTGTAATGAAGTGTTTCACATGGACTAAATATATAGCCTGATCTAAGGAGTTGAGAAGAATCTGCCTGGGGCTATAACCTATAGAATTGGACCGTTAAATGAGAACTAAAAAAAAAGGTATAGGTAAATGGCTAAGAGGCCATTAGGTAAGAAAGCATTCTATGCTTTAATGTTCTGTGAAGTAGGAATATAACATGTCTCAGTCAGGTTAGACTGCTACAACAAAATACCCTAAAATGCCTGGCTTAAGCAGCAAATGTTTGTTACATTTCTGGAGGTTGGGAAGTTCAAGATTAAAGTGCCTGCAGATTCAGTTTCTGGTAAGGTCTTTCTTTCTGGTTTTCAGATGGCCACCTTCTTACTGCATCCTCACTTGGTACAGAGAGAACTGTAATGAGGGTTCCACTTTCATGATCTAATTACTTTCCAAAGGTCCCATCTCCAAATACCATGACATTGGGAATTAAGTGGTCAACATATTAGTTTGGGGGCACACAAACATGCATGAAGTAAGAATTGAAAGACAATAGTCAGTGCACCCCTGTGGCTCAGGGGACTAAGGTGGCTAAAGTGGAGGTCATTTAAAGCCCAAGAACCTGGGCCTTAAAAAAAATCCTATGGTACAGAAATTAGGATGAACTTGATGAGAGTTTAGACTATTGAAAGACACAGTTAGATCAAGAAGCATACCACAGGCCATGAAAGAATTTGGGTTTCAGCCGAAGAACAGTGAGAATCAGTTGATAGGTTTTAAGTAAGGAAGTAACATCTCCAAATTTTTATTTTTAAAAGCTTACCTTGTGGTATAGATGGCTGAGATGCTGTCATGTGGGCCTTATAAAATCCAGGGACCCAGTTTCTTCCTCCTCACCCTCCCTTCCTCCCTCCCATCCTTTCTCCCTCCTTCCCTTCCTTCCTTTCTTCCTTTAAAAGATCTTAGTCATAGTATGGAGGAGAGCTTGCAGGAGAGAAAAGGTAGCACTAGGAGATGAGTTATGAGACTATGATGTAGCCCAGCTGTGAGGTGCTAGCTCAGATTTCCCCTTCTATCCCCCAGTTGGCATTCCTATGAAACCTTTTACAAGCCAAAATACTGTAAAGCAAGAAAGCAATTACCATTGATTTATATGGGAAAAGTTTGTAGCATTCCCAGATCCCCCCAAAAATCTACCGTATCATACTATATTTATGCATATAAAACCTAAAGTATCACTAACCTAAAGTAAAAGCAGGAATGATAGGACAAAAACACAGCCTGTATCATTCTCTGGTTTCTTTTTATCTATATTTACTTCCTTCAAAACCCTATCTCGATTCGTATCTGGAAATACTGTACACTAGTAACTTCCCAATTTCTACATTTAGCCTACACGTGAATGCTAGATTCATACATTAAACATTTGTTTGACATCTCTATTCGGATGTCTAGCACATATCTCAAACTGAGATATCCAAAGATTGAATTCCTGACCTTTCCCCCAAAACTATCCAATATGGTCTTTGAATTTTAGTAAATATCAGTTCTGTTTTTTTCTAATGACTTGGCCAGAAACCTTGTAGTCCTCCCTGACTTCCCTCTTCCTTTCTCATCTCACATGCAGATAATCAGCAAAGAAACTCATAACTTCTTACCTCTTCTACTGTGCTAGCCTGTTACCATTATCTATTATTCTAATAGCCTTCTAGCAGGTCTCCTTTCTTCTAAATTGCCCTCCTACAGTCTATGTTATTACATACATTCCTGTTAAAAGATTGATAGGATCATGATGCCTCTCTGCTCAAAACTAGCAATGGTTACTGCATACCTGCTAGAATGACTACACTCCTGCATGTATGCATTCCAATTAGAATGACTGAAATCATTTTTAATCTGACATACTAAATGCTGATGAGGAAGGAGAGTAACTAGAACTCTTATACATTGGCATTGGAAATACAAAATACTACAAACATTCTAGAAATCAGTTTGGTAGTTCTTATAAAGTTAAATATACCCTCGTGATATACCCTGACAATCAAACTTCTAAGGATTTACGCTAAGGAAATTAAAACTTGTGCACACAAAAACTTATATGCAAATATTTATTACAGCATTATTTGTAACTTCCAAATGCTAAAACAAATCAAAAATCATTTAATAAGTAAAAGACATGATGTATCCATACAGTGGGATATACTCAACATTAAAAAAATGGCATATTATTATTATAGCATATTATGTGTATTATGTTTATATGAACAGCATGAATGTTATGTTATGACTTATATTGTATATACATGTATAGAGAGTGAAAGAAGTTAGTTTCCAAAAGTTACTTATTGTAGGAATACTTAATATCCTAAAAACAATTTGTGTCAATAGTAGAGATTTGGAGAATTCTCTTTCTTTTAATATTTCAGAACCATAGCCCTAAAGCATTTTATTTTGCAACAAAATCACTTTCACAAGAGTGAAAATGCTTCATGTTTTGGAAGTTCAGTTTGTCCTTTTTGTCTCTAAAATGTTATGAGGTATGAGCACAAACATATTTCAGCCCAGGGCAAGTAGACAGCCTGCTCTCAGCTGCCTGCTGATGGAAGGACAACTTGTATGGAGTCAAGAGGACATGGAGCAACAGGCTTGTTGCTTGGCTTGTTTTTGTCCTCATGTCCAGTGACCTGATGTCCTTCCTGATGCTGGTGTACCACTTTGTTGCCTAAGGTGTATTTTCCTTAACATCCCAGAGCATTTACTGACTAATTTCCTTACTGGTATTAATAACCTAACCTAACACCAGAAATTCAACCTACCTTTTTTGTTAGTCTCTTCTGGGAAAATTCAGACTGCTTCCTGATAACCCATAAGATGAGATCATTAAATAGTTTAATGTTGCTCCTTCTTACACCCACCTTATTTGTTTTTATCATATTCATTCAGTAAATATTTATTGAATATCTACTATATCCTAGGCACAGTGGTAAAGGGATATCTAAAATCTTCCATTTATCTCATTCTCTTGCTTCTGAAAGTGGTTTACAAACTCTCCTTATTACCTATTAATATTTCTGATTGCGGTCTCAGCTTCCCCATCTTGAAGCAATCACTCATGCTGTCACTTCCCTAAGCCTTGTCTCCTTGTCCCATTTTCTTTTTTTAATTTAATTTTTGAGGTATAATTGACATAAAATTGTATTAGTTTCAAGTGTATAATGTGAAGATTTCATGTATGTATATATATATACATATATAGCAAAATGATCACATGAGTCCAGTTAACATTTATCACTATACAGTAAGAAGTTTTTTCTTGTGATGAGAACTTTCAAGATCCCCTCTTCCTAACTACTTTCAAACATGTGATATATATAGTATTGTGAACTATAGTCACCATGCTGAACATTACATTCCTATGACTTATGAATTTTCCCCACCCCGCATCGTCCCCTGGGCTCTAGGTCACAAGCCTGGGTCCTTGGGCTTTAAATAGACTGTATCACCACCATCTCAGCTGGGCCACAGAGTGTGTTGATTTCTTCATTTTATAAACAGAAACGTGTACCCTTTGACTCCCTTTATCCATTTCACCCACATCTACCCTCTGCCTCAGGCAACCACCAATCTGTTTTATATACTCATGAGCTTGGCTTTTTTGTTTTGTTTAAGATTCCATATATAAGTGAGATCATATGGTATTTATCTTTCTCTGAAAAATTTCACTTAGCATGATGCCCTCAAGATTCATCTTTGTGCTCACATGTGACAATATTTCCTTTTTTAATCACTGAACAATTATTGATGGATGTTGAGGTGGTTCCCTATCTTAGCTATCACAAATATGAACATGAAGTGCATATATCTTTCAAATTAGTGCTTTCATTTTCCTCAGATAAATATCCGGAATTTGAATTGCTAGATCATTTGGTAGTTCTGTTCTTAGTTTTTGGAAACTTCATGCCACTTTTCTAGTGGCTGCACCGATTTGCATTGTACTATGGTTCTCTATGTCGTCTCTAGCACTTATTTGTTGACTTTTTGATAACAGACATTCTAATAGGTATCAGGTGATATCTTGTGTCATTTTGGTTTTTTTTTTTTTTTTTAAAAAAAAGGAAATATGCAGGCAGAGTCAGGCAGACTGGAAGAGAGAGGACAAGGAAGCATTTTATTTATTTCATTTAATTGTTCATCTTGGTTGTTCCCACTGGTACCAGGACACAATCCTGGGACCTTGGGATGTATGTGGACTCAGTCCAACTGCGACTCCACCAGAAACCCCTTCATTGTGGTTTTGCTTTCCTTGATGACTGGTTGAACATCTTTTCATGTACCTGTTGTCTGTCTGTATGTCTTCTTTGGAAAAATGTCTATTCAGATTCTCTGTCCATTTTTAAACTGATTTGTGTTTTGCTATTGAGTTGTATATATGTGATATTAACCATGTATCGGATAAACAATTTCCAACTAATCCCTCCCACTCAGTAGGTTGTCTTTAGATAGTTGTATTTCCTTTGCAGTACAGAAGTTTTTAGTTTGATGCAATCTTTATTCTTTACTTTTTTAAATTTTGCTTTTGTTGTCAAATCCAAAAATATCACCAAGACCACTGTCAAAGAGTTTTCTCCCTATGTTTTCTCCTAGGAGTTTTGTAGTTTCAGATATTGCATTCCAATTTTTAATCCATTTTGAGTTAATTTCTCTGTATGGTGTAAAATAGTGGTTCGCTTTCATTCTTTTGCATGTGGCTGTCCAGTTTTCCCAACACAATTTATTGAAAAGACTGTGCTTTCTTCATTGTACATTTTTGGTTCCTTTGTTGTAATTTTTCAAGAGAGGAAGGAAAGGAGGAAGGGAGGGAGGGAAGGGAGGAGGAAGCATTTGTGTTTATTTTGATTTTTCTCTCTGGCCCTGGGTTGCAAACCCTGCGTGTACTCCCTTTGTTTAAATTAACTGCTTATCCCATTGTTCTTGCTGAAACAATAAAGGTCCTCTCACAACAAGATTATAATCTTTAATTCACAAAGACAAGATTTTAGTCTCAGTTATCTTAAGTGATTTGTGCTTCCAAGTATTTCATTGCTTTCTAAAGTAGATTTTGTTTTGCTCATTCAAAATTTTTTCCTGAGTGTTTAGTGGAGTAATGTTTTAAATAGCACCAAATAATTTCATATTTAAGATTCCTCACTCCAGACCTACATATGAATACGAACTGAATACAAACTGAAACTTTTGTCTCCTCAAAATCACTATAGTTACCTGCCCAGTTTGCTCATTTCCCAGAGTTAAGAATGTTTATTTCAAGAATCTCTGTCTCAAGACAAAGCAGCCCTTCCAAAATGTCTGGTTATTTCCTTGAAGGAATTTCCTTAGATGCTTGTCACTTAGTACAATTTTTATAATATGGTATTACTTGATAGATATTAGACCAGGAATAAAGAGAAAATATGAGCTATAACCAAGATATTTAAGTTTTAGTTGCCCCACCTTCATGTGGCAATTATTCCTTAATTCCCTTCACCCTCCCTAACCTCAAAAATACTACATTCACATTTAAAAAAAAAAAAACACACTTTCTCTACTAGACACTAATCAATCAAAGTAGCCTGTAGAAAGTAACCCTAGGCAGTAGTGGGAAATACTGCATAGCACTTTACTAATTCTCTTTTGAAGGTTCAGAGTGCTTTTATTTTCTCTTTCATTGCTATTTCACAGAAGTTGAAAATCAACTCAAATCTACTAAAAATCAGTAATGCTATTTTAGGTAACGTTTGCATCTTTATAAACAAGGAAAAAATTGAGACCGTATATCTTATAGACAGGCAATTTGAACACCCAATTAAATACCACATGGTGGGATATACCTAAAATTTCTGAATAGTTTTCTGAGTTACTAAATACTAAATTTTCCAATA
This sequence comes from Solenodon paradoxus, assembly GCA_004363575.1. NCBI lineage: Eukaryota > Metazoa > Chordata > Mammalia > Eulipotyphla > Solenodontidae > Solenodon > Solenodon paradoxus. The sequence goes on from RJWH01001443.1 coordinate 285,324, forward strand.
AGAAAGTCAGTTTCTTCTTCAGTATCTTCTTATTTTTTCTCCTACCTCAAAGAGGAAAAAATAGCATCTGTGTAAAGGCTCAGGACAAAAATCTATTACTCCAATAACTGAGTTCACAGGTCTCTCTAGCTGACTTTTCAAACTCTCTGTCATCAATTTGGCTTCAGTTCTAGTCTATTTTGGCCCTCTCCACTGGCTTCATCTCAACTCATGCTGACACATATGGAGGGGGCTGAATTCAATATCAGGGTAGACAATTTATGAGCACTTATAATCATACACCACCCACATGCAATTAAACCTGAAAAGAAATTATGGATATCCCCCACTGCAATGTGAAAATCCCCATCCTCCAGGTAGCTCAGTTTTTCCAGATTACCTTTTCCAAGGCATGAGTCCTCACAGTCTGGAGCCAAAACGGGAAGCCATTTTTCATAGCTTGAAGCATTCCTTCAATTTCAGCTCTACTGTGAGCAAGATTTTTCCCCTGTGGGTCTTTCCCTTCCCACCTTGTGCTATAGTTGAGTTTTCACACAAAACTACAAAAAGCTGAAAAACCCTGACCACACACCAGTCACCCAACAGTGAGAAGACACTACTGTGTCAGCATGCACATTTTAGAATTTGACCTTGCACTGAGGGGAAAAAAAAAGTGTAAAGAGGAAATACCATTGCAGAGACCTACCAGGAATAAGCTGTAACTGGAATAAATGACTTTGCTTTCCATCTCTGTTGTTTTAGGTTTCTTCCAATTTCCATTTTATAAAATGAATCTGTTGACCTATCTATCCATCACTAGGACTCCCAGTAGACTGCTAATAGCAGCATGAGGGACTAGAGTTAATTGACGGCACATGATCTAGGAAGTTGGGGAAGAGAGCTGAGGTCAAAAAGAAAAAGATACAGGCAAGAATGATGAAATAAATCCAGAGGGAAGTGTCAGAGGAGGTGTGCCCTGTTGAACAGAGGCTGAAGTGAGCTGAGAAGTAGCTGCGATATCATTCTAGAGTGTATGTGTGTGTGTGTGTGTGTGTGTGTGTGTGTGTGTGTGTGTGTGGAGAGTAGAGAGAGAGAGAAGATCTCCTGACCTAAGCAGAAGCACATGTCCTTGAGTATTATACACATCAGAATCCTGATAAAAAAGAGATGACTCATCCAAATGGATTATCAAAGAGTTTCATGAAAGGGCTATTTAAAAAGAGGATGGAGTTAAAGAAAACCAAAATAGGATAGTTTTGGGAGCCTTCAGAGACTGAAGCCACAGGGGAGAAAGCAGTTGCTAAGATCTGATGATAACTGTAGCTATGGGAAAGGACTACCCAACAGGAGCCAAGCCCCTGGAAAGAGGAAAGAGGCCATTGTCAACCTGTGACACAGGCAGGAGATTCAGGAAATGCATATCTTGGTCTGTCTCCCCCCAGCACTCTCATTTACCATTGCCATTGCAACTGAAAGTCATTGGGCATAGGATCCTGATTAAAGTAGTTCATGAAAGTCAAACCTCCATGCAGAGTTGAATAGAAAAAGCTACACAAGAATCTAGTGGGGCAGAGAATACTAAAGTCATCACCTTTTGCACCTCAGCATCTATTTACCCCTTTCTCTGGTTTAAAAAAAAAAAAAGGTGTCTCCAATATAGGAAACACCATTCCAGTCAGTGGCTATATCATCATAAGTCACTGCATTCTATTATATTGCAGCATGAAATATAAAATGAAAGCCAACACCATGCTCCTCCATGTAACATAACATTGGGGATGTGGAATATGGGAGCTTGTGGGGTTTGGGTGACACATAGCAGAGCTCCTACTGTCCTTGCTTTTGTATCTGATCGCAGGCCTGAGTTACTAACTAAAGCTGCTTCTTTCTAATACCCATTCCCTTTCCCCACCCTCCCTGCAAGCCTTCTTTACACAAAACACTAATTCATGGTTTAGACCAATGTGGTGGAAAAATACTAAGAGAAACGCAAAAATTTTCTGTGCTCCAAGCATAGTCCTTTCATATTTTCATTTATAGGCAACTTCAATCACTGTTGGTGGCCCTATCTCATTGCCTAGCAGCATGAGAAGCCAGTTTCAATTTCCAATCTAGCATAACCATAACTTTATCCTCTTGGAGGTATTCTTCCCTTGGGGACTAGAACTTCCAAAACCACCAACCCCATGGTTGTGGAGGTAGAAATAAAAAGTGCTTTACATGCATTATTAGGTATAATAATTGAGAAGAACCTCTTCCGCCTCCACATCTTGATTCTCAGATCCATGAATTTTGGCTCTCAAAGGGATGGCATGATATTCTGGTCTCTATTTTGAAGCATATACTCTGACCTCACTGTTTGTTGTCTCCCTAATTGCAGCTGAGGATTTGACCCATACAAACATATTCGTGCAATGGAATATATCTCACAATTACTGACTTAAATGGTTGACTTAGAATTTTTGACTTTACAGTGGTGTGAAAGTCATACACATTCAGTAAAAACTGAAGTACCATACTCTTGTGATGCTAGGCAATAGCAGCGGGCTGTGGCCCTCAGTCAGCATGTCTGACCTAATTTTCAACTTACAGTAGGTTTATCAGATGTAACCCCATTGTAAGTAGTCCTGCCTACAAATGACGAGGCAGTGAACTTATTGATTGGGAACCCATTTCCACACTCAATCATTCAACATGGGGTAAAATGAGGGTTGAGAGGAATAAGGTATCCTATAAGTCTAGGAATGGTATTGCTAGCAGAAGTTTCAGGAGCAAGAAAATACCTTCTTAGAATATATAAATCTTCCTTTGAGGAAAAATGGCTGCTGCCCCATGCAGTAACAGGCTCAATAATCCCCTAGAGATGCTGTCATATTAAAGACTTACATTGTTCTTTGCTATTGGCAAGTTGGATATTGAGAATAAGCTTCCCAGCTGCCTTCTTTACACTTTAAAAAAAAAAAAAAAAAAAAGACAGAAGGCTCTGTGAAGATGGAGGAAGAGATTATACAGTCACAAACCAATGGATTCTGGAGCAACAAGATGCTAGCAGAGGAAAGGAAGGAGTCTCCTCTGGAGTCTTCCAACGGAATTAGGTCCTACTGATACTGTATTTTGGATTTCTAGTGTCCAGAATAATGAGAGAATAATTTCCATTGTTTTAAGCCACCAAATTGATTACTGCAGCCACAGAAAGCTAATGTAGTCAGTCATTTTCTTTTTACTAGAACCCAGTGACAAGGCAGAAGTAAAGTCATTTTTTTTAAGAAAGAGAATCTTTTTTTATTTTATATTACTTTTTTACTCTGGCGCCAGGTCGGAAACCCCAGGTGTTTGGACTTTATATGCTCTGCCACCGTCTCAGTGACTTGAGCCACAGACATGCCCAGCAGAAGCTTTGTAAAAGGAGAATATTTAACTGTAGAAAGGGTCATAGTTATATTCCAAAACACTAGAGGTCTGAACTGATTCTCCTCTTGGAATTTGCCAAAGATGAAAGGAGAAGACTGATTGCCTCAAACATCGCTGGGGCAATAAGGAGATTCTTGTGTGACAGAGGATCAGGGGAATTTGGAAGTATGCACACAGCTCTCAGTCTTTTCTGTGTCTGCCCGAATATCCCAACAGTACAGCTCAGAAATCTACTGTTTTCTCACTTCTGCCTTTTTCTTATACAAGATGAAGTAGTGTTGCTCATTTATTGATACAGTTACTAGTCCATCAACTTAAACAAGTTGCCAGTGCCACATGTATAGATGATGATTGTCAGAGTTGAGAGGCAGTCTTCGGTGTATTTGAATCCTGAGCACGTGTGCCTTCTATTTTACCAGATTTGAAGTCCCTAGAATCAATGTTAAAGGAAAAGATAGATGGTGCTTGTGTGTGGCCTCAAATGATCTTTGATCATATTTGCCCTACAACTATAGTAAAGAATTGAACCATTGGTGGTAAACTTAATGTGTTATATACAGATGCTGATTAACACTGATGCACATCTTAAACCTATATAATGTTTATGATGCTATGTTTCTTCAGTAAAATTTAAAGAGATTTTTTAAAGTCAGCTTAGATATTTTTTCCCTGTAGCTACAGAAGGTAAAAGACTCTTTAAAACTTCCATAGAGCTAGTCAATTTTTCAACTAGGTCCTCCATTGGGCATTCAAGGCTAATAATTTGCCCTTTTCTCTGTTTATTCTCTCTGGGCTTTGTAAGTGACCTGCCGGTGACACAATCTATATCATTTAAATCACCTGACAAAACATCTGATGCCACAGTTGCATGATCTCCTAATGCCTTGCCCTTCTCCGCTGGGTCCCAGGCACAGCTGTTGATAATCTGAGCAACTATTATTCTGCCACATACTATATTATTCATTTCATCAAATGTGTGAGTAACCTAATCACAGAATCCCATTTTTAGGATCTTTTTTCAGAAACAAATCCTGGTTTCTTTTATCATATTAGCCAGGTTTCCAGCAGCAAATAAATGGCACACTCAAAAGGGATATAATTAAAGACAGTCTAATGAAAGAAAGTTTCCAAGAATGTGGGCCAGATTTATGTTAAACCAACAAGAAACAGTGGAGCACCTGGGCTGGTAAGAGTAGAATGCTATTACCACCTTGGACTTGAAAGTGCCAGGTGAGGAATTGTTTTCCTGGAACTTAGCATTGAAGATGTAGGCATGCCTTTCAGCAGGAATGTCATTGGTAGAGGATTCCAACCATTTCGAAGTAGCTGTCCCAGGAAAGAAGCCAGGAGACTATGTGCTCTGATATTTCTTCCCTCACTGCTTTCAATTTCCTGCTGTTGTCTTGCATCGGACAAACCCAAACACAAGACAGAACAGAAGTGTGCTCTGACTCACTTTGGGAACCAAAAAAGTCTTTACAGCAACTGCCAACATGCTAGTCCCTTGTCCGCCACAATCATCTATTTGGATCCAAATAAGATGCGGTGAACCAGAGCTTCTAGTCCTCCCACTCCTCCTGATCTTTCTCTCTGTGATCACTGAAAAAGAAGACAAAGACTATGCCACCTCCACCTAAGGCCGCATATGTGTCTAGTGTATACCTGTCCTCTGTTAAACTGATTTACAAGGCAGATAGGTGCGTGTGCTTAGGAATCACATCTACCTGGACCAGACTCTCAGCTCTGACATTTACAACTTGACAATGGACAAGTTACTTAGTCACTTTGAACATTCGTTTTTTCATCTGTGTAATTTATGATAATAGTCACCCTAACAAAACGTTGTAGAATAAATGAAATAATGAAAAGTTCCTAATAGGGTTTTTCACACATGGTAAATACTCTTAAATGTTCCTTTTCCATATTGACCTTTTTCTTCTGCTGGATCCACCAGCACAGCACATTTGTAATTCATTCTATGGGAGAACGTATTCCAAGTTCAATCATTTTATAAAACAAAACCCTTTTGAACACTGCTTGTTTTAAAACTGAGAAGGTTCTGCATTTAAAGTGTCAAGGCGTCTGTGATGCAAGTAATATTTTCAGAATTGATAGGCTCAATCGAATTGGTATACAGTGAGTTTGTTCTTCAAAATAATAGTTTTATAATAAAAAACAAAGAGAAGTAACAAAATAACAAAGAAATAACCTCTAATCTATGCATATACTCTAAGACAAATACTCTGGTAGATTATCCACAAAACTTTAACAGTGGTTAGCTCTGGAAACCAAAGTGGAATTGGAGAGCTGTGACCCATTAAAGCAGACTCTCACTTAATTCTCTGTAATTTTAAATACTGCTTAAATATTTTACAATAAACATGTGTAGTTATTCTGCCTAACTTTTTAAAACCTTTAAAATTCCTGCATGAATTCATGTGCGAGACAAGATGTCAATACAATGGACAAAGTAAACTGCTATAAAGAAAAGTATTTTAATGATTTGCTTAAGACATGAAAACTCATGCTGGTAGCTATTATAAACTCCAGGGAATATATCGATTTATTCTTAATTCCCCTAACATCTAGTCTAATAAGTGGTGTATCTCAGTAAGCAAGAATTATATGAATAATGAATTTTTGAAATTAAGAATCACAGTTGGAGAGAACACTCTTAAATCAATTGTCATGAACGATTCACAACATCCCTGAGTTTCAGTTCTCTCCTCTGTAAAATGGGTAAGTTGGTAACATGAGTAATTGCAAGATGGTAATTTTAATAAATCCATAAGTGTCTAAGGTTTTGAGATTAACATTGAGTCTCCAACTATTTATTGTATCAATAAGAATTTTTTTTAAATCACTGACCACTGCCACTCTTACCATATTTTGCCATGTAGCAGGTGCCTCTGTGTATAATAGCACATTATTGACCCAAACTTTCAGGAAAACAATCTTTTGTTTTGATTTCTTAATTCAAATTTTTATTTGTTTATATTTAGGTACTTGTTTTTCTTATTGTAAAGGAATTTTAGCATTTATTTTTGTAGCATCATGGTACAGGAAATTTTATATAACAAATAATTACAAAATACAAGAATAGATACAAGTTATAAATGTTATGTACTAGTAACAAACTTACAATATTTATAGCATTATAGAAGGCCAAGAATTCATTGTCACTGTCAGTATCGGAAGTATTATCTTCTTCAATTTCTATATTACCAGTGTCTTCTGAAAAGTCATTTTCTTCATCCCAGCAAATCTCATCCTCCTCAGTTCCATTCATTGCATTGCTGATGCCGCATTTTGTAAACAATTTCACAGCCACTTCCTTCTTAGCACTATTCCATGATCTTAGGATCCAATCGCAAACCTGGGTGATGGAGGCATTCTTGATTCTACTTGTGGGTGTTAAATCATTACCAGCTGACCGCATCCACGACATCTGTCTACACCAGGGCCTTAAAGGGCTTGTTTACTGACACATCGAGATGTTGCAGTTGGCTGGTTAGCCCCCCAGGGATCCACCAGGTTGGATTTTCAAGTTCACTGCGGTTGCTTTTGCACATTGTGTAACACAAGCTCTGAGGTGATCAAACACAAGTGAAGCTGGTTTTCTAAGTCATCCTCCAGGCCTTCATCACCAGACTTTGTTAAACCAGGTTTTCATGACATCCTTTTCCCAATGTTATTTTACATACAGATATCATTTCATTATAGATTTCTAGAGTTGCACTTTTAGCTCTTAAGCATAAATAAAAGAATTAAAAGCATTTATACAGGTGCTTTCTAGTGGAGCAGTGGTTATGTCAACCACCTCTGAAGGAGCAAGCCACATACCCCTGGGTTCAAGTCCTGGGCCCAGGGGAAAGCAACAAGTGTGAACAACTCAATAAAAATAAAGGTGCTGCTTCCTCCTCTCTCTTCCTGCTTACTGCCTGTTGTTTAAACGAACAAAAATTTATATAGATAAAGAATTAATACTACTCATGTATAATGTGCATCCTTATTTTACCCTCACAAATTTGGGCAAAAAAGTGTGTGCATTATACATGGCAAAATATGAGTATTTCATAAATGAAAGCACATTTTAACATCAAACATATAGCAAGACATAATTCAGAATAAAGAACATTAATTCCTAAGAAAGGAAAATTGGCAATATTACAAAGAATTAAATGAACTCTGAGGTCTCTTCATCGCTAAGATTATTTTATTTTTCTAAATTTCCTTAATGCTTTTATCAATTAGAAAATATGTCCATATTTTTTTTTAAAAAAAATCCAAATAACACCAATGTGTATAAAGTAGGAAATGAGAGCCCACCCAACGTCTCCCTCGACTCCTCAAGTTAGTGACTATTAAAGTGTGGTATATCATCTTCTAGGCCATTTTCTGTGAAGACATCAACATAAATATAGCAATACATAGCTTTTTAAAGGAATTGAACTTTCTCTAAACTATCAGTTTGCAAAGTAAAGTGCTGCATATGTAGTAATGATCAACTGAATTGGATGTCATTAGTATTTAGGGAAAACATTCTTGAACTCAGTTGAGCTGAGTGACTCTTTGCCAATACATTCCTCATAGTTGGGCAGGAGGCTTGAGTTTAAAAGTTTGCTTCATCTCAGCAGGCAGTTCATGCCTGTATGTTGCACATAAGATCTCAAGATCTTATCTTGGGATAAAAATCTGCCAAAGAAGATAAAAAGCCAAGGAGTATTAGGAAATCAGGTAGATATTTGAAACAAAACTGAAAAGGGTTAGCAAAGTCATACCCCAGTGTTATTCTGAAGTCAAGGGACAAGAAACAGAGTGTTGGGTGCAACCTGGTTACCTAGTGGTCTAGTACAGCTGGGAGCAGTCCCACATACATCCCAAGATCCTGGGTTCAAGACCCATGGCTGGGGGGAACAACAAATGTGAACAACTAAATAAAAAATAAAATGCTCCCTCCTCCTGTCTCTTCCTGCCTGCTTGCCTACTTGCCTTCATTCCTGCCTGCACCTTTCCTTTAAATAAATAAATAAATAAATAAATAAATAAATAAATAAGAAAGAAAAGGAAGAAACCAGTGTGTTGAAGGGGGTACTCTATTTGGCCATGTTTAGGGGCACAAACTTGGATGAAAACAATCCCTGGAAGCTAACATCATCTACTAATTCTCTGAAAGTACATTCCAGGATTAGCACCTCAAAGTAAGGCCTGAAAAACTGCTGGGTGGCTAAAGCAGTGTTTCCTAAATGCCCATAGATTTAACATTTTTCCCAGGTTTCAAAATGTTTCAAAATGGTTTCAAATGCATAAAATCCAAAAGTTTTCAAACCACTGAGTTATTGCTTCAGATTTGGTTACAAACATTCCTGCATAGGCATATAAAGGCAAATGAAAGTGCAAGTAATTTGTCTGAATTTGGACACAAATGATCGCTGTTAACTCTCACCATTTATTCAAATTTAGCAAATGATTGCATACTTTAACTGGGTTGAGACAACCTCAAAGCAGACGGTCTACATAACTTTACCTTTTAAATATCAAGAATGTTGTTTGTGTTTAATAAAGGAGAAAGGGTAAAGAAACCAATCACTGGGTTTGAGACTGGGCAAGTACATACTCCTCTCTGCAACTAATTTCTTCATCTGCAGAAGGAATGGCATGTCTCCCACACACATGACCCTGTGCTATCATCTTACTTGTGGCAGTCATTAGGAGTTACACAGAACTTTAATCTATTGACTTAGGATCCAGTCTTGATGTCCTGCTCAGTTTTTCTCAGTTCAGTGCTTTCAGCAGCCACTTAGAGAAATGAGAATTGACACCATACTGTAAACCCATTTGCCATATTGGAATTTAGTGATCTCTAAGATCCCTCGTAGATCTAGCCTACAGTTACCCTTGAAGCATAGTTCATCAAAAAGAGGAAAAAATATATCCTCAAAATAAAGTGTCTATATCAATGTTTAATCACAGATGTTTAACTGAGAAAGGAAACAAGTGTTGCCTTCCTTCCCTATAATCCTATTGTCCCTGGTCTACCTGATATCCCAGACATTGTGACCCATGGAAATTCTCTTCTCTTTCCGTCTTGCATTACTAAGTGAATTCCGTGTCCAGTGCACCCTCTCTCTACACTCATTTTACCCTGTGATCTAGCCTCTCCAAATCTATTTATAATCAACCAGAGATATTCCTTAGCTTTGAATTTTGAGGCTGGGAAGTAAAGGGCCCACAGAAGGAGTGATACAGATCTCAGTAGCAATACCATCCCAAGGAGAATAAGTTGGGAGTTACCAGATGGAAAATACCACTAATCGAGCTTCTTGTAAGGCACAGAGCAGCAAGCAATGTTTGCCAACATACATTCCTTGAATCTGGATAATAAATGGCTCCTTGGGCAAATAAGTATGATCACTTACTTGGTAAAGCGTGTTTAACCATAATTAAACAGATGACTAAATGATATGGAAAGCCTTTAATACTGATGTATGTTATAGATCACTAAAAAGAGGATTAGATTATAGTTCATATCTCAAATTTATTTTAACCCCAGAGCCTTTTTATCAAGGTCCATCTTGGCACTGGCATTCCGCAGAATGTGCTGGGAAACAAAGCCCTAGAATTCTAAAGGCAGCTTTCTCATTTTCCACAGAAAAAAAAAAAAAATGCAGATTAGTCTTCCCATAATGGTTATTGTCAGAATTGGGAGAAGAATTCAGATAACTCAAAAGTAGGTGTTCAGTCATATTTTAATACCAAAAGTCCTTACTACAGTTCCCAAAGCTTAGGCAAGAGGTTAGTTCTAGCGCATATGTGAAAAAGATTCTCCTTTTCTTCTGTAGATCTTGCTCTATGATGTTCAATAGTGATGAACAATAGTACCAATGGATCTAACGCTGAAAACAACCCTGGAGGATATCTGCTCTGACATCCTCTTTTTACAGGTAAGGAAACTGTGGCTCAAAGAGGTTACAAGACTTACCCAAAAATCACATAATAGAACTAGACCAAAGTCTGCTGACACTCCGTTTCAAGTGTAAAGTCCAATATATTAAAGTCACTAATTCCAGGACGCAATACTAGATTAAAAAAAAAAAAAGATGTTTTATTGAAGTTAAGATAGACCCTTTGCTTCTGACAATATAAAAATTCAATGTAAGCTTCAGATATAGGGTGAGAGAGAAAGTATCACCATTCTAATTTATGAAAGAACTAAGAGGGACAGGAGTTAGGGAAACTATGAAGAAGAGGTTATGTTATAAACCCCTAAAGTCTTATGTACCCCTAAAAATCTTAGAAATGCAAGAAAAAAAGTTAAGGTATTAAAAAAATCCACCTTTTTGCTATCATCAATCCGTGGTTCTCTCACGTGGCTAGATGTAAGAATCCCCTTGAGGTCTTTTCAAAAACATCTGTACTTGGGTCTCCCAGGCTGTGAGTGATATCTCAACACTAGCAGTTTTTAACAATCTCACCGGCGATTTCATTTTGCAGCCAGAGGTGAGAACTCTCTCAAGCAAGGGAACTCAAGACAGGTACTCCTCATTCCTGCATCACCCAGCCTCTTGATTGACAGGTGAAATATCTAGCTGGTAGGTTTTCCAGGCATTCATTCACTCCAGAGGCCTGTTCACAGCTTTGCCCTGAGTTCAAAACCAGGGCCAGCAATTCTTGACTTCCTTTTGGGCTGCTAGCTGCCTTAGGCTGCCTGATTGGCTTCTGGTTCTCACCTAGCACTTGTTGTCAATCCAAAACACTGGGGAAGCTAAAGTGGAATACTTCTATTTGTTTTTGTGGCAACAAACTCAGAGTCTATGGCAAAAAAAAAAAAAAAAAAAAAAAAAACGCCTTTGGCCTTTGACAAGGCCTTTATTGGAGATGCCTCTATTTTAAATAGTCTGCAAGCTAGTGTGGAAACCAGTGCCCTCTCCCAGGAGCCAATCCATTTAATTAGCCCATGTTAGCAGGGAGAGGCAAGGGTTATTCAAATGTGAGGTTATTTTTGACATTCGTGTGTCACTTAGCTTCAGAGGAATGCAGAACTTTTAAGGCAGGGGCTTGGATTTAACTGTGGAGAACAGGTTAGATGGAGATTGGTGAGACTGGTATTTTCAAATTGGGGGATTCTTGAAATACAATGATGAGAGCTTGGAGTATGCCAAGGAATCAAGGGTTTATTATATTTACTTGAAAGAAAAATCTTATTATTAGGAGACTAATGTATTTTCCACCTATAAAATCTTAGAGGAGAAAGTAGGGCTAAATCTTTGAGCCCTTAGAAAAGGTATTCAGAAGACAAAGGAAAACGTGATCTCATTTTCACATGTGAAAAGAAGAGAAAAATAAAATAATGCTTCTAAAAGTAATGTAGGTTCAAATTTAGAAGATGCATCTACTCTATGATGAAAAGAAGCGGAGGGCCCAACTATTAAGATAATCCAGTATTAAATAAGGGTGGTTAAGGACCTGAGAGGAGGCTCGGTATTACCAAGGGAACAGAGGAAAATTGTGAAATGATTATTCCCATGGTTATACCCAAATGTGGAATACTTGCTATGTTCAAGAAGGAGGGTACCTGAGGTAAAAAGGGTAAAAATGATAGTGGTGAATGGTTCTAGAACTCTGGTGGTAGGTGCAGTGTAATAGACACATTGAGGTGTGAATCTCTTCACCTGAAGCTTTTATATTGTTAACCTAATAAAACATTAATAAAAAGGGGCAAGCAAGAAACAAGCTCCCTGTCTTCAAGAAATCTTCCATCAGGATAAAGAGACAAGAGAAAAGTACAGTACTAAATAGCTACAGGATATGTAAATACAAATGACTAAAAACCATGTAGTATTTGACAGCATAAGTGAAAAGGGACTCAGAGAGTAAAGGTGACAGGGCTGCAGTAATGGAAGGGGGTCCTTGTGTCTAGAATAAACAGAAATGGATAATAGGGAAACAAATCCCTGATTCAGAGGACAAGATTCAGGAGGTACATATGGGTTTGAATGGCCATCATCAAAAAGATAAGAGAGAGCAATTGCTGCAGAGGATGTGGAGAAAAGGGAACCCTTGTACAGCTGTTGATAGAATTGATAACTGGTATAGCCACAATGGAAAACAACATGGAGGATCCTCAAAAAAATAAAAATAGAACTATCATATGATCCAGCAATTCCACCTCTGGGACTGTATCACAAGAAAACAAAAACACTAAAAATGTTATCTGCACCCCTATGCTGATAGCATTATTTGCAATAGCCAAAATATGGAAACAATATTAAGTCCATCGATGGATGACTGGATAAAGAAGTTGTGGTGTATATGTATGTATGTATATAATGGAATATTATTTGATCATAAAAACAAACAAGGAAATCCTTCTATTTGTAATAACACGGATAGACCTTGAAGCCATTATGATAAGCTAAATAGGTTGAACAAGGGAAGACCAATATAGTATGATTTCACTTATATATGGATTCTAAATTTTTAGAAAATGCAGGAAAAGAGGCAGGGTCGGGGAACAGGAATTGAAGAAAAGTAGTTGAAAGTAGTTAAAAGACCTCCTATTATCAAATAAATATAAGTACTGGGATGTATTCTACAGCATGATAACTGCAGTTAACACTGCTGTGTGAATACATAAAAGTTGTTAAGAAAGAAGTTATCTTATGAGCTGTCACCACAGGAAACATTTTCTTTCCTTTTTTTCCCTTCTATCTGTATAAGATGACAGATGTTAAGTCAACAAATGTACTGTTGAGAATCATTTCACAAGATATGGAAGTTAAACTTTATGCTGTGTGCCTTAGATTTATACAGTGTGATGCACGTCAGTGCTGTCTCAATGAAACTTGGAAAAGGTGCACAGAGGGTGGTGGAGTGATGGGGGTGGGAGAACAGGGCACAACTTACATCAGTCTGGAAATGTCCCTTTGTCTTCCACCCACACTGCCTTAGAAAGCATGAAGAACAAATAGAAAATCTCTGCTTTGCCATTTTCCTGCCCTGAGGAGCATCAGTGATATTTTGAGTGCTGCCTTTAACTTTAATTGGTTAACACCTAAAAAGAACATCCACACTATAGCAAGGAAAAGATAAGGAAGATATCCAGGGGAAAACAAATTTAGAAAGAAAGGGAAACATAGAGAAAATTCCTATTTCTTGAAAATCTCCATAAGCACGCCTTGTGCTAGGCGTTTTAAGGATATATAACCATTTAGTTCTCAAAATAAAAATACCAAAATGAACAACTCTGTTATAGATGGTTTTATTGCCTCTTATGGAAGAGGCAACAGAGATTTAGAGAAGTTAAGCAACTAGCTAAAAGTCACAGAACAAGTAAGTAGAAATACTAGATAATGGGTAAATCATCACCTCATTGATGAAAATGAAGAGACTTGAATATTCATTAGAGATGTATTTGTATTATCATTCTGTTGGCTTTTCCTTACCTCTTTGCACAATTGAATCACATCATAGAATCTGAGAGTCAAAAGTGTCCTAGGAAAATAATTCCGCCCCTTCTTTGGGCTTATAAGGATAACAGAGACTTGAAGAGCCGAACCTGTGTGCATGTTAGGGGTCCACAGTGGGCAGACCTGCCTTAGACCAAAGGAAGAAGAATCAAAGTAGAGACATCTCTGCTGGTTGTAGACATTGTATAAATAAAATATTGTCAAGAAACAAGATTCATCATAGGTGCAGCAGATTGACAGTGGATAAACTTTGGATCTGCTCTGGACTTTCAAACTTCTGAATGCAGACTTAAAGAAACGGGTCATAGGTTTGATGGAGGGTCATAGTAGAGACCCTGAATTTCCTCACTTTATCTCTCATCAGATGAGAAGCAGACAAATCAGACCTCGCCAGTTCCTGTTGCTTTTGTGGTCAAGCTACTTATGGCTGTGAGTCCAATTAAACTAGGAAATGACACATGGGTTAATTTTCTTTAGCCCAGAGACCAGTCACCACCAAATTTTATTCCCACCAGTGCTGCCATAGTTGGTGGAAATTATTTTAAATGGCCATGAGTTCCCTTCCAAAAGCACACATACCATGAGTAAAGACTGGGCATGCTCAATTAAAATAATGTTTTCTCGATCCTATCATGTGAATTACTAAAACCTCTAGAATTCCTGTTTAATAAAAATGACCATGTAGACAGTTTTATTTGAAGCCAAGTCTCAAACTTTAAAACTGACTCCAATCCAGTATTTTTTTTCTTTTTCTATTTGAGGCTTATTCTCTTGACTTCTAGCCAGTTTTACAAGGCTCCCACCAGCTAACTAAGGACAGTTTAATCAACCTGCCAGCCACCTCTGGAGATTAATAGTAAGTACACAGACAGAATATTAAATTAAAGCAAAGAACTTCTCTTACCCTTTTCCAAATTTAAAAATGATACCAGCCTAAAAGTAAACATATATCAGTCAAATTCCAAGTCGCAGCTCTTTCTAGTTTAGAATGTACTTGCATCGCATTGCAATTATCTAAGAAACTGAAACGTGTAGAAAAAGTCTAGATCAGAGCTCCCAATGACGTTAACAGATAAATGAAAGAGCTCTGCTCTCTACTTAGTTACTAATTTCTGTGACACATTTTCCACAAAATCTACAAGTATTTTCAAAGCAGAGAAGTGTGTTCAACAGCACTGGCAGACCCCACCCCATCCTGCTGCTTGGTGTCATTGGTACCTGGGTGAGTGACCGAAGCTGGTGAGAATAGGATAGACTCTTCCCATAAAATGAAGAGGGATTCCTCCACATCTCAGTTGGATAAAAACTAGCTCTCAACTGCCTCTATAATTATTTTTTAAAATATAGATTTTAAGTTTAGTCTAGAATGATTTAATCACTCACTTGTGTTTTTCACTTATCTCTATCTGAGATTCTTCAAATCTCAGTCTTCTTGAATTTAAGTTTCAATATTATTCAATGAGAAATCTTTTGCCAAACTACCTCTTAGTACTAAAATGAAGACTATCCAATACAATATTGTGTTTTACTAAATCCGTGCTTCTCAAAGTGTGCTACACAGTGGTATAATTATTTATACTCAAAGTCACAAATAAACAATGTCTAAGATCATCAATTTTACTCAAATATTTAAAGGAAAATCTATTGTGTATGAAAATAATTAAAAATGCATACTATGGTGAAAAGCAAAATGTCTTCAACTGTCAAGACAGAAAAAAAAAAAAAGATATCAAAGAAATTTATTATGGGGCTATGCATTAAGCCAGCCTGGGTTGCTTGGCCACTTTTTGCTAGTCGGGGGAGGATAATAATAGGGGCTTCCTTCTGCCATATAGACTGCTTTAATGAAGGCATATGAGAAATGCTGACAACATGTTTAACCATAGAAGGATACTTTGGAGTAAGATAAATGGTGGCTTCATGAATGTGCTAGACCCATGTTTCCTAAAGAGTGGTCCATTCTCTCTGTAGGTCACACAGAAACGATGTTAAGCAATGCATGAATAAGCATTTCATATTTCAATG
Source organism: Solenodon paradoxus (assembly GCA_004363575.1). Taxonomy (NCBI): domain Eukaryota; kingdom Metazoa; phylum Chordata; class Mammalia; order Eulipotyphla; family Solenodontidae; genus Solenodon; species Solenodon paradoxus. The sequence continues at coordinate 301,208 of RJWH01001443.1, forward strand.
CATTTAAATGATATTACTATATGGAAAATTATGCTCATGTTCCTAGTTTTCTTAAATTTTTTCTCAAACTATTTTAAGAAAAATAAATGAATTGAACTAAAGAAGAAAGATTAAATAATAGTTGCATGTCATTACAGATACAATAAAATCATGGAGATGGTAAGTGAACAGCTCAATATAGACGGCCTAAAACCATCTCTACTTAAGAACATTAAATGCCATACTGGGTGTGTCCTGGGGGCCGAGCAGATAAGGCTGCCAGACATAGTCCACATACATGCCAAGGACCCATGTTCAAGACCTGGGGCCAGGGGAAGCAACCAAGAAGAACAACTAAATAAAATAAATAATATTTTAAAATATTCTACACATAGATATTTCTTTTTAAAAAGAAGAAAAGAAATGCTATACTGGATCAACTTCATCACCCATCTATTAGTTCTAAAAATGGACCCAAAGAATACTAATTTCTTTGTCAACTTATTGAACACTCCATGTACTACAGATAACCTTACTCAGAAGAGCTATAATTCCAATGAGAAGAGAGACTCAAACAACTGTGGTGCAAGCTTATCATTGTCACGATGGACACACTCAAAATCTTCAAAAGAGAGCAAATGCAGCAGCAAATAAGTCTGCTGGAGTTTAGTTGGAAAAGACTCTACAGAGGAGGTAACATGAGTGGAAGCTTAAAGAATGTATGTTTACGTGAAAGGTCAGATTTGCCTTCCATAAGAGCAATGACAGAAAATAATGAATGACACTTAAACATGTAGCTTATTTTTAAAGTTCCTGATTTTAGTTTAAGAATGAATTCAGTTGTCCCTATCTTTTTCCAGTCCAAACCATGGTAATTTCTATCTTTTTAAGGAAGAAGTTTTAGGAGAGCTAGCAGTCTCCTTTCTTGTGCACGTACTAACTACTCTTATCATTTATTCAGCTGACCTATTAAAATAGAGACCTGAACTTTCATATTTCTGTCAACCCATACAGGTTCCCCTATCTCTATTGCCAAAATAAAGGCGTATCCTCTACCTACCCACATTTAAATTGTATGTCCTCTTAATTTCTTCCTTTTTAGTGCTTTAAATCTGCCTTGATGCTTTCCCACAGAAGAAAATTAGCACTATGCCAAGACTATTGATAAATATAGACGTAAACCCTCCTTGAACTTATCACTTATTGATTGACAAAGGAATGAGAGTAACTATAATATGAAGGCAAGTAGAAGCCCTAAACAAGAGGGCTACAGTAATATGGGCAAAACCATTAATTCTGAACAAAACGATGTAAAAGCATTAGGGAAGTTAGAAACAAAGTGTTGAAGCTAGGAAAACTTTCCTATGACCTCAACTTCCGAGAGGTGACTCCAAGTTCAGGGGGGTCACAAACAGAGACATGAGCAGGACAACAAATGCTCCTCATAGAATGTTAGTTATCAACTGACCTGATCATTTCCTACCATGTCACAGTGTCTTGTTGACCAAAGCGCATCTGGGATCTGGTCCAAAGAATACTAATTTCTTTATCAACTTACTGAACACTCCATGTACTACAGATAACCTTACTCAGAAGAGCTGTAATTCCAATGAGAAGACAGACTCAAACAACTGCAGTGCAAGTTTATCATTGTCACGATGGACACACTCATTGGGGATCTGGAAAAGTTCTTTGGGTAGCTTTACAATATGCACATTACCAAGGAACTGTAGGAGAGATCACCAGACCTAACCTTGGTAGGAGTATTTTCCTTTAGACATGATTTGTGGTAATTCCTCTCCCTATCCCAAAGAGCATCCAAAAAGCACATTCTTGTTTTTTACTAAGAATTTGTTTTTAGTACCAAAAGAGCTAAGAGGCTGCAGATTTCTTAATGGCCTCCTCCTTAGAAACAACTATGGACAGAATGAGTTCTGGAAAACATTTCCCTTGGATGAATCCTAAGAGTTGCATAAATAAGGGTTTGAATACTGTTTTCATCACTTTTGGATCTTAAGCCTGCCTCCTTTCTCCAATAGTTTATTATTGAAGAGTCAGGCACCAGCATTTCGTATATCCACACCCCTCTCCTTTTGAATACCAGAAGTGACTACCCTAAAGACATGGTAACAATAGAACAGCTGATGAGTTAAGCCTACCTGCATTATAATCCTCCCAGGATAAACCTCCTTTCCAGGAATGACCCCCTAAGGAAATTCCAAATATATGAGCATATAAATCCAAGTTATTGTCTTGGCAAACTCTATCCGCCACCTACTCTAACTCAAAGCCAAGCAGTTCACAAATTGAAAACTCATTAGGGTGTCTCCAGACAGATTTGTTCTCTGCATATAAAAGGTGACAGAGAACATTCTAAATTGGCAGCCTTTATGCCCAATCATAACTCCACCCATTGTAACCACACACAATGAGTGTCTCTCAAATTTGTAATCCAGAGAACAGCTAGAAATACCTTCCTGATCCATTTGTGCCTGCCTATTTTGCTCACTAGATTGCTAGCTCTTCATTGTCCTTAGATTCCATACAGTGCTTGACTCGTAGTGCAGCTCAAGAAATGTTAGTGACTGAAGAATGGTTCCACTCTAATTCTTTCATTTGCTCTATTGCCCCAAATTCAGTTCAGCTCAACCCCTATTTTTTTAATGTGTGAAAGTTAGTTATTTGGTCCAAACAAAATCAGGAACAGGACAAAATCGAAGAGGGTATCAGGTCATATTCAATAGCAAAATTACAGGCAGAAGCCAGTGAAAAGATTAGTCTCTAGAATTTGCTGCTGTAATATTGTATAAACCCATCTAATACAATTCACAATTCAGTACCATTTGTATATGTACAAATATAAGTTAACAGAATAAGAATTCATACTTTAGGTTGTCAAAAGAACCACTAGAACCAACTTGATTTCTCTGGATTAATATGGCCCTTGACAATTTCCTTATGTATCTTTTTCAAAGTCTGTGTATCACACCTGGGAAATGGGTGTCCAAACAGGTGCAGTAATGTGTGAGATTAGAAGGTGAAAGAATAGAAGGAAGTTCTGTTCAGAAAAAAAAAATCATAGAATTCAGATCTTTTAGTCGAGACATTTCTAATAATGACCATGCATGTAGGGAAATGTAGTGGAATGAAAAGAAGTAATTAAAGAACAAAGAACCCTAATGAAATAGGCGTAGGATTAGTAACAGGAGGAAGAGGGCTGAGATGAACGGGCATTCTTATTTTCAGGATCAGAGAAGAAAAGCCAAGGATGAGAGATATTCTGGAGTATATATTTGTAATATATTAAGAAAGAAGGCAATTTATTATCTTGCTTCTTCTATCCTGTTTGAATAAATAGAAGTAATTAAAGGACAAAGAAACCTAATGCCAGCATATAAAAGGTCAGCATGGGTGCTGAAATTCCTGAGAACAATAGCAGTGTATGGAATATAGGGGTGGACTGAATCACAGGTTCAAAATGAAAGTACAATTATCTGAGAATAAAAAAAAGAATGAGATATTAAATATGAAATCCCAAAGTGGAAGGATTGCTAAAAGTTTATGATGTAACAAAAGTTTAAAAGCAATAATGGAGCTTTTTATAATGTTCTCTTACCATAAAACATTATAATGTCCTTTCTTACTGAGACAATTCCCTAAAAAATAGAGTAATAACAGGAAAAAAGTAACATTTATTGCATGTGTACTATGTTCCAAGTCCTGGACCAGTAGTTTTTACCATTAGTAGTTAATTTAGATTATTAAAGAGCTGGCATGATTTGCTCTTGATCTTCACATGTGAATAGGATTTCTTTAAGTGTGGTGTTTTATCCTAATTAACTCCTATAGCAATTTAACATGATTTTAATTAAGTGAAATTAAGAGAGCAAATGTACAAGAAAACAAACAAGCAAAACAGCAATACCAACAGCTACAGACTATTATATTCCTGACATGGCCAGTATATTTCACATACATTCATTTACATAACCTCTCAGCAGTTTATAAGGTAAGGTGATATTGTTTCCACTTTATAGACTAAGAAACTGAGGCTCAGAGATGACATATGTCAAAAGTCACAGAATTAACAGATGAGGGATTCAAACAATTCTGTTTAATCCCTACCAATTATCTTTGTACTAAGATACACTACCTATACTGCCTTTCAGCAGGAGAGACTTGAATAAAATGATAATAGTGCCACTCACAACTACAATGAACAGGTAGAAATAATTACAAAGGAAAATATGTAAATTCCTCTTCAAAATGGAATAGGAGTAGGATTAGTAGCTGGAAGGAGAGGTCTGAGATGAATTGGCATTCATATTTTCAACATCAGAGAAAGTCGAGGATGAGAGCTATTGTGGAGGTATGTGTTTGCAATATATAGAAAGAAGGAATATTTAGGATATTTCTTTTGTTATTCTATTTATACTTTTTTCTTTTTTTTTTTTTAAGAGAAAGGAAGACAGGAATGAAGGGTAGGCAGGCAGCTGGAAGGAAGGAAGAGCGAGGAAGAAAAAACATCTTTATTTAGTCTTTCATTTTAGTTTCCCCCCTTAATCCCAACCAACAAACCCAGGTCCTCATGTATATGAACTGCTACCCATGAATGGTATTAATATCTGAGCCACCAGATATATATTTACACATATAATATCTGCTAACATGGAGATGTTTGCCCTGGGATTTTTATCTATGTTATAACAGGAATTCTCTTTGTTGTCAGCACACATAAATGACTGCCACCTCTGCCAGGAAGATATATACAAAGTGCACATTCTTGAGGTCCCTGAAATTGTTCACCTTCCTTTATTTCAAAACTAACTGGGTTCTGTATCACTTCTCCTGGAAATAACTTGTTTCTGGGTTTGATCTGGTTAACTCTCCTTAGATAGTTGTTTCATCACTATGTACACGTGATAATCACACAAATAAAGATTATGCCAAATCCCTATGCCCTGTGCCAAGAGAGTCTGGTTCAATTGGTCTGAGCTTGATTTAGGACACTGACATTTTTAATTCTCCCTAGGTTGCTTTCATGTGCAGCCAGGATTGAGAATCACTGGCCACTGGCCATTGTCTCACCCCTGCCATAAACACATTCTCTCACTATCAAGTATCTCAAACTGCTGGAAAATACTAGAAATTAATGAGGGGTAAATTCCCCCCTAAAATATTTCCCTTTTTCCTTTTTTTTACTTCCCATATCTTATCTTTTGCTATAATACTTCACTCAATAACTTACACTCAAAAATTATTACAGGCAAGCAGCTCAGAGAGGAAAGAAATACCTTGCTTACCTGTCTGCGTGTCTCCACTTTTGCCTATTTTTATAGTACTTTTGGATTGCTAACAGTAAGATTAAACTCCCAAGAATCTTTGAGGAAAATAGCCAAATAGTTGGAAACTCATTTGATTGTTTCATGAATTTAATTTCCTGGAATGGTGACATTGCAGTTCTAAGCTTCCATTTGGGGAGGAATGTAATAAACAAGGCTAGGCAGTTTCAGCCTCACAGGTGACCCAGTGTGCCATGACACCAGGCCAGCAGGCATAAGCAAAAGGAGAGAAAGAGACATCATCATTACCAAAATTGCATCAGCCCGCCCTCCGTATAGGCACTGCAGCAGCCATTGCACTTTAGTGTGGAGTCTGTGGAGTCAGCATGAGATGGAGCCACCATATACAGAAAATTCAGGATCTGGATAGAAATTCAATTTTTAAACATAAGACGGTAATTATGGCATGTGATAAAACTAATTAATAAAGGAGGGGAGAAAGGAATACACATACACATATTTTTTAACCCATCACTTTAGACTTTCTTTCTCATTGCATTATTATAATTAACCAACTATCTCTAGTTCAAAGATGAAACAACAAAGCCCCAGGAAGTGAACCCAGAGTCAATGAAGCACAGTAGTTAGGAAAAATCCAGGTTCAAGTACCAACAGCATTATCACTTCTAAGCCATGTGATCTTGGGAAGGGTCTCTTCCCTGGACCTCTGTGTCTCCACCCATAAAATATAAAGATAATAAAAGCACCTATGCAGTTGCAATAAGAATAATAATGTAACTATGATTATGCTAATTATTTAGTCATTCCTTTCTAGATGATTATGGTCATCAGGATTTACTCAAGATGACATTCCAAAATATGAACTCTGACCTGTGACTCCCCATTCTGTTTTCACAGTGTGAGATAGAGAAATGAAGGAAAGATGAAGGCACATTGAGAAATTTTGGAGAAGAATCCAAAACTAAAGATGTAAGAAGTCACCAGGATTTCAAAGAAAATATTTAGATAGGTAAGAAGACTTGTGTGCTTTTCCCCTTTGGGGCTGAACGAATGCCATTGCTTTTTGACATCCAACATCAGATATAATATTTTAATTTCTCTTTGATATGCAGCTACCAACTTTAGTATGACATTTAGCATCTATGAGAAAGAACAGAGAACAAAAACTAGGATGGCAAATTACCAACCCCAATTCCAAATCCCTCTGCTAGGTCTATTAACACACCAGGAGTTTGTTCTCTAAGTGCTGGTCACTCTGAGCCAGAGGAAGGCAAAGGGCAAGGTGTGGCTGTACTTCCCTCTGCGGGCAGACACAGAACAGAGCGCTGGAAACTCTTGACATCTGTGAAGTCTTTGAGTGAAAGGGCACGTCTTGGAGAGCGTCGCCTCTTGCAGCCACCTTCCAAGGTGCCGAACCACACCTCTGACTTAATGAACTCCACATGCCTCCATAGCTATTTATAGTATCAGCCCCATGTGTGTTTTGTTAAAGCCTCTAGGTCGTATTTCTTAGCTTTGCAGGTTTATTTCCTACAATTGGCCCATTAAATTTGCCTCCACCACATTCTTGGAAATCCACAGTCAACTTTACAAACTAATGTGCAGGATTATCAAAATATGTTTAAGCCATTATTTGCTCTTTCTGTTTTTCTTATGCTCCTATAAGTGTGAATGTCTATAGTATCCCCCTTTCTGGAAACTTAGATCTGACAGGGCAATCTGACGGAGGAAGAATTCAGTCAAAAGGGGAGGGAAGAAGAGTCCAAGGAGATCAGCAAGGTTGTTGCTAAGCCTGCTCCTGTTAAGTAAGCACTGAGCACATCAAGAAAATCCTTCCTCAGAATGAAAGTGCAAACAAAAGCAGAGTAAAGGCTGATATGACTGATCAAAAAACAAGAGATTTACCTGTAGAAATTGGAAAAACTAAAAGCAGAATCAGGTCTATGAGTGAGAAATAAAAGAACCAAGTTTGAGGAGTATTGTAGACCACGCCTTATGAATGGCCCCTGCGATTCAGAGGAACATTTTTATCAACCATTTTGTGAAGGCAGGTATTTTAGTAGTTCTAGAAGTCCTTTTTTCAGGAGTCAGTTTTTTCTCATCCTATTTTAAAACATCTTTAAATAAGTACACATGCTTTTTTTTTTAAAGATGCGAAATAATATTTTTATTTATCTTTCTGCACACCCTGAAAATAGTGGTATATTGAATCACAAGAAGACTTGACTCTCTTAGGAGTCAACATTTCAGAGGTTGTGATGGGAACTGTTTTTATGTCCTATAATGCAAAGCATGCTAAGTGGCAAGTTAGAGTCATGGTCATGCATTTGAGATGTCTAAAACGTTTAAAATTACTTACATTCTCATGTTGGGTTTTAGAAGAATTTCTCCCTAAGGGAAGCAACTCCCTAATCTTGGCTTTCCCTGTCGCAATTGCGTGCCCTCTGTGACATCTTTGGTCCTGGTTATCCATTGTTCACCAATAATTTGTTAACGTGCTGTAGAATATTAAAATGTAGAGCAATAAGTAGGGCGCAGGCAGTATGTATTTGTCATGAATTAGTGGGACTTACTTTGCATACAAATTGTTCAGAATATTAGTGTACCAATATTCAAACACAAACCAGTATAATCACGTTTTAAAGTGCTGCCCAGGTCATAACCCTGGTTCATAAGCTTGTATGGCCTGCGCCTTAGCTGCCTTAGCCTATAATTGTAATTAGAGGGGTGCGCCTATAATTGTAATTTTTTAAAACATCCATGTACTTAGTAGGATTCTTTTACTCAGTTTCTTTGTGCTAATAGAATATGATGCATAGAATTTCCCTAGAATAAATTGTTTTTAAAAGAATTTTTAAAGGAAAGGTATAGGCAGGAATGAAGGTGAGCAGAAATAGGCAAACAGGAAGAGAGGAGAAGAAGCACTCTTTTATTTTATTTAGTGTTCATCTTAGTTGCTCCCCCTGGCTCCTGTGACTGGCATGTACGTGGACTGCATCCATTGACCTTAACCATTAAGCCACCAGGGTGCACCAATCAAATAAATTCTTAACCCAGTGATCTACAAGGTTTTGTGTTGGTCTGAATATGACTTTTGCTAATATTAACTGAGACTTCTCTGTGCTAGATACCAGTGCCTTTTCTCATGAGTAAAATCTCAGTTAGATACTATTCCATTTTACAGACAATACAATTGGGTTTATCAGGCTGGAATAGCGAATCCAGGTGGACCCAGCAGGTGAGCCTGAGTGCATGCAGCTGACCCCGGGCCTGTGCTGGAGCCCATTGTACCTGCCCACACCTGTGGCACAAGGTCCACATTCCTGGCTGCTTTATGCATATGCTTGTGGATGTCTGGGCAGCTGTTAGCCCTGGAGCATAAAATTAAAGGAATCCTAGTCCCTAAAGTCTCCTGTCAACACACTGGTTAGTGACCATCACCCATGTCTGTAATCTGATCCTGTGAAATCTGGTGATGTCCACCTCTCTGCTTCTCTCTGTGCATCCATGGTGGGTCCCACCTCATGTATCTCCACAAAGCTGCTTCCATCCAGCCCCTCCCCACCATATCTCCCCCTGTCCTGCAGCAGGCCTCACCTAAACCAGTGCCTGAGCCCCTATATTTCAGAGAAGTCTCGGGATTTCAGAAGACACGAACTCACCTCGAAGTAGCCTAGGCTAAAAGATCTTGATTGGAAGGACACTGCAGTGTTCACAGGCTGGAAGGAAGGGTCTCAGAAAAGAAGGCTGACACAACCTTAGGACCTTGGATAGGTCTGGAAATAAGGAAGTGAATGCTGGCTCCCTGCCCTCCCGGCCCTTTTTTCTGCTTCTCTGCCTGTCACCTTCACTTTCTATGTGTGTACATAATACCCCAGATGTGAAGAAAACCACCACCTGAGTCTCCCAAGAGTGCCAGCCCACGGCTTCTGCAAGCAAAAGAGATACCTCATTCTTAGAATCGCTTTGGGGGGAAAAAAATGAAAAAAGAATCCCAGAGAGGCATACCTCTTGATCAGTCAAATGTGGCCAAGGATCAGGATCAGGTAAGGACATAGAAACACATATTTTGAATTAGAAGAGAGACAGTTAATTCCCAGAAAAGGCTGCACGGTTTTCCAACTACTATGGATTTGCCTTTAATCTCTCCTCACAGCCTTCCTATGCAAAGCCCTGCCCATTCTCCAAAGCTGATTTATATCTCACCAACCAGAGGCTTTGTTCAACCACTCCCAAAAGGTCCCTCTTCTTCTTGGAAACCTAAGGCCACGCCTCCCTAGTTATTCCTCCCTTAAGGCACTTTTCCTTCTTGACCTTGAATTAAGGTTGATATTTGCAAGTTCGGGATCTCCCTCTTCACCCCAGCCAACCACTACCCACTCCTGTGCATACTGTACAGAGAGGATCAGCTCCAAGATGCTTGTGCCACAGCAGTTTCTGGCAACGCCATCCCAGCCTAGGCCAGCAGAAGCAGAATACATTTACTGGGCAACTCAGTGGGGCAGCTTTTCTCCTACCAGGTCCAGATCACCTGTCCACCGTGGACTAGGGGAAGGGGAATGCCCAGCTTCACTTTCCCACCCCCTCCAGGGCATGTCGGTCCAGCAGCTGGTGGAACACACAGGTTGACACACAGAGGAAGTTGTGGAGTAGAGTTCTCAGTTCTGTCCTCACTGTAAAAGTATCGTTGTACCCAAGGGAGTGCAACATTAATAGAAAATAAAAAAACACATTGAAGGGATGAAGAGAGAGCCCATGGATAAAAGGGAAGAATTTCATTCTTTCTAATTTTTAATTGAGATATAATTGACATATAGTATTATATTAGTTTAGCTATTCAACAGTGATTCAATATATGTCTGCATTGTGAAATGATTATCATAATAAGCCTAGTTAACATCCATCACCACACATTTAAATTATTTTTCCTGTGATGAGAAAGATCTACTTTCCTAACAACTTTCAGATGTATAATACAGTAAGTTTACTACAGTCTTATATGCATTTTATGTTTTTTTAAAGGTGCAGGCAGAACTGAAAGAGAGTAGACAAGCAGGAAGAGAGAGGAGGAAGAAGCATTTTATTTTATTTTTATTTAGCTGTTCACATTAATTCCCCACCCTCACCCCCATCTCCCCAGAAAGTGAACCTGGGTCCTTGGCTTGTACATGGACTGCACTCCTCTGGAGGTGTATGACCTAACTGCTACTCCACCAGGGGGCACCTACAATTTTAAATTTTAATAACTGGCATTTTTCTTCCTTTTGAACAAGCAGCCTTACATTTTTATTTTGTCCTAAGTCCTGTAAATAATGAAGCCAATCCTATAGATCACCTAGCACTGTGCCAGATACTAATAAAAAGTGCTGAGCAATTTATAGCTACCATTTTCTTACTAGAAATAAATGTTTAAACAAAGTATTCAAGTTTCACAAGAAAAGAAGTTTCCAAAATATGACATTTATAGTCTCATTTGATCCTCTGAAGTAAATAGAATATGAACATTGTGTCCCTTTTGTAAATAAGGAGACTGGAATTCTGAGAAGTCAAGAGACCTAAAATCATGCTGCCTCTTTGTGGCAAAGCAGGATGTAGAACCCAGTGCTCTGACATGCAGCCCCATGTTTCCTCCAGAGGACCAGGCCACCAGGGACCTGTGGGGCAGCTAAAGGGTCTTTTTCCCCCTCTTCTGCAGGTAGAAGGAGTCAACAGCGCCCAGCCATCCTGAAAACCTGCCGGGTGCCACAGCGCTGTGAGCATGTGCCCCGGCCACTGCAAGGAGTACCCCCACACACACACCGTGCCATGAATTTATTTTTTTTCCCAAAGCTCACAAAACCATAAAAGTCAATGACGACTCCTAAGAAGACAGCCATCCAGCCCTGGAAACGCAGCCCACAGCTGTGGATGGCAGCACCACAAGAGCTGTTTCTTTGCTCCTGTTGACTCAGGTCTGTTTACCTGACTCCGTAAGTTCCAATTTCCTTGCCTTGAAACTTGCGCTCAGATTTATGCTGTAGGCAGACAGGGGATTTATGATGTATTCATCACCCAGCCTAGCCCAGGACGCAGCACCTCTCCCTGCAGCTGTCAAAACCACCCACTTGTACCAGCAGTGTCAAGCAGGTCACTGAAGGAAACTCCTACTCGGAAATAGTGCCCAGTTCTGACCTGAAGGTTTTGCCCAAGTTCTGGTGTAAAAAATGCCAAATATTATGTGAAGTGAAAAACAGAGGTCAGACAAGCCCACAGGGCAGGGTGGGGCAGGAGTCAGAGGGGACACAAGAGGTTAGGTGAACATCACATGCTGGATTTGCCCTGATCTGCCCTGGCCTTAGAAATGGGTGGGGTAGTGGAGTCACCCTGCAGGTGCCATGCTGAAAAAATTGGTGCTCTTAGAATTTGACTAAATCCAGAACCAGGCTCCCCCAAGTCCCAGAACTTTTTTTTTTTTTTAAATGACTTCAACTTTCATTTTGGGAATATTCAATGAGAGGAGCGTAGAGTCCATGTCAGGACATGACTGAGGTAGCCATCTACATGAGTCCTTAAGCTAGAAAATTTAGGGATTAATAATACCTGCATATATTGAATGTTAGTCATTTACTGTCCATTGACCTGTGCATATACTATGTGCATATTTTTTCTACAAAGCTTTGGGATCCCATTTATTATTAATGCCACTTTAAAGATGAGGAAAATGAAGTTTAGGAGGTAGCAGAACTTTCCAAGTTCACACAGGAAATACTATATTTTTTTTTTACAAAACTAGTTCAAATCTCTCTAACAGTAGGGGAAGCTGGATCTCGGTACATGGAAACTCTCTGTATTCTCTTCACTACTTGTCTATAAATCTAAAACGATTCTAAAATAAGAGATTTGTTTATTTTGAAAATAGCATCACAAGGATGCACACCTATAGGGAGAGCTGAGAAACCACAGGAGAAAGTCAGTCAAGCTAACCTCTGCCTGTCTCACAGTTTTTCAGTCAAGATAATGTTCACTAGAAAAACTAAATGACACACTTGAATGGTCAAGATTTGCCTGTTTTCTTTTTTAAAAATGAACAATTTGATAAGTAGCCAAGGTCAAGTCTAGTATTCTATTATCAGTGAGCCAGTAACACTGAGAATGATTAATAAGTATTTCCCTCTGACATGTGAGTGTAGGGTGAAAGGAATAGTTCCCCCATTTCTCTGAGGTTCTTCACAGGCTAGATGAATGAGCAATTTAATATTAGGTGTGATTACTAAGAGCAAACATATATATATATATATATATAAATTTTTAAGGAAAGGTACAGGTAAGAATGAAGATGAGCAGAGACAAGCAGGAAGAGGAGAAGCATTTTTGTCCTTCTTTTCTTTCTTTCATAGGAAAGGTGCAGGCAGGAATGAAGGCTAGTAGTCATGAAAGTAGAGACGGGAGTTTAAGAAGCACCTCATTTTATTTACTTGTTCATCTTGACTGTTCTCCCCAGCCCGGGACACAAACTTGGATCCTTGGAATGTATGGGGGTTGGATTCTCAGCCAGAGTCAGATAACCAAACCACTACTCCATCAAAGCACAGGAAAAAGCCAGAATTTAATAACATACGCATGGAGAATTTACATGGTGGTAAATTCTGAGGTCGCTGAGACAGACCAATGATTTGCAGTCCAGTACTGAGTCATCGAAAAGGGCACTTGGAGCCGTGGTACAGGATGAGGAGGGCTTCAACAGTGACTAACAGATACATTTCTTCGAGATGACTCTTTACAGATAAACTCGCTTTCAGTTTAAGACCTTCCCTGACTGCATTCTTCTAGGGGGTCAGGACAAACTGCAAATTCTGGATTAGAGAAATTTGGAGGGGGCTTGTCAAAGCAGAAAATTTCTTGGATTAAGGGAAGGCTTAAAGGCTTAAAAGAATTCCTTTGCCTGTGGGTTGTTGTCAGTTGTACTACAAGAGACAAATTCTGACAGACTTGGGGTGTTCTGTTCTACGTGGTTAAGCCCTCTGTCTAAGAGGTTAAGGACTAGGACCAACTAAGTCTCCCTGTAACTGGAGAACTATTAAGTGCATTGTCCAATTTATTTTTCAGAAGATAATAAGACTCTTCTATCACAAGGATCAAAAATAGCCCAGATACCTCCATTCTGCCTTCTGTTGACCCTTAGACTAGAACTGTCAAAATCAGATGATTTTAATTGCATTGTTAAAATATGTATCATCTCTGTTTTAGTAACTGCCTCCAGCTGGTGCTGGGCTATCTCCCTGAGAAAAACATCTTCTTGGAAAAGTCAAAAAATAATCTTGAAAACAAGACTTTGGAGATGATGAACTAGGTCTTAATCCTTTTTGCTCTGAATTTCCTTTGTCAATTCATAGAGGAGTTTAAGTAGCTGCAGATGGATGTGTAAGTGTTCAGCGTTCATAGACTGTTGGCTCTGGGAGGAATTGTATAGATTTACAATCCAATCCAGCTCTGCATCCTATGGGAAGGAAACAGAAATCTAGAAAGATATACAGCTAGATGTAATCAGGATGGAAACTAGAACCATGTTCCATGACGTCCAGAGTTGCTGTTACTGCAAGGGTCTTGGGGCCTCACTTCAAGTTTCTTTTTGAGTCCAAGAAAAGAATTCATCAGACCCGTCCACTCAGGAACAAAGAAGGTAGTGCAGCAGTAGTCAGCAGAGGCAAGTGAGATTTATTGAAGACAGTACACCCTTTAAGAGACAGGATAAGGGTGGATCATGTTCCAAGAGGGGAACAGGCCACAAGCATCTTTGGACCGAGGTTTTTAGGAGGTCCAGCAATGCTTATCCCCACCCACCTATTATCCCGAGGTGGGACAAGGGTTCTACCTAGCAGAGCAAGATTGACTGTAAGAATAGACTTGTTCTCTTGAGACTATGAGCTAATAACCGGGGGCTACTTCACTATATAAAAATCACTGAAAATAGTTTTTCTGATGGTTGGTTACCTCAGCCACATTCCTGAGGCACAATGGTGTTCAAGACAGAGGTGGTCTGTCTTGATAAATTTAAAAGGTGAGGAAATTTCTCTAAGGAATAGCTATGCCGTACCCAGCTGAGGTGTCGATTTAGCAATATATATGCAGAACTAAATTCTAGTTCCCGACTTAAGGACATTCTACCCATCTAGTCATCTCTCTCAGCTCTTAAGCTTGGCATAGCAATTTTTATTACCTCTTCCAACACTATGTAAAAGTGAAGGGGAGGGGCGTGGTAACACAGAAAAGAGTAGATCCTTAGACCTGCTTGAAAGCCGTAGTTAAGTCCTCAAATCTCAGCACTAACCCCAGCATTAGCAGTAACAGGTGGCATGTGACATGAATTGGTTCATTGTTATGCCTCACCAATGTCACTAAGTCAGACAATACCTCCTGCCTAGCTCCATTTGTCTCCTTTGATCCATCACTTGCTATCAATGAGAGTCAATGCAAACAGGTACTTTCAAGATTATTTTTTATCCATACAAATACCAAGAACTCTTTCACTATTAAAATCTCAGGCAGCAAGCATGAAGCTAGTTCCCCTTGGAAATGATTTACAAATGTATTCATAATCTGCCCAGCATTCTTTTTTTGTCATCCTTTCTGTTTCTATAAATATACAAGCATGTGTCCTAATTAAGTTCTTAGGTGGATTGCGTTGTCTATGAGTTTTGGTGGCTGTTAAAGTGCTCTGTGGTTTTGTCCCTTTATTTCAGGAAATGCTTTTCCCAGTTATCCTCTCTGTGGTTTGTCTTCCTGTATGCACGACGCTCATTTTGTTACCAGCCACTGCTGTTCATTTTCCTCTTGACTGGAGGAAGGTGGTTTAAGTGTTCAGTCTGAGGTATGAAAAAGAGAGGCATCTGCCTCAACAAATACAGTATCTGAAAACTCATATGGCAATACGAATGAAAGAAAAAATAAAATATTTTTTTAAAGAGCCAAAAATAAACCTCTCTCCCCAAAATAAAGCTCTAAAAAGGACTAGCAACACCAATATAATCTCAGTTACCAACTTTGCACTGGATTGTCACTGACAGTTGTCACTGATAGTTTCAGCTATCTCATCTGAAAAAAAAAAGAACACAGTTATCTGTTATAGGCAACGCAGTTTCAAAAGACTTTAAGGCTTTGGGATGGTTGTGTGTGTTTTTGTTTTTGTTTGTAAGCTTCCAGGTTTTCATCTTTTTACTTAATCCTCACATATACTGACATTATCAACTTGGAGTTACTGAACTCTAAGGTCATAAGAGCAGAGATAAAGTTATGTTGACTGCCCTATTCTCATCTCCACCTAGACTCCATAAGGTAGACTTGAAAAATAAAGGGGGTAGGGGCAGCATTTGATAAAACCATGAATTTGTAAATCTCTATCACTGAGTAAACCCATACTCTTACAAATTCATTCCTTCATTTCTGCTTCTGCTTGACAATGGTAATATTTGATACTTTCATAAAGGTTTATCAGTTGCTCAGGTCTGAAGTAAATCAGTTTTTATCTCTGCTGGTTCTTGTAGTTGATCAACAACTGATAGAAGTTCTAGGGTCATCAACCTGGGCTGCACTGCCAGGACTTGCTTACATTTGGAACACAAGCATGTATAGGACATGTAATGAGTTGATGGATGTGCTGAGCTCTTAGGCCATTAACATGATGGTACAAATAACAGTGTATTGAGAGGGCAAGATTCTAGAAAAGGGAACAAATCATAATTATGGGAATAATAGAATTAAAGGAATTTCCATCTTCAGGGTACCTAAGCCTCAGTGGGTGATGAGGGTCTTTCATGAAGAATCATAACCACATCCCCACGAAGCAATGACTGTGTACAGTCAACTGGGCAGGGAGATTTCTATCCCAACTAGAGCTTAGGAAGTATCAAAATACTCATTTATAATTCAAATCTTCCTCCTTTTGTCTCTCAAAATTCAGTCTCAAATAAACTGAAATTTGGTAATAGAAACAAAAGCATTCTGGTTTTTGACCAATTTCTACTAGTTGGTGACCAACTCTCCTGGTTTACTCAGGACTGTTCTGGTTTTAGTGCTGAAAGCCCCACCTCCCAGAAACTGTATAGTCCCCTGCAACCAGAGAGGTTAGTAATCCTAAAAGAGAAAAAGTGTGCATAACTTTTAACAGCACATTCCTCATGAGCAGGAAAACATAGCAACTTTGCAGTTGGATGCAGCCCACCCTAATGTTCTAGATAGTTCAATATCTTCTTGTCCTACAAGCCACAGCAAGAAATGAGAGTAGGGATCTGTGTATGGGAAAGTAGGGTAGGGCGCAGTACCTTTCTTTTCAAGATCTCCAAGTACCTGGTCTGTCTCATTTAGACTCATTCTTGGGAAGGTATGAGAGGGTGGGAGGGAGGGAAAGAATTTGTCCTTTCTCTCCATTTTGTAGCTGGGGAAATGCAATGGGGAGAGTGTACAGCATGCCTGAGATTTCATAGGTAGTAGTGAAGCACCCACAATGCTCTTCTGAATCCTAAATCATGGTGCCTCCTATTGAGTATTGTGTCATGGCATATACTTACAACAATCTTGCCTGGTTACCTGGCCTAATATAGGAATGAAGTAAAACTAAATATCCTCTTTCTGCCCCCTCAATCACCAGTCTTAGAAGCATTTGCCTATGGGGGTAGTAGATACAGCCCCATCCTAATTTGCCAACAACAGGTTCTGACTCAAGTTTTAAGTCACACATTAAGACACACTATATGAGCTGGTCATCATCTTACATTCAGCCTGAGGCCTTAAAGCAACAGATTGTCTTAAGAGAGCAGAGGTCTCTGGGACTGAAAACCTGGGGAGAGGCATACCTCAGTGCCATAAGCAAATTGATCCTCTTCTGCACCTACCCTGAATCTACAAACCCAAGGACCAGTGTCCTTTATCCCTCAAATCCTGAGATACCTTCCCTGCTGGGTACCATACTGGGATCCAGCCAGTCAATCTGTGTGGTTTCCTTCAGATCCAACCAGCTGGCCTGCAGACTGTTTGGTCTCAGTTTCCCATTCGCTCATTACCCCCCTGCTTTATTTCTTAAAAAAAAAAAAAAAGACATAAGCAGGGTACAGTGTGCTTCCACAGAGGTTAAGCAAAGGTTTTCTACCCCTGGAACTCACTTCCAGAAGAAGGTGGTGGCTTCCCGCACTCACAGCCTAGCAAAAACATCTAAACACAAAATCTGGTGACTGGACCTTGCAGTTCCACCCCATTATCTCTAGGGAGAAAAAGATGGAGGGGTTGAATTAATCATCCATGGTCACTGATTTAATTAATCATGCTCTTGATTAGGAGCCTCCATAAAACCCCTAAACAATAGGATTCAGAGAGTTTCTGTTTGATGAATGCAACCAGGTGCAGGGAGAGTGATGTACCCCAACTCCTCAGAGACAGATGCTCCTGCACTTGGGACCCTTCCAGACATGGTTCTGTGAACCTCTTTATATGGCTATTCATTTGCATCCTGTGTATGAAATTGATAATAAGTAAATAAGTAAGTAAATTATGTCCCTGGGTTCTGTGAGCCTTACTAGCAAATAATTAAATCTGAGAAGGGAATTGCAGGAAGCCCCAATTTGTAGCCAAGTATAAACTGAAATTCGAATAACCTGGAAAAATGCTACTTGTGATTGACATCTGAAGTGGGAGACTTACCGGACTGAGCCCTTCACCTGTGGGGTCTGCGCTAACTCCAGGTAGTCAGTGTGAGAATTAAACTGTAGGAAATCCATTTGGTGTCCACAGAGAATTAACAAATGGCTCGATGTGGAAAATCCATACACATTTGGTGTCAGAAGTATCATAAGTAGAAAAAACAGTTGCCCTTTTGGACCAGAATTCCACCCATAGTATTTTATTTACTTACACAGGGAAGATTTTTCAATAGCTATTACAACCCAACTTCATAAATAATATTTGTGTTCTGATACCACTGTGAGACAGGTAAATACTTTGTCTATTTGGTAACCTTTATAATGATGACGGCGATGATGGTTGTCACCTTGACAATTTACATAGAAGTAACATATAAATACTAACCATATTTGACCTGCTCAATCAGGATTATACTTTATGGTAAAACTATCACCACCTCTGAAGACCACAAGGAAAGCAATCCCTGCTACCATACCTCAACTCTAGGACCCTCCAAACTTCGGATGAACTCTGTGATGCCTGCTTGCCTGCAGTCTTCCATGGAATTGTTGAGATTCCCACCATAAATTCACATGTTCTCATGTGATTGCTTGTTTCCATCGCAGTATTTATTCTGCTTTTTAATTTCAATTCTGTCAGAGCAGGTCAAGATATATTATTACTCTCCATTGTATTCCCAAGCACAGTACCTCAGGCAGACTATAATCACAACAGATGCTTAATAAATATATATATTGAATGAATGAATGAACAAACCAAAGAATGAATGATGGTCAAATGAGCCTTCCCAGTGGCATTTCAGTGAGAGAGAGAGGAGTTATTCAGGAAAAACCCTAGACTACAGAGAGTTAGGTAGGCTCTGTTTATCACAGAATGTGTGGCTTGGCAAATGTGATAAATGGGGCGATGGAGGGGTGGGGAGGGCATCCAAATGTGTTCTAGTGAGAAGTTGTGACGAGCTTATATTTCTTTTAATGAAATCAGTCTAGCCAGGGATCCTGGGGAGCCCCAGCTTATGTAATGAAACCACAAAATAACTGTAAGAATAGCAGATGGGGTGTGTCTAGTCCCACAGAAACACCAGTTCAATCCACCAGCTTAATTATAGCACACGCTGTACCCTGTGTTGTTCACTGTCACCAGAGGCATTGGCCAGATCAATTTAGGGACAAGAAAAACAAGGCAGCACTTTTGCCAAAACCCTTGAATTTCTAGGCCTTGTGGTTCCCATTCAGACCATTCCTAAAGGATTGCAGGATTCCATTGCCTTTGTTGTTTTAATCTACTGTTGAGTCCAACAAAAAGAAACCCAGGACGGCTCCAGTTGAAACTGTGGAAGGAATTCCTCTGCCAGATCCTATGGACAGAAGAGATGGGGTCTCTGCTGTAAACCCCCTGCTTCCATTGCAGTCTGGGTGGCCTCAGCCAGGGCCTGCACAACTGCTTCCTCTGCTATTGGCCTGGAAAAAGGAAAGTGAGGCTTACTGTGGAGACCCTCTCCAAGGGAAGTGGTGTGATTTAACGAATCTTTGGAGAAAGTTCTGCTTTTCACACCTGCAAATGGTCCTCCATATTTGTCTTGTACCTCAGGATCCCCACGTTTCTTCTAAAACCAAATAAACTCCACTAAAGTGTCCCTGCTGCGAAACTTAGAGTCTCAGGGGTTTTTTTAAAGCAGGATTCTTTTTCCTTAGAATGTCTATACTGTTTATTTGACAGAACTAAGGATGAGGCCTCTTTGCTGGACTGTTTCTCCGATATATGAAAAATAGCAGGTCTTTTCATAAGTAGATTCAATTCATGTCAATTATGGATAACTTTCGCCAACACCATTGTAAAAGAGATGAAAGAGAAAACATTGAATCTGTGTTTTTGGTCATCTCATCTCAACAAGTGCTTTGGGGTATCCTTGAGGTCCTAGATTTTTTCTCTTTCCCTTTGACTGTGTTGGACACATGCCGGCCATATCACCAGAGGGTCTCTAATGTCACAAATGTGTTCTGGAATCTCACTGAGAAGCAAATTTCATAGTTGTTAACCAAATTTGAGACCAATGAGGAATAGTTAAGTGATGAGATATTTGTCTGATTCTGGTTTTGAATGTTATATCAAAAGAAATCAGGATTAAAAATTATATATACTGTAGTGTTTCAACTATACCATAAAAATACAAAAAGCATCATGCATTATGATGAGATTATGATTGACTTTCATTCTCGTCTCTGCATATTTTTAATATTTTTAAATTTTTCAATAAGCATGTTTAACTTCCTTTATTAAAAATATTTTCTTGCTATAGAACAAAGCAAGCATGCTTTTTTATAATTTATTTTCGAAGTCATTATGGCGGTAGTGAGTCTCAGAAATACTAGAATGTATACACCATCTAACTTGTGTGCTAATTAAAGCAGTCTTGAAAAATACCAAAAATATGTGATGACACATAATAAATTCAGAAATATACATACTTCAAAATGATTTTAAGAAAAAAACAATATATATTAAATACATATATTTTAAATATATGTATTTAAATTACATCTCCCATGTGATAACATTTTCTCAAAAGTAACCAATGTTTATAATTTGCACTGTAGCCTTTTGCATACACTTACATATATGTATGTTATATATTTGCACATAAATGGATTCAGTGTTCTTTTTTTTATTATAAAGATAAGGAAACTTGTCAAGTTGTCAAAAAGGTGCAGTCTTTTAAAGAGAGGGAGGAAGGAACAAAAGAATGAAAGAAGGAAGGGAGGGAATCATTTTTATTAGTTGTTTGTTTTGTTTCCTTACCACCACTCCAAAATCTTCCCCTAGGTCATGAACCCTGGTGTTTGACCCTTACATGGCCCATACCCCAACTGTCTCAACTGTTTAGCTGTTTATTTGTTTCATTTCAAAGTATTCCACACATGAGAAAAACATAATATATTTCTCTTTTTCTTTCTGACTTATTTCACTTAAGATGATCCCCTCCAGCTCCATCTAGATTATTAAAAAGGACGCAATTTCATTCTCTTATAGCTGCATAGAATTCCATTGAGTGTATATACCACAGCTTCTTTATCCAGGCATCTGCCGATTGGCATTTAGGTTGGCATGTCTTGGCTGTTGTGAGCTGTGCTGTTAGGAACACGGGATACAGATAGTTTTGCTGACTAGAGATTTTGTACTCTGTGGATTTGTACCTAACAGTGGAATTGCTGGATCAAGTGGTAGTTACGTCTTTTTTGCTTGTTTGTTTTTGTTTTTTGAGGGAACTCCATGCTGTTTTCCAAAAAGATTGCTCTAATATACATCCCCACCAACAGTGAAGAAGGGTTACTTTTTCTATACATCACCTCCAACACTTGTTATTTCTAGACTTTTAGATGTAGGCTGTTCTCTACGATGTGAAGCGGTATGTTATTGTGATTTGTGTTTGTCTGATGTGTGATGTAGAATACTTTTTTCATGTGTCTAGGCCTTTGGGTATCTTCTTTGAATATTTGTTTATTAAGTTCTTCTGCTCATTTTTTTGTGGATCATTTACTTTTTTTGTTAAGATGTGTGAGTTCTTTGTATACTTTGGAGTTTAAGCCCTTATCTGATGTATGTTGTATGAATATCTTCTCAAATTTCATGAGTTGCTTTTATGTTTTAGTGTTGGTTTCTTTCACTGTTTGATATAGTCCCAACTATTTAGTTTTACATTGGTTACTTTTGCTGTAACTGTTCTGTCTCCGAAGATCTCTTCAAGGTTGAAATTATGGAGCATTTTCCCCACATTTTCTTCCAAGTATTTTATGGTTTCCAGTCTTTTGTACAGGTCTTTGATCCATTTTGAATTAACTGCTATGTATGGTGCTAATGAATAATCTAGTTTCTTTTTTTTCTTTCTCAACACCATTTATTGAATAAACTTTTGTTCTTCTAGTGTATATTCTTGACTCTTTAGCTGACCATGTCGATGTGGCTTTATTTCTGGGCCCTCAATTCTATTCCACTCATTTCATGTCTGTTTTTGTTTCAGTACCATACTGTTTTAAAGATGATCACTTTATCATATAGTTTGAAGTTTGGGGAATGAGATTCCTCAGTTGTTCTTTTTTCCTCAGGACACTAACTATTCAAGGTCTTTCGTGATTTCAAATAAACTTCAATGTTGTTTGCTCAAATTCCTTTAAAAAAATCTCTGGAATTTTGATGGGAATTGCATTAAATCTGTATATTGCTTTGGGTAGGATTGCCATTTTAATTAAGTTAATTTTTCTAATCCATGAGCTTGGGACATTCTTCTATCTCTTTTGTTTAGATCTTATAGTTTTCATTGTAGAGGTCTCTCACCTCCTTTGTTAGGTTTATTCCCTGGTATTTGATCATTTTTTGGGCTATTGAGAATGGGATGTCTTAATTTCTTTTTCCTCTATTTCATTGTTTATAGAGAGGAATGCTACTGACTTTGATTGTTTTTTATATCTTGCCACTTTGCTATACTCATTTATTATTTCCAGCAGTGTTTTTGTGGAGTCTTCAGGATTTTCCCAGTATAATATCATCTGCTAATAATGATAATTTTATTTCTCCTTCTCTAGTTTAGATATCTTTAATATGTTTTTCTTGCTGTATTGCTCTGGCAAGACTTCCAGGACTGTGTTGAATAATACGGTGACAGAGGCAATCTTGTCTTGTTCCAGATCTTAGGGGAAAGGCTTTCAGTTTTTCACCATTGAGTATTATGTTGGATATGGGTTTGTTGTCTAATGCTTTTATTATGTTGAGGTATGTTCCTTCTATTCCTATTTTGGTGAAGTTTTTTACATGAATGGGTGTTGAATCTTGTCAGATGTGTTTTCTGTGTCTGTTGATATGATCATATGATTTTTGTTGTACTTTTTCTTACTGTGTTATATATTACATTGATTTGTGTGTGTTGAACCAATCTTGCATCCTTGGAATGAATCCCACTTGATCATGGTGGATTTTTTTAATGTGCTATTGAATTCAGTTTTACAGAATTTTGGTGAGGATTTTTCCATCTATACTTATCAGTGATATTGGTCTATAGTTTTCTTTTTTGGTGCTATTTTTGTCTAGTTTGGGGATCAGGGTAATATTGGCCTCATTAAAAGGTATCTAGAATTTTTTTCCTCTTCAATTTTATAAAGAACTTAAGGAGGGTGGAGATTATCCCTTCCTTGAATGTTTGGTAGAATTCAGTAGTGAAGTCATGTGGACCTGGTCTCTTGTTTTGGGGGAGATTTTTAATTACTGTTTCAGTTTCTGTGCTTGTTATTGGTCTAATCAAGATATCCATGCCTTCCTGGTTCAGTTTTGAGAGGTTATAGGCTTAAAGGATTCTCTCCATTTCTTCATGGTTGATGATTTTGTTGGTGTATAATTGCTCATAATAGTTTTTCATGACCCTTTGTATGTCTCTACTGTCATTTGTAATCTCACCTCTTTTGTTTCTGATTATTATTAGGGTTTTCTCTCTGTTCTTCTTCTGAGTCTAACTGGCAGTCTATCAATTTTGTTTATTTTTTCAAGGAACCAACTATTGGTTTCATTGATCTTTTGGATGGTTCTTTTGTTTTCAATTCCTTTTATTCTACTCTAATTTTTATTATTTCCTCCCTTCTGATGATTTTTTGTTTTAGTTATTGTTCCCCATCTAGTTCCCCCAATTGTGGGATTAGATATTTAATTCAGGTTCTCTCTTGGTTTTGATGTGCCCTTGTATGGCAATAAACTTTTCTCTCAAAACTGATTTTGCTATATTTCATATGTTCTGATAGCTTGTCTCTTTATTTTTGTTTCCAGATAAGTCTTAATTTCATTGATTAAGAGTTGTTCAGAATCATGTTGTTCAGTCTCCACATCTTTGTGGTTCTTGCCATTTTGTTCTGATTTATTTCCAGTTTCACCCCATCATGGTTGGAGATGCTTTCCATAATTTCAACATTGCTAATCTAAATATGCTGAGATATATTTTGTGTTCCAAGATGTGGTCTGTCCTTCAGAATGTTCCATGTACTCTTGAGAAGAATGTGTATTTGTTTTTGTTGGGGTAGAACACCATGTACATGCCTGTTAGGTCCATGTGCTCTATTGTTTCATGCAGGATCCTTATTTTTTGTTGATTTTCTGTCTGGACGATCTATTTATTGATGTAATTGAAGTATTGATGTCCCCTACTATTATTGTGATACTGTCAGTGTCTGCTTTAGCTCTGTCAGTGTTTGTTTTATATATTTAAATGATCTACCATTGGGTGTCTATATGTTAATGGTAGTATTAACTATTCTTCTAGATGAATTACCTCCTTGACCATAACATAGTCCTTCCTTGCTTCAAGATGTCTTTTTGGGGTGAAAAAAGTTTACTTGTCTGAAATTAGTATTGCATTTCCTGATTTCCTTTCATCACTGTTGTTTTTCCTTTTGGATATTGTTTTATAGTCTTTGACTTTCAACCTATATTTGTCTTTGGATCTGAGTTTTTTGTAAATATAATATTGATGGAACCTATTTTCCAGTCCATTCGGCCACTGTGTCTTTTTAATGGTGTGTTCTGTCCATACACATTTAGGGTGACAACGGATATACAGGGCTTTCTTGCTGTCATTCGAGAATTTGTTTTCTTGTCTGTTGCTTTGTTTCCCATTTATTTTTATTTGCCTTTTCCTCTGTATGGGTTTTGGTATCAGTTCTTTCAATATCCTCTACTTATCAGATATGTATCTCTTTAGAGTTATATTTTGTGGCTGTCATATGGATTATTGCTGTAATTCCATCTCTATGCTAGTCCTTTATGAACTGTCACCATATCATATTTATATGTTCATATGGATTCCCTAATTTTGTTTCCCCCATTAGTGATTTTTTTCCCTCCTGTTGGTTCTGTCTTGTTTTCTGAATTTGCTTTCTTGTTCGTTACCATTCTCAGAGTTTGGTGGATCTTTGTTTTGTTTTACCTGGTATAAGACCCCTTTCAGAATTTCTTGAATCACAGATCTGGGTGTGAAAAAAAATCTACTGACTTTTGTTTATCATTGAAGACCTTTATTTCTCCATCATATTTGAATGTTATTTTTGCAAAGTAGAATATTCTTAGCTGGTAGTTTTTGTCTTTTAGTATTTTGAATATATCATTTCATTCTCTCCTGACATGTAGTATTTTGCTGAGAAATCTAATGATAGCCTGATAGGTACGCTTTTTTAGGTTATGTTTCTCTTTTCTCTAGCAGCCTTGAATATTTTTTTCTTGTCGTGGACTTTTGCTAATTTTACTATAATGTGTCTGGAGTAGGTTTAGCTTTTGTTTTTTGTTTTTTTTAAGGGAAAGGTACAGGCAGGATGAAAGAGGAGGGAGAAGCACTTAGTTTTATTTCCATCTTAGTTGTTCACACTGATTGTTTTACCCACAAAATCAGGACTGAAACCCAGGGGTTTGTGTTCTGCATCTTTTAGAGATGGTTGATTTAACTGCTGCTCCACCAGGGCACACCTAGCAATAGGACTTTTTATATTTAGAAATTTTGGTGTTCTTTATGCTACTTGGGCCTCCGTTGTTGCTTTTTGTCACAGGTGTCACAGATGTGGGAAGTTCTTTGCTATTACTTCTTTTAATAGGTTTTCTGTACCTTTCCCCCACTCCTCTCCTTCTGGGATATCAGTGATCTTTATTGTAGTTCTTTTCATGCTGTCTGATATTTCTCATCAGATTTTTTCATTTTTCTTCAGTCTTGTTTCTCTCCTTCCGTAAGGGTCATCTCTATGGCCTTGTCTTCAATTTCTGAGATTTGTTGATTGAGTCTGTTTATAAAGCATTCCTTATTTATCTTTAATTCCTTGATTGTATCTTTTATCTCTAATTGATGACCTCAGTCTCCTTGTATTCCCTTTGATCTGTCACTTCCTTTTTGAGGTCTTGTGATTGCTTTTATGTGGTTGTATGTGACGCCTGCATCTCATTCAGCTTTTTGTAACTATTTTTTGGAACTCTTTTCCATTAGGTTGTCCCATTCAATCTCAATGGAGTTTTTCACTGGGGAAGTCATGACCTCTTCCTCTCTTTGGGCCATTTATGCTTTTTTTAGCAGGAAGGGGTGATTTGCTTTTGGCATGGAGGTTTCTCAAAAAATTAAAAACGAACTGCCATATAATAAAGCAATTCCACTTCTAGGTATATAAACAAAAGAAATGAAATCACTATCTTGAAGAAATATCTGCACTCTCACATTCATTGTAGGATTATTCACAGTAGCCAAGATGTGGATACAAGTATCCACCAACAAATAAATGGATAAAGAAAATTGTTATCTACATTTACATAGCAGCAATGGAAAGAAGAGACATGCAATATTGTTCCTCCATAACTTGTATGAATCCATCTATGAGTTGATGCTAGCTAAGATGATCCTCCTTATTTTGACATCGAACCAACTTCTCAAAATTCTATGAACATTTGCAGAATGCAGACTTGTAGGCAAAGAAAATTACATAAAAGCAAACTCTTACATTCCAGCCTTCAATCCTATCTAATTCTGAGGCCCATTGTATGCAAAGTCTGGCTCTATCATGGCTTCACATCACACCTTAGGATAACCTCTGCCAATTGTCATGCATGCACCATACCAGTCAGTCACTCAGAGAAAGAACAAAGCTGGAAGCATCACATTTCCAGACTTTGATCCGGAGTAATGGCAGAATTTCTCTATTTCTTCTTAATTCTTTTCCAATAATAATAATAATAATAATAACAACAACAGCAGCAGCAGCAGCAGCAGCAGCAGCAGCAGTAGCAGCAGCAATAATAAAATAGTAAATAATAGTACTCAAAGAATGAGGTTAATTTCATGTGTTGTGTGATAGTTTAGCATTGGAAACCAATTTGCCTGGGTTTGAATCCTCTTTTGTGATTATTTGGTAGCATGACTTTGGAAAATATTCTTAATTAAGTCTTATGATTATGATCACTTATATTTAAAATGTTGGTTTTTAATGTGTCCTATCACAGGAGTTTTATGAGGATGAAATGAATTAATCTAAAAGTACTTAGAATAGGTGTGTTCTGGTGGCTTAGCAGGTAAGTCCGCAAGACCTAGTGCATGTATATCCCACGGCCCAGCTTTGAGACCTGGGGCTGGAGGGGAATGACCAAGAAAACAACTGAATTAAATATATAAATGTTTCCATTTTAAAAAGTGCTAGAATAAAGTCTAGCCTTTAGTGAACATTCAATACAGTTAACATTGTTAATTACTATTCTTAATTGTTATTGTTTTTAACTACTGCTAATTAAAGCCCTAGGTGCTGTCAAGCACTCTGAAAACCCAGTCTTCAAATCAGATAAGGTGTACTTTACAAATTAAGCCATGGGTAGCCTTCAGTAAAGTAGGTGGTGAGAGGACAACAAACTTTGCCAGTGAAATGCCCACATTAGGGCAAGAGATCAGAAAGTTTGGAATGAATGTTGGGTGTTACTGACCTAACAGTGTCCTGAGAGGATCTCAGCTTCAGAAAGATGAATGAGATGAGTGGTGAGGCCTTCTACCAATTAGGTAGTAATCAAGGCTCTTGTGGCCCCAGTCACATAATGAGCATCAGCACACATGTCAGTAAAGGATCACCCAATCCAGGTGAAAACACATCCCCTAAGCCTCCTCACTTTGTCAATCCTTATTTATTTATTCATTCATTCATTTATTCATTTATTAAAGAGGGAGGCAGGATGACAGGCATGAGGAAGAGAGAGGAGGGAGAAGCGTCTCCCCGTTTATTCAGTTACATGTTTTAGTTATCCTCCCAGCCCGCATGGGCCGCGAACCCAGGTCTGTGGGGTGTATGTAGACTCTGGGACACCAGGGTGCACTTCGTATAACTTTGTTCCCCTGAAGTTCAGGAAGAAAGTGAATTAAGGCATTATTCCCCTCCTCCTACTCCTATTGTGGAATCCACAATAAAGTTCTAACTCAAAGAAAAGCAGCCTCCATCTTTTCTCTTGAAAAAAATCTAGGCGAGACCCTATTGGACTCAGTAATCATTTTTCTAAGCCTCAATTTCCACGTGTCAAATGTGGAGTAAGACTAGATACTTGTTAACGGTGCTTGCAGCTGTAATATTATTGCTCTTTGTGTGATATGCTGAAATATCTGTGGTGCCCATTTATCATTATTGACCTATTGATTTATTCCTTTATTTAATATTTTTCCTTTATGACATTAAGTTATGAAAATGTTCATTACATATAAAAAAAATTATAAATATTCACATATCTATCATCCAGATTTACAGATTGATACTGATTATCTCTTTTGCTGTGTAGAAAACATTTAAATTTGGTATACTCATTTGTTAATTTTTGTTTTTTATTGCCTTGCTTTTGGTATCATATCCTGAAAAATAATTACCATGACTATAGCCAAGAAGTTTTCCCCCTGTGTTTTCTTCTGTGGGTTTATGTAGACTCTCCTTGAGCATATGCATGAAATTTCCCTAAGGTGATTACCTAGGAGCAAAATTACTTGATGGCAAAGTATGTTTATTTTATAATCTTTTCTAGAAAATGTGAAATTGCTTTCCGAAATGCTTGTAGATATTTAAACTCTCACCAGTACTATATGACATCTTAATTCCCATGTTTTTGCCAGTATATGTTGTAAGACTTTTAAAACTTTTTCAGTCTGATGGGAACAAAATAATATTTTCTTGATATTTTCATGTATTTGTTGGTTATTCATATTTCTTTATAAGTAGCCTATTTGTATCCATTGCCCACATTTCATTAGTCTTTGTTTTTATTGATGTTAAAGATATCTTTTTATGTTCTGGATACTAATTTTTGTTTAAATTAGAAATATCTTCTGATTTGTGATTTGTCTCTTAATTATTATGTTTTTTTTCACCCAATAGTTTTTACCTTTATTTTGCAAAAATGTATCAATCCTTCTCTTTATGGTTAGTGTTTTTTGTGCCTTGTACAGAAATCCTTCCTTACTCTGGTATTATAAACTTATATCTCTATATCCTTCTAAAACGTTTCACAGCATAGCTTTATTTCAAAACCTACATTTTTAATGTTTTTTATTAGAAAATAATTTTAATATTTATTCTTTATGAGCATCTGATGCATTCACATCCTTTGTTAAATAGCTTATCCTTTCTCCATTGATTGGTATTGCCACTGCTGTCATTCACAAAGTTTCTATGTAGATGTAGGTATATTACACTGGTGTGTTTGGCTAAGCCCGTTTTAATTATTGTAGCTTTAGGGCAATTCATTTGTTTTGCATAAATACTTTTTTGTAAATGAAATAAATTTTATTTACAGACAATATAAGTTTAGATGTTCAGGTTCACTATTCACCAAATTCATGACAACATACCACATGCACCATCAGATTACCACAGTTTTCTACCACTATCCATTGAACACCCATCACCCATTACTCCCACCTCCCACTTCCTTCTCCACTCAGCTCTGTTGTTAATGCGAAAGGGTTGGCTTTTGTTTTGTTTCTTCCAATGGACACCCTCACTAACTGTGTAAAAGGGTCCCCTTGTCTCTGAATCTTCACCAACATTTGTTATTTCCAGTCTTTTGGATAATGGTCATTCTCACAATGATAGCTCATTCTATTCTTTGTTTAGTATTTATTGAGGTAACTTTGATTTATAAAATAATATAAGCCCATACGATTAGGTTCACCATAAGTCAAATACATGTCAACACACCATGCTCATCGCCATAGTCAAAAGTCTTTACCACCCCTTGCTCCAGTTACCCACCTTTTCCTCCACTGCTAATCTCAGTCCTGTTGTCAGTGTTCAAGGGTTGGTTTTTTGTTTTGTATGTTAGCTTTGTTTCTTTATATTCCACATATGAGTGAGATCATCTGGTATTTGTCTTTCTCCTTCTCACTTATATCACTTAACATAATCCCCTCTAGTAGCATCCATGTTGCTGCAAATGACAGGATTTCATCTTTGTAAGGGCTGTATTTAGGTTGACCTTTGAGACAAAAACAGGATATTGGGATGACAATAATGGGACAGGATTGTGTACCTGAGACTATGGGAGGGGAGGAGGCAGAACAATCTGAGAAAGAGCAGAGCAGTCCGGCCAGCAGCAAGTAAGTACATGTGATAAGGATTAAGGATCAGCACTTGTACAGTAATGATCTGGGGTCTGGTAGTACTTGATACAAAGTGTCAGAGCCTCTGCAAGGAATTTTGGCACCTTAGGCAAAAACTAAATTAAGTGCCCCTATAAGCTCTGCTCTAAATCCCCTTCCTAAAACACATGGCACTTTAAACTTCCCAGTGCCAGAAATGCTCAGTAATCTCCACAGTGCCTGAGATACCTCCATAGTGCCAGAGATAACCCTGATAGCGCTTACTTGCAGTTGACCACACTGTGTTGTTCTTCCTTTGAAGAAACAGATGGCATGGGGTCCAGAATCCTCTTTTCATGTGGCTCCTGTTTCTTCACAGGGGAGCAGAAACATTAGTAAAGGCCAGAGCCCACCACAGTCAGTATCAGCAAGGACTGTCTTTAATTAGGGCAAAAGGGAGAGCTGCTTTTGGGCCCCCTCAACAGACTAGACCCCGGGCAACTCAACGCCCCATTACCCTGCATTAAAACTGACTCTAGTTTATTAAAAATGGGACAAAATTGACATTTATGTTAAAACAAAGGAATGGTCAAATAATATGAAAAAAATTGTACTGTCCCATTTAAAATGGTACATATGGTCAGTCTGCGTGTAGTGCACTAATATATGAATATACCACATTCATCCATTCATCTGATTTTAGGCACTTAAGTAGCTTCAATTCTTGGTGTTCAGTCCACTAACATTTATGGTGATTACTAGTTATTCTACTTTTTACCATTTTGTTAATTGTCTTCTGGTGTTGCTGCAGACAATACCTTTGTTCTCTTTCTCTTCTTAGGCATTTTGAAAGCTTTTATGTTGTGTTTGGTTTCCCTTTTTATTTTCTCTTTATTTTTCCCTGTAGGTTAATGTTTTGAGGTTACCCTCAGTTTTATATAAAAGTTTCTATGCTTATCTGTCTTCACTTAAAAGTAGGTTAGTCTTGAGCCCATTCTAACTGTTCACATTTTTATTCTCTACTCCACAATTTTTACTTTTGATGTCTTACTGATTCTAAATGGAGTTTCTTTTCATTTTATAGAACTTCCTTTAGTATTTAGTATAAGCTTGGTTTCATGGTAATGAATTCCTTTAACATTTGTTTGTCTGAAAAGCTCTTTACTATTCCTTCAGTTCTAAATGATAATCAAATAGAGTAGAATATCCTTGGTTGGAAATCCTTTTCTTTCAGTATTTTGAATGTATCATGAAATTCCCCTCTGGCCTGTAAAGTTTCAGGTAAGAAAGCCACTCAGTCTTATAGGCGCTCCTTTGTGTGTAACTTTTTTCTGTAGCTGCTTTGAGATTATCTTATGTTTTTGTCATTTTAATGACATTGTGTCTTAGTGTAGATCTGCTTGAGTTTCTTTTGTTTATAGCACAGAACTCTTTGAATTTCCTGGGTCCAGAGTCTGTTTCCTTCCTCAGGTTAGGAAATTCTCATCTACTATTCCTTCGAATATGGTTTATGCCCCCTTCTTTCTCTCTCTTCTCTTTTTTTCCCCCTCTGATACAAATGTTGTTTTCTTGATGTTGTCCCATAGTTCTTATATGCTGTCTTCATCTTTTTCTTTTTTCAATTTGTTGGTCTGAGTACATTCCACTTCCCTATCTTCTAACTCACTGATTTGATTCCAACCTGCTGCGGAGCCCCTTTATTGTGTACGTTAGCTCAGTTATTGTGTTCTTTAACTCCATTGATTCTGTTTTGAACTGTCTCCTATTTTATCTCTCTTCGTTGTGGTCCTTTTTTTGTTCTTCTATTGTTTTCCTGATTTCCATGAGTATCACTAAAACTATTGTGTTAAAATCTTCATCAGATAATTTACTTAAATCTGTTACATTCAGATTTTTCCCTAGGGTTTTGTTTTGGTCCATCATTTCACATATGTTTCTTGGTTTCTTGGATCTGTTTGGCATTCTGAGTTTATATATGGGTGAGGTTTTCCTGTTGTAAAGGCCTTGTGTAGGGGTATCAACTTGCATGACATAGTCCTGGGAATTGATCTGGAATTCTAGGCTTCCTTTAGTCGTGTGATCTCAGCATTCATCAGGGTTGTTGAACCTCTAGAGACTATCTGGCATTGAGGC
Organism: Solenodon paradoxus; assembly: GCA_004363575.1. Lineage (NCBI taxonomy): Eukaryota > Metazoa > Chordata > Mammalia > Eulipotyphla > Solenodontidae > Solenodon > Solenodon paradoxus. The sequence goes on from RJWH01001443.1 coordinate 333,395, forward strand.
CTGAGCGTTGAGGTTGGGGGAAGGAATACAGAGGTTTACCCAAAGTCTCTGGCATGATCAACAAGGCACAAGTTGAGAAACACAAGAGTTGTGTGCAATCCCCAGTGAAAAATCCTTCATTTCTCCAAAGGAGATGCATCCCAAAGGGGATTGTAAATACATCCTGGGGCCTGAGAGTGGAATTTCAGAAAGTGTCAAGCAGATTACAAAGTTGTTTAGATGTAGTCCCAGGCTGTCAAAACTACCGTTTTGATGGAGACCTTTCAATTATTGTCCCTGTGAAAGGGGTAGGATGGAATGCTCATTACTGGAAAGCAGTCAGCTATCTGCAGGGGTACTGGACCTGACTGTCTCTCTCTGACAGCCCATGGAAAGGTAGCTGTGAGTGCCAATAATTCCACACAAGTACGCTAATGGCAGAGAGGTTCAGTGTTTTCCCTGGGGCTTTTCTTGCAATGATGGCCTTCATTTGTGAGCACTGTATGGAAGCATTGTCTCTGTTCGCAAGGATGCTAATCTTCTTTTCATCCCACACCAAATTTTGGTTCATTTGGTGTGAAAAACACATCCTAGGTATGGAGGCACTACTTGAGGGAGAAAGTCCTTCAGCTCCTGGAGAGTGTTGGCTTCACTCATCTCTCCCTATGGTCCCACTGTATTCCATGAATACAGTGATATGATGCCAAGATAGATAGGCTTCTACCTATGGAAATGTGTATCTCCTCTCTGTGGAGATGTTGGTCCTGTTTCATTTTAAAGGTTATAGTTGTTAAATAGGTGGATTGTGTGTTTGGAGTTTGGCTGTGTCTTTTGGGAGGAGAGGAACTCAAGATCTGCTATCTCAGAACCCAGTTGTAGAGCAATTATTGACAGCTACTTTGGTAAGAATTATTTTTATTATTTTTATTTAAAGTTGTCTTGAATTCCTGATACATCACTTATTCATGAGTTTTACAATATCTGTTTCCACAAAAAAAGTATAAAGACTGTTTGGAATGACATTGAATCTATAAATAGATTTGTGCAGAATTATTATCAAAATAAGGAAACTTCCTTAATGTACATCTACATATCTATTTAGGTCCTTTTTTCTTATTTTTAAAATATTATATAATACTTTCTATAAAGCTCTTTGCATCTTTTATTAATCTATTCCTGTTTACTTTATGATTTCATTGCTATTTTACATAAGATATTTTTCTAAAATTATACTTCAATATTTTTAAAAATTAAAATGTCCAATTTGCTGCTGCTGGAGTAGTAGAATATTATTCATTCTCTGTGTCTTGATTTTTAACTTGAGGATTTGTTTTTCTCTATTCACACTAATATTTTTGTCTATAGGTTTCTTGAATTGTCTTTTTAGAAGATAAGATCACCTGTTGATAATGACCATTTGTTTGTATTTCTTCACCTTGCCATATATTGTCATATGTTAGTTGATAACACTAATGCAACATTGATTCGAATTAGTAAACATGAGGATACTTGTCATTTTTCTGGTTCCAAAGGATCCTCTTCTATTGTGCATCTGTAAGTATGTGATTTACTGGAGGTAAACAGTCTATGCCTATGATTGCCCCTTCTGCTCCTCTTTCTCAACAGTGATTGATTGCAGAAAATTAGTTCTAATTAGTCATACATTTGACCCTTCAAGTTGTGAAGTTAATAATCAGTTAAGGAACATGTTAATTTTGTTCCTTGATTCTTATTTTTTAAGAGGAAGAAAACTGGCAGGAATGAATGCAAGTAAGCATATAGAAATTGAGGAGGAAATAAGTGATGTGTGGGGAAGGAGCTGAGACTTACTGATGAGATGCTGGATTCATCCAGAAAGAATTTGTTGAGAGAGTCATTGGCCAGAAACACATAGCAAGTTTATAAAAAGCAGAAATAGTTGAGGTGTCCTGTGGGACTGGAAAGGTTACATCAGGCTAATACACACATGTGCATGTACAGGACCTAAGGTGCCTGCCTGCTTCTCACATCGGCAAGATGGATTCTGTATATATATATGAGGGTTAGGAGCTTTGGGTATGTCTAGGTTACATGGAGAAAAAACAGCATGAGTATCTAGGGTTGTGTCCTAGATGCAGGTTTCTATGCTGAGATCTCCCCTAGAGTCTCTTTCAGGTTTTGCCAGTTAGTTTATTGTTCATACATGTGCATACTGCCTTCTATATTCCAAACTATGCTGTCCCCACATCAGTAAGAAGCATTTTTACTTAGTTCATTTTGGTTGTTCTCCCAGGTCCCAGTTAGGAACCCTGGCCCTTGGGCTTTATATGGACTATGCTACTCACAGCTGCAAACTTAACAACTGTGCCACCAGGGCACGCCACTTTGATTCTTGGGATAATGAATATTGGGTCAAATGAGACCCATAATGAATTTCCTTACAAACAAAAAAGACATTTTTCTTGATGATGAAGCTGTCTAAGAAAGTAGGTGGTGAGCCAAGTGCTCTGCTTGTCCAAAAGGTCTAATTACTTCTAGGTGAGAGATGTAGATAAGTCTTGTATGGAGGGCTTAGCCTACTAGAGGCTTCTTTGGGATCCCCAGGTCACCAGTCTTCAGTTATTTTGGATAAAAGATTCAGGGAGTTCTAAAGAATGATTATTGTTATAATATTTATTGTGTTATAGGGATAAGGAGTATACTCTCCTGAGCAATTCAGCATCCTTAGCAATAATGTATGGGAAAAAGAGCATCCTGATTACAAATAAACATAAATCCAATTTCTTCAACTCTGGAACCTATTAGGGGTACAGGAAAAGTCTCAGACACCTGGTGGTGCAGAAAAGTAATTTTATAGGGTAGGGACTCATAAAATCATGAGAGGGTATAGTATTAGTATGATTTGGAGCCATCATGGAAGACCTGGAAGAAGGCAGAATGTTTTATAAAACAATCTCATATATAATCCTGGCATTGGCTATATAGGTGCTGTTTTAAGGACTTTAGAGTGAAGTACACTGAAATGAGAGGTCACAGAAGTACATAGAAGAGAGGTCAGGCCAAGGCATTTTTAGGAGCAGAAGTCTTGTAAAGGACTGGGTAAATATTCTCTCATAGAATAGAGACATGCTTAGAATGCTAATGTTTTTATTATGTTACTATTCTCCAAATAACCACTTCTACTGCAAAGTGAGAGAGTGGAAATGGAAGAAGGAAACAAGGGAAGGAGAGAGGAAAGCAATGATGAATAACATTGCTTACAAAAAAATCACCAATCATCTGAAAAAGAAATGCAAACTGCTGCTGATTTTATATCAGGCATCACCTAATTCTCTGAGGCAATTCTCTGAATGATATATGACCCAGTCTCAGTATTCACATAGGGGGTTTAACAGCCATACTTTTTTTTTTAGTAAGATGACTATATGAGCATGTTTGCCTGTGATAGACCAGGCTGGTGCATTCACTGGGTATATTAGTTTAATAATACAGTACTTTAAAAAAAAATCCTTGTGTATACTATTAGCTATGTATCATCCCATCAAGAAATTTATGAGCCGTTCTTCTAAATATGTTACAGTTTGTCTCTTCACCTAACTGACTTTCTTACTAAGGAGTGAATTCCTTGAGGGATAGGGTCTATATCTTATTTCTCTTTGTGCACTGAATATTTATCACTGAGCCCAGCATCTCATAAGTGCTCGATATTTTAAGAATGAATGGATGATGGTGCGCCCTAAAAGAGTAGCAACTGGGCGCGGTCCACATACATCCCAAAGTCTCAGGTTCACATCCTAGAGCCTGTGGGAACAACCTAGATGAGCAACTGAATAAAAATAATGTTTCTTTCTTCTCCTCTCTTTTCCTGCCTGCCTGCCTCTATTCACCTTCATTCCTATCTGCACCTTTTTTTAAAGTAAAATAAATAATAAAATGAATGGATAGAATGTTATACTAAGGAGTCCTTCTCTGAATATTTGAATAATGAAAGTAACTTTAGCAGGTGACATTTTGTGTCACTATGAGCACCTGAATGACTTGCTTATGACTGGATCATAGGATGGGACACCCTCTTAACCTTCCCACACACACGCTGCTGCCACCAAGAAGGAAGAACATGGGAGAGAGCTATTAAGCAAGTACTTTAAAAAGCAGAAATGTGAAACATAGAAACAAACTGCATGCTTCACAGTTTGGGACCAAGACTGACTGTAAACCTATCCTTTTCATGATGCTATTAAAAAATGTTCCATCATGAAAATGATTCAAAAGTTATTTGAGATCTTAAAGAAATCACTATAATTCTTAAGGGGGGGACCAACTCTCAGCCCTACAGTCATTCCCTCTCGAGGAGACCATCTCTTAGGAAGGGCACACTTTGCTCTGTACTCCACAATTTTTAGATAGAATCTTAGCTCTATAGCAGAAAGTGGCCTTAGGCTATTTCCAATCTCTTGTCCCAAGATTGAAAAAATTGATTCAAGCTGATTGAGCAACTGACCAAGTCTACACAGTTAGTTAGTGTCCGAATCCAAAAGAACTCTCCTCAGGTTTTCTTCTATCCTCAAATATCATTTTTAAATCTAATTTGCATCTCTATTTGAGCATCCGGATTTCAACCCCACTCCTGCTTTTCAAGACCTACCTGGAATTCAGCTTTACTAGTTGGCAAAGTCATGCTTTGGTTATCAGAATTCGGTTACAACACAAAGTGAGAAATCAGGGATTCAGTGGCAAAAGAAATCATTGCAAACCATTTTCCAAATAATTTTGGATGGACTGAATGGCTTTGGTTCCCTGCTGAGTCTCTTGAAGGAAAGCTCATTTGTCCTGCACAGCATCACAAAGCAGAGTGAAAGGAACCCCAGAACAATCTGGGGGTGTCAAAGGGAATGTAATTTCCCACAGGGTGGGGAGAGGGAGGATTGTGTTTTTACTTGCACATATTAAACTGAGAACAATTCCCCATGTGACTCTTGGGGCGAGGACTAACCTTTTTCTTTTGTCTGTAACCTCAGCATAAAAACTTACAGCAACAGATGTTCCATCCATGAATTCTGAATTTTGGCAGTTAGTAAAGGGTCCTGAGACGTGGCACAAATGAAGGCAGGTCAGATTGGCTGCCCATTCTGTCATGTGAATGGAAAAATGTGCTTGGTGGAAGTAAACAGCCTTCAGGTCCTGGGCTGGCTCAGGAGGGTGGTCTCCAGGGTGGGTTGGGAACTGGCTTTCCTCTCATCTCACTCAAACCTGTCTTTATTAACACCCTTAGGGAGTAAGAAAAGTCTTGAAAATGAAATTTACAGATGAGTCTGAATGGAGAAATGTGACAAACACCAGCATAAGCAAAGGAATAACCTAAAGGAATTAGGAAAATGGGAAAGGCAGGGACAAAATTCAAATCATCATGGAAAAATGCAAATGGATATGTCTAGGGCAAAATAATCCACAAACCAGATATTCATTGGGCAGGAAATTTTTGAAGCACATTAAGAATAGACAAGGCTGCTGTAAAATGGTTGTTTCTGATGGTGGCAGAGACCACCCTCCCTAGGGAGTGGACTTGGAAGATGAGCGACCCTTACAGGAGGTCTGTTCTAAGTGTAAAGCATTCTCATAGGACCTGCTCCTTTCTTCTCACCTAAGTCTTCATGACCCATCTGACACTTGATGTTGGTTGGGCAAAGTGTGCATCTTGCTGGCACTGTGAGATATGTCTGGAGTAAGCAGGTAACATTCCACACACTGGGCATCTGCTTTGGAGTGAGCTTTCCAGACAGTATTCTTACTTTTCACTTTTGTTTTATTACCTTTTTTTTTTTTAGCAAGATAGATTTTATCTATGAAAGATATCCAGACTTTTATTTAAAAGAAAATGAGAATGTGAAAAAGAATTTCAGTCAGAAGATAAACATGTCCTATTTATATCATGCAGAGTAATCAATTTGAGATAATTTTGTCTTTATTATTTTGATTTCAGATATTTGTTACCAAAATCCTTCCATTTAACCTTGCTTTTAAAAGTTTCAATTACAAAGTGATGATAACCAGAGATTCTCATATTTTCCAAAACATCTAGCATGTTTATCATTTTAGAAAATGTGTTTTTTGCAAAGCCCTGCTTGAGACCTCACTGACATGCTCTGTACTAATGAGTCTGAGTAATTCTGAAGAAAAGCGGAGCTTTCTACTCCTTTCCTTTTATAGTGGGTTCAGAGGCCCCTGGAAAAGACCTAATTTCCCTGAATCATCTTGTTTTGGGCAGAAGTTCAACTTGAAGAGTTAGGCCAGAAATCAGGTTCTTATAGCTGATTCAATTACATGCATAGACTAGTCATGCTTCCTTGTTGACTGAGGCAGTATTATTTTTGGTAATAGCTGATTTCATCAACAAATCCTCTAAACCCCAACTAATTTGTCTCTAAAATATGTCTACATTGCTGTGGAGGACCAATGAGTCTCTAAAAATTAGACATAAAGAAATTTGAATATTAGAGCACAAAAAATGAATCATAAATCATCCATCCTCTATAAGTTTTTGGGTTGGAGAACTATAGATAATAACTTCATGAGGCATCATGTCATGCACAGTGCTAGAGCTATTCCTTAATGTCACTTCAGGAAGTAGTGGCAGCTTAGGAGCAGGAGTCCTTCAACTAGACTATGGTGATCAGGGAAATTCTTCTGAGGAAGAGATATTTGAAATGAATCTTGAAAGTGAGATTTAATTTAATAACCAGAGAGAATGGAAAGGGAATTCCAGACCATGGGGAATGAGAGGTAGAAAAGTATAGCAGCCAGATCACTCACACCTTTTCCTAGGAAGCATGATTGAGTAGTTTCTGAAGGAATATTTGGTGTGGAAAGTAATGAAGTAGAGGTTTGGAAAGAGACAAAGGGGTGAGGGAAACCTTTTTTTTTTTTTTTTTCTTTTTTCTTTTCTAGTGGAAACATGTAGGCAGGAATAAAGATAAGTAAGTAGGAAGGCAGGAAGAGAAAAGAGGAAGAAGCATTTTTATTTTATTTTCATTTTCATTGTTCAAACTGATTGTTTCCCCTCCCATACTGGGACTCCAACCCAGAGATATGTGGTTTGTCTCCCTCAGAGGCAATTGACTTAACCGCTGTTCCACCAGGATGCACCAACCATTTATTTTTTGAGAAACACAACAAGAGGCATTTGTTATTTCTTTTGTAGGTTGGGGCTAGGTTGGAAATGATGAAAGTGGTTCACCCCATTGTTTTTTGCTTTTTCTCTTGGCATGGAGTAAAAATGAATCTAAGACTTCCAGAACCTTGGAATTAACTACATTTCCCTGGAGAAGACTTCCCTGCATCTATGGGGAAGAAAAACCTTAGGCAGCACAGTAAACACTATCTAATGCTATGATGATGTATGTTGAAAGCTTTCTTTGGAAAGGTCTTGGACTGTAGTGGTATTCGAGCCCACTATTTATTCTGTGATACAATTGTCCTCACACAGGATACTCTCAATTACCAGCTTTGCCCACAATGATGCCATATGCATACAGGTGAGTGTGGATATATAGAACAGGTTTTCAGCACTGCTGGCTTACAGTTGGTGCCAGTCAAATTCAAAAAGCAGTTCATGCACAAGCAGCTTCACAAATCTCAGACAGAACAGCTTTGTACCTACTACATTCCCTTGAAAGAGAAATGTAACTTTTATGGTCTTTCTTGGCTTAAGTTCTTGGCAATTTAAGGCTCATGTCTTTGGAGACATGTAACATATGGTTGTAGACATTAGGGGAACCCTTCCATTCTAATATGTGAAGGATGCCATGGAACACTGCAGGGATTGAGTATGAATTCTTTAAGCACACAAATATGTGAATATCTCCAAGTTAGAGTCCTATTGTTTATTAAAGAAATTTGCCTATCTGTTAGTATAGAAAAATTCTTAATTTACAAAGTTGTCCATGGAAAATTGATGCTTTAAGCAAAGGATGGGGAGACGAGCTGCTTTCTCCTAATTTCTGTCCTTGTTTGTAGTGGTGGCAGTGATGGGCAAAGAGCCACATGAGTTACTTTCTCCACAAAGAAAATTCCCTGTAAGTCATGGAGAACCCTGGATGGTGTCTCTGAAGAGAGAATCCAGGTTTTTATCCAAAAAAACCTCAGAACTCCAGGTGGGCCAGTCTTCCATTTACCAAATCACATACTATGAATATTTCATCCTCTACACCTGTACATATACTTTTCCTGAAATGAAAACATCCTTTAGCTACATTTCATCTATCTTTCATGTTCCACATCTTATATCATTCCTTCAAGAAGCATTCACTGGTTTTTCCATGACCTCCCATCTGGCTCCCACTGCCTTGCACCTTCCCAAAGGTGTTCTCATGTCAATATTTGTTGTTTCCTTGACTAGATAGTAAACCCCTTGGGCATGGGATCCTTGGTAGATTGAATTACAATCTCTAGGAGGAAAGTTGTGAAAAACGGTGACTTTGTAGGAACACAGTGATAGTATTTACATGATTGTTTTGCTTCTTGGCAGAAATATAGGTCATTCAGGGTTTGTGGGAACTGTCACCACTGAGAACATCACCAACCAGCTATCAAAAGACAACCGCCCACAGCCCTGATTCTCAGCTTTGGAATCAAAATGTCAAAATACAAGATAAAGACTCTTAAAAGCAATCATAGAAAAGAGTGTCACATACAACAGTGTCCCCATAAGATTATCAATTAATTTCTCCACTGAATCTCTATAGGCCAGAAAGAAATGGCATGATATATTCAAAGTGCTGAAAGAAAAGGATTTTCAACCTAGGATGCTATACCCTGAAAGATTATCATTCAGAACTGAAGAAATGATTAAAACATTTTCTGGTAAGCAAAGGTTAAAGGATTTCATCACCACAAAACCAGCTTTGAAAAAAATATTCAAGAATACTCTATAAAGCATAAAGACCCAACCAAAAAAAAAACAAAAAAAGAGACAGTAATACAAAAAGTGGTGAGGAAGAGAATAAAAATGTGGATAGTCAGAATGAGTGGAAGACCAATATGCTTCAAAATAAAAATAGGAAATAAATATAAAATTGTTAGTGCTAACTTCAGGGTAACCTGAAGAGCAAAGAAGAAAACAAAAAGGGAAACCAATCAAAACATAGCTAACACCCATCTGACCTCAGAAGAGGAAGAGAAGAACAAGGGTATTGTCTGGAGCAACATAGAGAAGACAAATTGCAAAATGACATAAGTAGCTACATATAATAATCACCCTCAATGTTAATGGACTGAACTCACTGGTCAAAAGACACAGAGTGATTGAATGGATTAAGAAGCATAATCCAACCTTCATGAAACCCACTTTCCTTCAAAAGATAAACAAAGGCTCAAAGCCAATGGTTGGAAGACAATGCCACAGTCAAATGGCAACCACGAAAGACCAGGAACAGCACTATTCCTATCAAATAAAACAGACTTCCATCTAAAAAACAGAAGACAGAGATGGATATTATAGAATGATTAAAGGGTCAGTCCAGCAAGAAGACATGACACTTACTAACATATATGTACCAAATGAAGGAGCACCACAATAGTAGTGAGAGACTTCAACACCCCACTGACTACAATGGACAGATCAGCTAGGCAGAAAATTAACAGGGAAACATATGCTTTAAATGACCATTTGGAACAGATAGGTCTAATAGACATATACCAAACACTTTACCCAATTACTACAGATTTCACTTCTCAAGTGTGCGTGCAACATTCTCAAGGATACATCATATGCTGGGACAGTAGACATCTCTCAACAAATATACAGATATTTAAATCATAGCAAGTATACTCTTGGCTTAAAACTAGAACGCAACCACAGAAAGCAAGCTGGAAGACTCCAAACTAATTGGAAACTGAGCAATATGGTCCTGAGTGATTAATGGGTAGAAGAGGAAATTAAAGAGGAACTTCAAAAATAGAGACAAATGAAAATGAAGACACAAGTTATCAGTATCTATGGGATGCAGCAAAAGCAGTACTAAGACAAAAGTTCATCATAATCCAGGCCTACCTCAAGAAATAAGAAAAATAACAAAAATAACAATTTAACTCTACATTTAAACAATTAGAGAAATAAGAACAATTAAAGTCAAAAATAAGCAGAAGAAAGGAAATAATCAAAACTCGAGTAGAAATAAATGAAATAGAAAGCAGAAAGACAATCCAGAAGATCAATGAAACCAAAAGTTGGTTCTTTGAAAAAAATAAACAAAATTGACAAGCCATTGGCTAGACTCACAAAGAAAAAAAGAGAAAACTCTCATAACTAGAATCAGAAATGAAAGGGAAGAAATTATAACAGATACCACAGAAATTCAAAACATCATAAGGGACTATTATGAACAGTTCTATGCCAACAAAGTGGACAACCTTGAGGACATGGACAGATTTTTAGAAAAATACTGTCTGCAAAGTCTGATCCTGGAAGATCTGGAAAAACTGAACAGAACTATCCAAGCAAATAAATAAAAGAAGTAATCAAAAGTCTCCCTAAAAATAAAAGCCCAAGATGGCTCTTCTAATGGGTTCTATCAAACCTTCAGAGAAGAACTAACACCCATTTTCTCAAGCTCTTCCAAAATATTGAAGAACAGGGAACTCTCCCAAATACTTTTTATGAGGCTAACCTTATACTGACACCAAAAGGTGATAGAGATGTCACCAAGAAAGAAAATTACAGACTAATATCTCTAATGAACATAGATGCAAAACTTCTCAACAAAATATTAGCAAACCAATTTGAGCAATGCATTAAAAAGATCATCCATCAAACCAATTCGAGCAATGCATTAAAAAGATCATCCATCATGACCAAGTGGGATTGACCAAGTGGGATTTATCACAGGGATACAAAGATACATCAAATATGCCATACCAACAAGAGCAAAGAGAAAAACCACATGATCATTTCAATAGACACAGAGAAATATAACAGAACCAACACCCATTTATGATTTGAAAAAAAAAACCCTCCATAAAATGGGAATAGAAAGTACATACCTCAACATAATAAAGGTCATATGTGAAAAACCCACAGCCAATATCATAGTCATTGGCAAAAAAACTGAAAGCCTTCCTCTAAGGTCAGGAACAAGGCAAGGATGTCCAGTCTCACCACTGCTATCTATCATTGTACTGGAGCTCTTAGCTAGAGCAACTAGCCAAGAAAAGGAAATAAAAGGAATCCAAATTGGAAAGAAAGAAGTAAAACTATCACTAATTGCAGATGACATTTGAAAACCCTTAAAATTCTGTCAAAAAATTTCTAGAACTCATCAACGAATATAGTAAAGTGGCAGGCTACAAAATCAATGCAAAAATCTGTTGCATTTCTGTATGCCAACAATGAAAATACAGAAAGAGAACTGAAGAAAACAATATCATTTACAATTGCACCAAAACAAAATGAAATAACTTGGAATAAACCTAACCAAAGAGATGGAGGACCTATACTATGAGAACTATAGGACATTGCTAAAAGAAATAGAAGATGACACAAAGAAACGGAATGATATTCCATGCTCATGGTTCAGAAGAATCAACATAATCAAAACGGCCATACTACCCAAGGCAATATATAGATTCAGTGCTATCTCCATCAAAATTCCAAAGACATGGAACACAAAATAATGAAATTTATCTGGAACAACAAACAACCCAAGATAGCAAAAACAATCCTCAAGAAAAAAACAATGGAGTTATGCTCCCTTACTTTAAACTCTACTACAAAGCAATAATAATTAAAATAGCATAGTACTGGTATAAAAACAGAAAGACAGATAAATGAAACAGAATTGAAAGTCCAGTAATAAATCCACGTATATATGGACACCTAGTTTTTGACAAAGGAGCCAAAAACTTACAATGGGGCAAAGACAGCCTCTTTAATAAATGGTGCTGGGAGAACTGGTCAGTCACATGCAAAAGGTTGAAACTAGACCATTGCTTAACACCATACACAAATATTAATTCAAAATGGATTAAAGACCTAGACATAAGACCAGAAACCATCAAACACATAGAAGAGAATAGAGGCAAAACATTACTAGACATAGACCTAAGAGATATCTTTGGCAACTCAACTCCCATTGCAAAACAAATCAAATTCAAAATAAACAAATGGGATTACATAAAACTAAAAAGTTTCTACTCAGCAAAAGAAGCTCACATAAAAACAAAAAGGCGTCCAACTGAATGGAAAAAGATATTTGCCTCTCACACCTCAGTAAGGGTTTAATAGCTAAGATATACAAAGAACTCCAAAAATTGGACAACAAAAATACAAGCAATCCAATCAAAAAATGGGCTGATGACCTTAAGAGACACCTCTCCAAAGGAAGACATACAAATGGCCAAAAGGTTCATGAAAAGATGCTCTACATCTCTTGTCATTAGGGAAATGCAAATCAAAGCAACAATGAGATATCACCTCACACCAGTAAAAATGGCTATTATCAAAAATATGGAAATAATAAGTGCTGGAGAGGATATGGAGAAAAGAGAACTCTAATTCACTGTTGGTGGGAATGTAAAATGATACAACCATTCTGGAAAGCAGTATGGAGAGTCCTCAAATAATTGATAATGGAATTCCATATGATCCAGTTACTCCTCTAATGGGCATTTACCCCAGTGACACAAAAACACTTATCTGAAGAGACATATGCACCCACATGCTCATTGCAGCACAATTCACAATAGCTAAGAGCTGGACGCTACCTAAATGCCCATCAACAGATGAGTGGATAAAGATGTGATATATATACACTATGGAATACTATGCAGTCATCAAAAAGAGAGATCCTGACATTTGCAACAACATGGATGAACTTGGAGAGAATTATACTTAGCCAGATAAGCCAGGAGAAGTACAGACATCATATGATAGTACTCATGTGGTGGATAAAGAGAAAACAAATATCATAAACAACACTAAAAACAGGGAGTGTGTGTGTGTGTGTGTGTGTGTGTGTGAGAGAGAGAGAGAGAGAGAGAGAGAGAGAGAGAGAGAGAGAGAAAGGGAGGGAGAGCACTACTCCAAACAACTATGGACTCTTAGAGATGAGAGACAAAAAAGCAAATCAGGGGGTACCAAAGTAATGGAGGAAGGGTGGGGGAAACAGGATGAAGGGAATTAACTGTAAACAAAGGGAGGGAAAAAAAGGGGGGGGGAATATTAGTAAATCTTCTATGCTGTTTGTAAATGTAAAAATACTATGTATACCTCAAAACAAGTCATTGTCAGAATGCAATATCCCTTCAATAATGAAAAAAACTGTTGCATTTTTATATGCAAACAAAAAAATGAAATCACAAAAATCACTGCTTAAAATACATGTTAAAAGAGTAAGACACCTAGGCATATACCTTAACAAAGTAAGTAAAAGACCTATACAATGAAAATTACAAGTCCTTCTTAAAAGAAATAGAGGAGGACTCAAAGAGATGGAAAGACATCCCCTGTTCATGACTGAGAAGATTCAACATCATTAAAATGATCATCTTACCCAAAACAGCATACAGATCTAATGCTATCCCCATTAAAATTACACAGGAATTATTTCTAGGATGTAGGACAAAAAAAAATCTTAAAATTTGTATGGACTAACAAAGGGCCCTGAATAGCTAAAGCAATTATGAGAAAAAAAAGTGAATGTGGAGGGATTACATTCCCAGATATTGAGCTATATTACAAAGCAATAATCATCAAAATGGTATGGTACTGGAATAATAAGAGGCACAGATCAGTGGAATAGAACTGAATTACCAGAAGCTGACCCATGCACATACAGTCAGTAAATCTATGAAAAAGTTGCCAAAAACACAGTGAAGAAAGAAAATTCTCTTCAATAAATGGTGTTGGGAAAACTGGACAGCCACAGGCAAAAGAATGAAGCTAGACCACTCTCTAACACCATTCACAAAAATTAACCCAAAATGGACTAGACTTGGACATAAGACCAGAAACCATAAAAATTTTAAAAGACAACATAGGAAAGACTTTGCATGACATTAGGCATAGAGAGGTCTTTGGGGATTCAACTGTACCATCAATAGAAGCAAAAACAAAAATAAACCACTGGGATTACAACAAACTAAAGAACTTCACACTGAGAGCATCACCAAAACCAAGAGGAAACCTACTAACTGGGAGATTTAATATTTCTGACAAAGACTTAATATCTAAAATATATAAATAATTCATAAAACTCAACAACAGAAGAACAGAAAATGCAGTCAAAAAATGGAAGGAGGAAGTGAAGAGACACTTTTTTGAAGGGGATATACAGATGGCCAACACACACATGAAATTATGTTCCTGCTCACTGGCTATCAGGGAAATGAAAATCAAAACAACAATGAGCTATCACCTTATACCTGAAAAACAGGCTATTATCCAAAAGTCTGGAAACACCAAATGTTGGTGAAGATGTGGAGAAAAAGGAACACTTTTACTCTGTTGGTAGGAGTGCAAATTGGTGCAACCCCTTTGGAAAACAGTGTGGAGATTCCTCTAAAAGTTGAAGATGGAAATCCCATATAATCCTACCATTCCACTTCTGAGTATTTACCCCAAAGATACAAATATACTCATCCACAGAGATTTATGCACCCCCATGTTTATTGAAGCCCTGTTCACAATAGCTAAGAACTGGAAACTATTTAAGTTCCCAATGTCAGATGAATGAATAAAGATGCGGTATATACGTATTATGAAACACTGCACAGCCCTTAGAAGCGATGAAATTCTGTCATTTGAATCAACATGGGTGGATCTAGAGGTGACTATGCTAAGTGAAATAAGTCAAAAGAAGAAAGATAGATACTAGACGACCTCATTCATAGGTAGAATGTGACTAGACAAAACAAAGGAACAGACAAAACAAATCCAATCTCCAATCCTTGGACACTTGCAGTAGAAATGAGGTTACCAGTAGGGCATGGGGGGTTGAGGGGCAAATGGTAGCAGAACCCACTGGACAATGGTGAACACTTTATTATTTGGTGGAGGGCAGGGTGTTTTGACATATATTTGAGGAATGGGGACCTTATTACATATGAGGTTATTTTAATGTGTAGAATAATTACTACAATAAAAAATATATAAGAGAAAAAAAATGGAGACATGTTAGCCCGGTTGGGACTGATTCAGGTACTGCTGCAGACAGTTTCTAGAGGGAGAGAGGAACATAAATAACAATATTTCCCAGGCTCTGGAGCCTGTGCCCTTAGATTACAGGGACTCTGCTCTGCTTTATGATGATTTATACCTGTAAGGGGCAGGACCTGGGATTTTTTTCTCACTATTATCCTCACTACCTAATAAAGTAGCTGACACATATTTAGTGAATATTTTCTAAGTGAATCAAAAATGACAGAATGATGTGATCTCTGAGAAAGGAATTGCTAATACCATTGAAAGTTAAGGAAACATGATAGCCCCCAAAAGTATTTCCATGCGTACAAGTGTATGTTTTAATTGTGACAAAGGAGTGGCTTTTCTGATCCATCTCAAAAAAAAAAAAAAAAAGAGAGCATGGGTGGTCATTTCTCAGCTTTCCCTTGGGAGAATTTAGGTCTAGCATCTGCTATGAAATCTCTATCCAGAACATAAACTATTCAATCATTGTTCTGTGTCTTAGCCCAAGAGCCCTTGGGAATTCCAATGAGCCCCATAAGATTTTTACCTTTCAATCTCAAACAGAACTAAGAAAATTGTTGTTCTTGCAAGTCACATGGGTTTATGACTGAACATTTAACAACAAACGTTAAAACTGGATTTTTTAGAGTAGGTGATAGTTGCCTACATATCTCTGACCTGATTTGAGATTTAGGCCTTCTCTGACATACCCTAGAACTTATACAGTTGGTATCTTTGTGCCTTATAAGGAATCGAGTGTTCAAGAATGCCCAAGGATTTCTTGCAAGTCACTTTTATATAAATGTCTTTGACCCTCACAGAAAGCATGGATCCCTGCAGTTGGCTAATGATCTCTGCAGCCAGGTCTCGCAGGAAATTCCAGGTTTACCCACAAGCAATTTCAAGAGTCCTGGAAATTTTCTAGTAGACTAACCCAAACACACTGGGGCAGGGTTTTAATGGAGCCAAATGGACCCAGAAGGAATGGAGATATTTACTCTTGGTATTTGGGACTTGTGCAGTTCGAGGACCCTTGTTTGGTGTCCATTAGCTCTCTCTGGAAGAACTGTTTGTTTTATGCTCGTCTATCCTTCCATGATCTCCAGAAAGTATTTTCAGTTGCTGTTTCAGAGCACACAGCAGGGAACAAGAACGAACAAAATAGTCACATAGCTCTTCTGGTCACAAATGTACTCCAGCTTCCAGTCTGAATGCATACTTGGGGGGCAGGGGGGTCTCAGTGGGGGTAAAGGCTGGACAAGCTGTTTTCGTTTGCTGTTAAGCTTCACCTCTAACCACAGGAAAATTTTCCACAGTTTCCATTATTTCTGGCTTAAAGCCATGCCATAGGAAGACAGACTTTCTGTTCATAGAAGGAAAGATGGAGTCTGGTGAGGGAGTAAGTGAGGCAGGGAGGGAGGAAAAGAGAGACAGAAAACAAGACAGAAGAAGCAAAGGCCAGCAGAGAGAGGAGTGAGTAGTGATTGTGAATGGTCAGAGCCAAAATGTCTGGGCAGGTCTCTGAATACCAAGTGTTAGGTTTATATAGTTAATTATGAGTTATATTCAGTCGATACATTTTGATGTAACTAAACTATGATAGAAATTCCTTTTAGTTCCCAATCATTTAAAGTTACTTCACTGTTCATGAGGAAGATTATGGACCACAGATTGCTTGAGTTATTATTAAAGAAAATATGGATTTCTTTTTCCAAGTAGTCCCATGATGTAGTTCCCACCTCCTACTCCTAAAAATAATAAATAACCACACATGTGGACACATAGCCTTGTAGGTATCCAGACTGACCACGGCTTATGTTCATTTCTGACTCACTTCTGCAACTTCACAGCTTTCTCTTCAATTCCAGAAAACATTGGAATGTAAAGAGTAAGGATTGGTAATTATAGAGATAACTTGAAATCCTCTTTATCTTTTAAAGAGGAAGGCAGGCAGGAAGGAAGGCAGACAGGCATCAGGAAGGAAGAGAGGAGGAATAAGCATTTTATTTATTTAGTTGTTTATTTTAGTTGTTCCCCTGACCCTAAACGCAAACCCAGGTCCTTGGACTGTATATGGACTGCTCCCCAGGCACAATCTTAACACCTAAGCCATCAGGGCATGATTTATGCTTTTTAATTTTAACAGCCTGGTGAAGACAATACTTCGAAAAATTAAATCAAAACTTGTAACAGTTTGTCTCCAAGGAAATCTTTAGTAAATGTCAAAAGGATTTATATGATCTGAAGAAAAATCAGAGTGTCTTATTTATTTTACAAGAATTATCATTCACTAAAATTATTAGTGGTTGAAAATTAGATTGGACCTCAGAAAAGATTGCTATGTGTTGCTGTGACTTAAGATCCACAGCTCCCACAGCTGACCTTCCCAGATGTTCCAGGTAAAACAATCAATATGATGACAACTGAAGTAAAAAGTGTCCTGAAATTATGAAACTTCATAAAGAGCCAAAAATGAACAAAAGCAATTAAAATATTAATAGATCAGAGCAGATAGAAGCACAATTCTTAGCATGGGAAAGGCAGGGAAGAGGAAAGATAAAGAAGTATTTAAAGAGAGGGAAGAGGAGAAGCTTTTCCATAGACAAGAAATGTAAGATGGTACACACACACACAACTGCACAGGAAAGAGAAGAATGGAATGTTGGCAGAACAAATAAGGGCATGGAGAATGACTTTCTACTTCCCATAAGGAATTAAAAAATGTCTTCAGATCATGAGTCATTGCAAGTCTTTCAAAGGGTGAACTTCTGAGGTTCTCCTCAAATGCCTAAGGCGGCATTTCTGGGAAAGATTATTAAGACTATTAAGAACTTTGATCATTAAGACTGTCTTTCTCTCTCTCTCACTCTCTCTGCCTCTCTCCCTCCCCCCCACCCTCACATTATAGATTCTCTTTAAACAATTGCCCTTTTCCCCAGAATATCTACCTTGTGATTGCTGCTGTGAACTTTTTCAAAGTAACAAAATTACTAAAATGTGTGAAATAGTAAATAAGATTTTGCAAATGAAAATCAGTCTTAATTTTATTAACATTTGATCAGAGTTTTCTTTCATCTCTGACAATTGCTTTTGTCATTTAATCAGGAGATTGTGGGGTGTTCCTAGGTCTAACTTTAACCACTTACGTATTTACATCCTTTCAAGGACCGCATTGGTCAGAATTTCCAAATCTCCTCAAAAGGTTGGGTTAAACTTGGGTTAAACTTGGGCTAAACCCTAACTTGGGTTAGAACTCCAGAGAGGAAAAATGTTTAGCACTTAATGCCACCTGAGAAAGCTAGAACCAAACTTCAAGATTTTGGCAAATGTAACCAACTCAAGATGCTGGTGCCAACTCAGTCGATGAGGAGAATTTTAAAAATATAATTAGAGTCTGTCACCTTTTGTTTTGGGTTAGTGGACACAGTCGCCCTATTGGGAGCCTGTTTAATCATTCACTCTATTCACTGGAAAATTGGAGAATTTTTTAGTGAAGACAGCCCAGATAATTGATTTAAATAAAAAGAAGTGAGAGGGAAAACTATTTTAAAACTGTTAGGACAATGTGTTTAATCCTCAGACCTGGTGATAATGATGGCATCTTCCCTGCAACAGTCAGGGGTCCGCAGACTGTCCTCAGTCCTCTGCAGTCCATTGTGTACCCACTATCTGCAAGAGGTCAGCCCACAAGTGCCATAGCTGGTGATGGCTCCAAGAACCGCTCTTCCAAGTGAGACTCTCCCCTAAAGCTGTGGTTCCCCACCAGAGGAGAAGCTCTGGGAGGTCCCTGTCCAAATACATTTTCTTTCTATTTTTGTTTTTTGTTTTAAAGGAAAGTTGCAGGCAGGAAGGGAGAGAAAAAACATTTATCTGTTTTACTTAGTTGTTCATCTTGATTCCTACCCCACCTCGCCCACCGCACCGCCCTCTCCCTGGGACTCCAGCCCGGGTCCTCAGGATGTATGTGTACTCCACCAGGGTGTGCCACATTTTACTTCTTTACCATTGTCTCTCCAGAACTTAGCAAAATGGCTCATTGCAGACAGTCAATATATATTCACTAGAAGAATGAATAAATGGCTATTTCCAGTTGTCTATTACCCTGTCTATTCACTGAACATTTCTAGATTCAAACTCTCTTGCCCTAAAATACTACTCTACTCAAAATTGGAAACTTGCAATCAGCTTATGTTCCTCATCACTAGGTCTATATTGGTCCCACCAACTTCTTTAATGTATCTGGTCATTGCCTTGCCTCCCTGCCAACAGCCAGCACCACAGTACTTTCCTCAAACTCTTAATATAATGATTCTCCTGATTTTCCATTTTCTCCATGATCAAGACAACCAGCACACTCGTACTGTATCATGACAGAGCTTCTTTGTGTCTTAGCCTACAATGTCTTCATGTTTATGCTCATACCAAACACAGAGGCAGGAATACCCAAAGGAACAAGTACTGAATGACTCTTCTGTCTCTGGCACCCTATAAGACCCTAGAAAAATTGTCTCATCACCTTGAATCTCCATTGTCTCATCTATAAAATGGGAGATTTAAAATAGATGGTTCCCCAAAATATTAAATACCCTGTCATTGCTCTCCTGCCAACTCTGAAACATCTTCCATTAATTTCACATGCTCGTGCATTCAAACTGTATCCTCACTCCCACTCTCTACAGACAAGTTACCTTCTACTCCTATCCAGTTTACCATTCTATACCAATAGACTCAATCCGAGCACTTACTCTTGGCTCATCTTACTGTTCTTTCTCCATGTGATGCCAAACCTCCTCTGAATTGATGTCCAAATGTTCTACTTCCTTTAAGGTCCAACTCATGTCCAGCTTTTATGAAGCCTTCCCTGACTCACCCATCTACAATGATATCTTCTTTACCAAATCTCTACAGAAACATGCCTGTCTTCTCAAAAAAGATACTTCTAGAGAAGAAGGTCTCCACAAGGAAATAACAAATACTCCATGAAGGGAGTAGCAGTTTGTTCTAAACTTTTCAAAGCATGTGCCCAAGTTAAACATTTAAAATCAATTCTTGCTTATTTATGTTTGCTTTAAAGCTACGTCTATAAATAATATGGAGAAAAAAATGATCCTCTTGGTAATTAACATGGAATAATTTTCCTTTGTAAGAATAGTGTATATGTCACAAGAGATAAGGGGATATTTTGAATGGATGAAGCCCCAAAGGATATGTTCAAGTAACAATAGACAGATTCCTAAATGCTCTCTCCAGAGGTATTTCCTATTAATTATAGGATGTTTATTTTGCTGAGCACTTAAATGAGTGGGTAGTTCCACTGTAACAGGATATTGAATGGCTTTTTTCCTGTTGTCTAGAATTTTGGCAACGTCCCAAAATAAGAATAAATGAAAGGTAACTTCACATTTCAAGAGGTAATAAACAGACACATACACAACTTAATGAAAAACAGGAACACTGACCCTGTGATTTCTAACCTCATGTCATACCTGCAGTCTATTGGAAAGAGACTTGAAGTCATAATTTGAATCCAAAAATTGGGGTCTGTTTCCTACCTAGAGAATTGTAAGTATGTAATACTGTTAGGGTTGGCGGGGGGGAGGGTCAGACTGAAATTAGATTGTTTTTGATCAACAACAGGCTGAATATTTAAGAATTTAGAATTATGGGATCTGGGATTAAATCATGACTCTGCCATTTACTAAACAGGGAACCCCAAGGAACTTATTTCATCTTCGTGGGCTTATTTCCTCATCCCTAAGATTGCAGATGGCAGTGCCACTTCACAGGATTTGTGAAGATTAAAAGAAGTGCTGCTGGTATTATGCTTAAGCATAGCATTCATTGGTCAGTGAATGTAAGCTATTATTTTGTAACGAACATTCCACCAGCCAAAGTCAGAAACTCCGTTCAGAAAGGCACTTTCAGGTTGACTTCCGGATGGTGACTTGATAGGACACACTTTCAAGTCGCTTCCAACAGACACCCCCCCACAAAAAAAAAAAAAGACCAAAAATAATCACCTATTTTCCTGAGACAAACTCCAAGAAACAACCAGCACTTCATTTGGAAATAGAACAGCCGAAGACTAAAGACTAACGGTGGGGAGGACACCCAATGCAGCTCTGAGCTAAACCGCTGATTTGGATTTGGGACAGAGCTCGGGAGTCTCCAGATGCACAGTGGGGCAGAGGCTAGGGATTTCGGGACCAGCTGTGGAGGCAGCAAGAGGGGGGCCCAGTGGGGCTGAGATGTGGAGCCACGGAAGACCAACTTGGGAGGGAGTGAAAGGAGGAGAGCCAGCCAGCACACCAGGAGCTAAGCTGGAGCAAAGTGGTGAAATTGTGCTGGGCACAACCGTAACCAAAAATCAGTCAAACCAAACCCCTCCCATAACCATTTCACGCTAGAGCCTGGGGTCCACTAAGCGGAAATCCTGCCTTCCACACGTCTACCCACCAGAAATCCCACCCATCAGATGCCTCGCCCCCTGGATTACAGGGAGAAGGCAGTCCCAAATCGCAACACTGTCTGCTAGCGCCACCTTGTGGTTAGAAGCAAAACTGCAGCCTGATTGCCAATCAGGGGAAAGTCAAACCTACACAACACCAAGGAAACCAAACCCTCAGAAATATAAACAGAATGCGGAATAGAGCAAAGGCACAGAGAAATATACGTGAAATGATGGATCCAATCAAAAACCCAGGGGAAAATCTGGAAACAGCAGACAAATATAAGTTACCTGAAGAGGAATTTAGGGTAACAGTGATTAACATACTCATGGGAATCCAGAAATCAGTAGAGGCAGTAAACAAAAATTTCAGGAAGCAAGGAGAAGAATTAAAGCAAGACACCAAACAGGTAAGAGATATGATGGCTGAATTAAAGAACTCAACAGAGGGACTCAACAATAAGATGGATGAAGCTGTCAATATAATCAGTGATACACAAGATAGGACAGAGGAACTCAGTCAAGCAAACCAGAAAAGAGATAAAAAATATTCAAAGAATCAAAAGACAGCATTCGAGACCTCTGGGATAACAGCAAAGGAACAACATTCTCATCATAGGGGTCCCAGAGGAAGAGAGAGAAAAGGGGGCAGAAACACTATTTGAAGAAATAATAGATGAGAACTTCCCCATTCTGAAGAATGAAGCAAGCCTCTAGATACAGGAAGCTCAAATAGTTCCCAATAAAAGAAACCCAAACAGAAATACACTTAAACATATCATAAAAATGTCAAAAATACAAGATAAAGAAAGACTATTAAAAGTAGCCAGAGAAAAACATCACATACAGAGGAGCCCCCATAAGATTGTCAACAGACTTCTCAGTTGAAACTCTACAGGCCAGAAGAGAATGGCAGAATATATTCAAAGTGCTAAAAGAAAAGGATTTTCAACTTAGGATACTATATCTGGCAAGATGATCATTCAGAACTGAAGGCATGGTAAAAACCTTTTCTGACAAGCAAAAATTAAAGGAGTTTATCACCACAAAACCAGTTTTGCAAAAAATATTAAAGGATGCTTATAAAGTGTAAAGAAACCACACAGAAAAACAGTATGGCAGCAAATATTAAAAGTGGGGAGGAAGAGAAGAGAACAAAAATGTGGACAGTTAGAATGAGTGGAAGACTACTATGTTTTCAAATAAAAATAGGAAGAACTGTGAATGCTAACTTCAGGGTAACCTCAAAATACATCCCCAGGGAGAAAGCGAAGAAGAAAACAAAAACCAAAATCAGTCAAAACATAACTGCACCCACCCAACCTAAAAAGAGAAAGAGAGCAAAGTCATCATTTGGCGCAACATACAAAAGACAAATTGTAAAATGACACTAAGCAGATATATATCAATAATCACCCTAAATGTTAATGTACTTAGCAGTCAAACAATGCAGAGTGGCTGAATGGATTAAAAATCATAACCCAACCTTCTGCTGCATTCAGGAAACTCAACTTCTGCCAAAAGATAAACAAAAGCTCAAAGTCAGTGACTGGAAGACAATCCTACAGTCAAATGGCAACCTCAAAAGAGCAGGAACAGCTTATACTCATATCAGATAAAACAGACTTCCATATGAAAAACATAACAAAAGACAGAGATGGACACTATATAATGATTAAAGGATCAATCCAGCAGGAATACATAATGCCTATTAACACATATGCACCAAATGAAGGAGCATCAAAATATATGAAGCAAGTATTATTAGACCTGAAGAGAGACATGGACAGCAACACAATAATAGTGGGGGACTTCAACACCCCACTTATAACGCTGGACAGATCAACCAGGCAGAAAATCAATAGGGAAACAGTCACCTTAAATGATATTCTGGAACAGATCGGTCTAATAGACATATATGAATCACTTCACCAAATGACTACAGATTTCACTTTCTTCTCAATTGCTCATGGAACAGTCTCAAGGATAGATCATATGCTGACAGGCACTTTCTTTTTCATCTAGAATGCAAATATCCATTATTTATATGAAAAGTCTCTTTCCTGTTTCATATGAAATTTGCTTCCCAAGTAAACAATTGTAAATCTCAAGTACACATCTGGATCCCAGTGGCTAACAGACCCAGTATAAAGTGTGCAAAAATGATGAAAAATTGTCCTGTAGTTTCTCTAAAATTTTTCAGCTGGTGGGGGCCCTCCAATAGGAGAATCACCCCCTCAGTATTAAACTCTTCCCTGACTTCATCAACCAGCATAGCTATCTTTCATTTTCTTTCTAATTGCCCCTTGTGATGGTAAAACCTTAGGAGACATAGTCATGTGAGGAGTCACAGATAAAAGTCTGAGTCAGGAACCATGGGTACAAACAGCTTCATTCTTAGGTGGTTGCCCTATGGAGACAAAAATGGCTCTGCTGCTACCATGCCCGGGTTGGGTAGCGGTTAGGCACTGTCCACAATGTCCCACGGATCTGAGTTTGTGTCCCAGGCCCAGGAATAGTGTCAAGAGTGCTCTTCTTCCTCTCAGTTCCTGCCTGCCTGCCTGCCTCTGCTTGCCTTTATTCCTGCCTGCATCTTTTAAGAAAAAAAGAAAAGGAAAAGAAAAATTGGGTCTGCTGTTGATGATGACATCATTCCTTGCTCTGTTAAGCATCAAGGAACATTGAACCATGCTCATTATATTTTTCCATGTTACCAATAACTCCCATTTTGCCTTGGTTAGAGCACATTCCTCCTACTACCTGCAATACACAGACTCTCTTTTCTAGCTTGACTGATCTTGCACAAATGATTACTGTGACCTTAGATGTCTTATAGACATGCTCAAATTCACTGAAGTAATTAGGTTAAACATTCATAGGGATGATGCAGGGACCCCCCCACCTCTAGAATAAAAGCACCTTATTTCTCTAACAGCCTGTGGGAAATTTACTGGGTCATGATCATGTTATTTACATGCAAATAGGAAAAAAAAAATCCATTCCAGCAAGCCACATTCTAACTACAAATACCAGAAAAAATTCTAAATATACAAGAAGAAAACCAATCTGTTAGCATTATCTCCAAAAACTGAGGAAATGAGCCAACTGCGTTCATGGTTAGAAAAAGCTTGGCAAAATCCCTATGACCCTTGGCATCAGATATTTTCCTTATGCTAATTTATAAGTAGCAACTTTTGGTTAATTTTGTCATGGTTAAACCAAGGACAGTGTGTGTGTGAATTCTATTTTTATATTGTAATCACTTTCTGTGGTCCTCTTAGATCATCAGGAAGCCCCAGTTTTGTCTCTGGACTTGCTCAAAAATTTTCTCTGACTTGTTTCCTAACAGCTGGAAGTTAACAATAAACATTCAGCTACCAAATTCAAGTTCAGTGTGAAGTGTCAATTTATGACTTTACAGCAGAGTTCAAAGTCATCATTATTGTTCGTCCCTAGCCTAAAGTTAATTTGTTAATTATAATTTTTTTTTTTTTTTTTTTTTTTTTTAGATTTTAGCAGTTTATTAGCCTCTATATAGTAATTAGGTCCGCTGCCTCTGGCTGAGCAAAGTCCACATGCATCTCAAGAACAGGGTTTGCATCTCCATGCCAGGAAGAACAACCAAGATAAACAACTAAATAACAACGTCCTCCTCTCCCTGCCTGATTGCCAACTTGCCTTCATTCCTGCCTACACCTTTCCTTAAAAAAAAAAAAAAAGAAAACCCTCATTTCGGGTGTTGGGGAAAAGTTGTCCCATAGCACCATCTGCTGGTCATATCCGGCCTGTTGCCGTCAGTGGTATCACTGCACATACCTAAAATATGAAAGTGCAGGTTTGCACTTCCTAGAAATCCCCAAAACACTAAATAATGCCAAGTACTAAAATCCACTAGTGTGGCTTAAACCCAGCTACACTAAAAGCTGGCAAGAACATGCAGGTATTAAAATGGAAAAGAAAAAAGAAGAAAAGAAACTTCTAGTAAAATACTAGTAAGAGTATTCTAGAATACTAGTAGGAAAATATAAGTAGGCTATCAATTGTGGTTTAAACATATGAAAAATAATGAAAGTTGAGATGTATAAAGATGGCAACCAATTGGTTAATTTTTCTCTAATATCACTTAATATGATATATTGTATTGCAATAAATGAGGTGAACGGGCAATCAGAACATTGTTATTTGGCTAGAATTGTACTAAATAAATAAATAAGTATTAATTCAAATCTGAAATGTTGTATCCTAATCACAAGAAATATTCTCCCAAATTGGAATCAAACCAGCTGTGCCCACTGACACATGGTGATCACCAGCGACCCTTCCCAGCACACCATTTCTTCTCTCCCCTAAATCAGAAGTTCATCATGTGGGCTGGGGCACCCGGAAACTGTGAGATTAGTTAGTCCAGCGTCACTGCTCTCCAGGCATTTTATCTGCCAATCACATAGTCCCTATAACAGTCATTCCCAAAATTCTGGCTGATACAGAATCTTTGAGAGAGCTTTAAAAATAAAAGAAAGAAAGGAAAGGTGCAGAGAGGAATGAAGACAAGTATACAGGCAGGCAGAGAGGAGGAAGAAGCATTTTATTATTTTTGTTTTATTTAATTGTTCACCCTGGTTGTTTCCCCTGGGACCCAGACTCAAATCCAAGGGTATGTGGCCTGGGTTCTTTAGAGGTGACTGACTTAACTGCTGCTCCACCAAGGCAAGGTTTAAAAAACACGTTTCCAGATCCTACTCCCATACCTACTGCAACATCTCTAGGGCTAGAATCTAAGAAATCTCAGTTTCAAAATTCTTCTCAGTTTCAAAATTCTCCTCAGGTGATTCTCAAGATAAGGGTCCAGGAGCCCACAATTGGGAGCAAGGGGAGGACCACGGCTGTATCTTATTGAGAAGGGACAACAGACTCAATGCATTTTTCCATCTTACGCTGTTACAAGAGACGGCTTCAGCTCCAGATCAACTGTGAGTGTTCTTTACTGTGAGTGTTTACTTAAGGTTACAGGTTTTCTCTGGGGTACACTATTTTTGAAAAAAAAGAAGTAACTCAATTCCTAAGTAGTCTGTGGCTGCTTCCTCACGTTTCCGTCTCAGCTACCAAGGTCAGGATCACTTTAATGTCGCCTAAATCTAAAAAGAAAGCATCTCAGATGGAGAGTGGGGCGCACACAGTTACTTAAATGAGGAACCCCCCTGCTCCAAGAGCTGTGTGGGTGTCGCAGGAGCATTCGTTGTGACTATAGGCTGAAAGGCTCGGTGGAGCAGGGCTGGAGGCTGCGGCAAATTTGGAATGAATTAAAATGTTGAAACTAAGACGGGAATTGAAAGCGCACGTTTTCTTCAAAGTGATTCACGAATCCTGTTTCCAAGAAAGGGCTTCCTATACCCTTTGTCAAAATTAGTCTGCTCCATCCTTTGACTTTATCCGGATCATACCGGTAGTCAGAGTCCATATACCGCAGTATTTGAGTTCAGCCCCGAGTAGGACTTACCGCCCAACAGAAGCTGGTAAGTATTCGCTAACATTTTTAAAGAAGACGATGACCGGTGTGTGCTTAAAAAGCAGAATGTATTGCATGAGAGGTGATTAAAACCTGCACTTTGTTTTAAATAGCAGGAACCACAACTCCTGATGCTAGAAATTAGAAGGAAGATAACCGAGGGCCATCGCAGAGACGGCCTGTGTGTGCCCCAGGCAAATCCTTTGGCTCTGACTCCTTAGTCATGACAGAGGGAGCAGGACCAGGCCAACACAGTCTCCCGCAAACACCTTCTCATCTGGGCATGAGCAGAGCAGACCCTTAGGAAACCCCTAGTTTTCCCACTATCTGTCCGAAATCTTCACATTTCAGTCTGTCTATAAAAAAAGAAAGGGTGTGAGCCAGGGGAAGGAGCGCTGTGAGGTTTCAGTGAGGGGATGGGCAGAGCTAGAACTGGACTGTTGGTGGTAAACTTCAGGTATTACATACAGATGTTTACAATGATGAACACCTTAAACCTACAGAATGCTATGATGCCATGTTTCTTCAATAAAATTAAAAGAAACGAAACAGATTGGAAATCATGGCCTCCTAAAATCTAAAGTGTTCTGACAGAGAAGCTCAGTGGGACCTAATGGATCACCTACTAGAACTTTCTATGATTCTGCTTTTATTTATGCCAGGAGGGCATGGGGTAAGAGGAGTATGGAGGTAACTACAGCTGGAAGTCCAGAGGGAGCAAAACAGATAAAAGATCTTCATAGCCAGAAATATTCATGTTGTTCTTGTCAATTTCAAAGAATATCATTTTCATTTATTTTATTCCTTTTCTCTCCAGAATCTCTGCTAAGCAACAGGATGTTTACTTTAGTCGCACTAGTTAGTCCAGATGCACAAACTCTGTGCAGTTACTGTCTTGCCATTTGTGCTGGGTACTACTGCTTTATCAAAGACGAGCTAATTCCTGCCCCCTGTTCCTCTGTAACTAATGAGACATAGATTTATAAACAACCAATGAGTAAATTACTCCACACAGATTTATTGTGTGATGTAGTCAAAACAGGACAATATACAGCAAGGTAAGACGTTTAAAGTAGTTTCTTTTAAAAATTAAGTCATTAGTTCCCCTGTGATAGTATAATATTTTCATACTATAGATATACCCCTCCCCATATCAAGCAAAACCTATATATATATATATATATATATATATATATGAAAGTAGATTTATTAGATTTATACCAGTTATGAATTAGGGGGAGGATGTTCTGCTTATGAAATATTTATTTTTTAAAATACTTACAGGAAATCAAAATAAATTCATTTTTAAAAAAGAATTTTTAAACTACTTTTCAAATTGTCGTCAGTTGATAGGAAACTTGTGTTTATTACCTGATTTTGAATATTGGATAGTTTTGCTAATGTTTCTTAAAACTATTTTACCATAATATTATTTAAGTTTAATGTGTGCATCATTATAAATCAGCCCCTGTATATAATACACTCTTTACCACCAATAGTTCAATTCTGTCCTTCATCATATTTTCTTTTATCCAATTTGCACCCCCTTCCCTTCTGGTAACCACAAATATGCTTTTATAGACAAAAGTCCATTTTGTTTTGCTTTGATTCCCTTATTTGGTTTAAAGGAGGGCTGTCATGGTCCTTTGAAACTGAGCTCATGGCACGATTTGAAAGCCAGTTTTGGGGATTCAGAGCGCATGCTCCAGAGGCAGGCAGCCGGGCTCACTGTGAGCTCTGCTCCATGCTGTGTGACTTTAGGTAGGCGGCTCACCATCTCTGTGCTTCAGTGTCTTCATTCATTTAAAATAAAAGAGAGAGAGAGAGAGAGAGAGAGAGAGAGAGAGAGAGAGAGAGAGAGAGAGAGAGAATGATATTATCTCCCCATAGTGAATTTTTGAAAATTAAATGAGTTCATGTTTAAAGTTCCTGGCACCATAAACTTTAGGCACTGTGTGTGACCCTGTTCTGCTGCAGACAGATCGAAACGTAAGTGTTTCTATGTCTTTTCAAAAAGCAAAGTTATTCCTTTAGGAGATGCGGGAGAATTCACAAGTGCTATTATTTAGATACACACTTTTTCCTTTTAATCTCAATCTGAAGCAGATGCATGCCCTCTCTGACATGAGATTGATGACAGGATCATCCACCCACTTCAGAGTCAAGACGAGCCAGCTAGAAAGAGAAAGAAGTTTCCACAGCAGGGAAACCAGATAAATCTCATTTCTAGTTAGATGCCGATCTTCTCTTCAGGAATGAAGATAAATATGATTGATATGATAGATGATTGATAATTGGTAGATAGATTGAGAGATACGTGATTAGAGAGAATGATGCAACATAAGCAGATAATATATTGCTCCTCAGTCAATGCTAAATGACAATTATCTAATCTGTGCAAAGAAAAGCCATGCTTTCTGATCTTCCATATGTTTAGCAGTGAAAATATGGTTGAAAAAGCAATGATCATAATAATTATTCTTTCCATTGAAAATATGAATTTAGCAAAAGTGCTACACTAAATGATATACTGGTTCAGAGACTGTTTTTCTCTTGATTTTGTCTGGTGTAAGAGTTTAAAAATCATGGTTCAAATAAATCTAAGTGTTTTCTTATAAATTATAGTGGGTAGAGTTCAAAATAAATAATTTCACATGTTTTTAAAATAATCGTTCAACATTAATTTATTTGGATTTTTTATTTCAGTCCCTGATGCTTGTAAATTTTCTATGTCTTATCCCAGCTAAACTGTCCTTGAAAAACTGGTAGGGCCACATTGCCTATTTCTTTAAATCTTTTATTCATTCAAATACAATAAAAAAATATAGAAAATTGCACAGATATGGTACACCCTGGTGACTCAGGGGACTGAGACACTGGAGTGCGACCACATATAGCTCAAGGATCCACATTCATGACCCAGGGTCAGGGTGAAAAAACAAAATGTAAACAACTAATAAATAAAGACATTTTTTTCTCCTCTTCTCTCCTTCCTCTCTTCAAAAAAAGAAAGAAAGAAAGAAAGGAAAAATGCACAGATTGTAAACATACAACTCGATGAATTTTCACAAACTAAGCCAATTGCATATCTCGTGCCCAGATCAAGCAACGACTTACCCACATCTCAGCAGCCGACTTTGTGCCTCCTTCAGGGCACCACCCACCTCCCAAGAGTAACCTCTATCCCGACTTTTGACTACATTGTCTAATGTAGCAGTTAGCTGTTGCTGCATAAAATTTTTTAAAAATCCACAAAACTCCAGGGGTGAACAGAATGGAGACTTTAGAGTTCACTCTCTGGGGATAGTTGTATGGCCAGCTCTGTCATCTTGGCTGGCCTCTCTACCTTGTCTAGGAGTGGGGCACAGCTCTCCTCCAGCAGGCTAGCCAACGCTCAGCATGGTGATGGCCAAGGATAAGAGAATGGACAGAAATATGCCACCTCATATTTATACAGATAGGACATGACAGAGCTAGGATTAACATGAGGCCAGTAAAGTGAGTCATATAAGTCCAAGGTCAACTCCTGTCTTTATTGAAATGTTGGAATTTTATTTACTACAGATCTTTTGCATTAATTTTGATATTTTTAAGGCAATGCATTATTTTTTTTTCATGCCTGCTGAGACTTTGGGCACCTTCTTATATTTTGAGCCCATGGCAGTGCTTTCCTTGTCTCACCCTGGTCCTCACCCTGTTATAGAAATACACTCCTCCTCTTTAATAAAAGGAGCTACAAATTGTATGGCAAAGAGCATGAATATCAGGGAAGATACAGATTCTGAATGAATAATGCAGTCAATTACTATAATTATCATTAATTTTGGTCATTGTATACTTTTTTCTCTTTTCTAAGGGAAGGCACAGTCAGGAATAAAGGCAAGTGGACAGGTAGGCAGGAAGAGAGATGAAGAAGTGCTTTGTTTTATTTTTATTTATGCTCACGTTAGCTGATCCCCCCCAGAACCGGGATGTGAAGCTGAGTCCTTGGGATACACGTGGACTTCAGCTGGTAGCCTTATTCACTAGGCCACTGAGGTGTGCCATTTTTGTGTTGTATTAATATGAGTTGTGCAGTGTGTGTTGTTAAGTCTGACTTCCTTCTCTTATCATGTTTGTGAAGTGCATTCACAGTATTGTGTATAGTTGCAAATCGTTCTCATTGCTATTGAGAATTCTATGTGTAAAGACATCACAAGTTGATACATTTGGATAGTTACAGTTTAGAGCTAATATGAATAATGCTTCTTTGAACAATCTAGTATGTGTTATATCTACATTTTTGTTGGGCATATATTCAGGTGTAGAATTTTTGAGTCAGAGGTTATACCTCTATATACTGCCAGTTTTCTAAATTTGCTTTCTTTTTTTTTTTTTTTTTTTTTTTTTTTAAGAGGGAGGAAGGCCAGCAGGAATAAAGGAAGGCAGAAGCAGGCAGGAAGAGAGAAGAAGAAAAAGCATTTTATTTAGTTAGCTATAGTTGCTTCCCCGGTCCCACGTTGTGAACCCAGGTCCTTGGGCTATATGTGGACTGTGCCACAGGCACAGGCTTAACACCTGAGCTACGAGGGCGCACCATGATTGCTTTCTTTAGTTTTAATATGTCTTGATATCTGGAAGTATTAGTCTTCCAGTTTTGTACTTTTTCAAGATAGTCTTGGTTATTCCTGGCCAGTCGTATTTCTAAGTGAATTGTAAAAGTAGTCCATCAATTTCCACAAAATTAAAAAAAACAGTAGACTATTTGGGTTTGCTTTGAATCTAGAGATTAATCTGGGAGCATTAATATCTTTAAAAACCTCTGTGTCTTCTCAAATTCCTCTCAATCTTTTATATATTTATATATTTCTTTGAATAAAAGAAATGTGTAGACAATTAATGCATAAAGTAGGTGGCAAACAAGTGCATTGCTGATATAGCACGTTAGACTATCTTGTTCAGTTACACTGCACATGCCACAAATACTGAGTTTGTCCTTCTCTTCTACCCCTGGGACTTGCCTTGTTCTCTTCCTTCAGTCAGGTGGACTTCCCTTCCTTCCTTCTATCCCTCCTACCTGACAAGATCTCACCTCCCTTGATGCCTCACCTCAAACCTCACTGCTTTACACAGTTAGCAGGGCTTCCTCGTGATCTCCCACTGCATTATCCTTTTCCTGATTTTAAATCTCCACAGTGTGTTTTGATGCCCACCAAAGTTTGCTGAGCAGAGCTAGCCCAGCACTCAGGAGATACGCAATAGATAAACAAAAACAGCCATTCCACTTGTGTTGAGCTGTTTGGTGTGGACGGTTTGCTTGTTTTGTCTTTGTGGGACTTCACTTGAAAAGACGGTTCATCAAGGAAAAAAATGTGCCATTCTAATTTGGGAAACTGGTGCATCTCTGTCAGTTTTTTTTGTTTGTTTTACCATTTATTTTTCTTTGAAAATATTTATTTACACTCAACTTCTTTCTAATAAGGTCTTGAAACAGATATATCATGGGACCTGGTTCACATCACAGCTTCTAAGTTACTTTAAAAGAAAATCAGTTCAGATTTTTGTTTCAGATAACAAAAGAGCTCCTGAAAAGGCAAAAAATCTCCAATGACCTCAAACTTATTCCCAAGAAATCCCAACTCCCTCTCAGAATAATGAGCATCTTCTTCCTAGGGTTGCTTTGTGATGAAGGGAGATAATGAAGGGCGACAGTGTCCAACACAACACTTGGGGCAAGTTAGCACAAGGTCCTTTCTCACCAAGCTGAAAGCTGCACCCATTTTCTCTGGCTCATCAGGAGCAACATCCTAGGGATACGTTTTATTATTTTACCCATGTTGATTTCACTTAAAAGTGACATTCCCACCACTAGAAGAGGACACTCTCAGTGATCTTAGTGTTGGGGACAGGGCTGTGGGCAGGGGATGGCCCCAGTGGATGGACCTCAGTTGCCCCAAACCCAAGAATGGTTGGTTCCCTTCTGAGTAACCACAAAAGGAACTCTTGAGAGACTTTAGTCTTTCTCGTTCTAAGTTTGATAAGGGATTTTCCAAACTCAGCATATAAACTAGGACCAAAGCTACCCTTCACAGAAAGCAGAGGCTGCCTCTGAAATAGCAAAGATGAGAGGAAGTTTCCCAAAAAGGTTAATCTTGAGCAATATCTACCCCAAGGGCCAGGAGAGTGGAGATTCCAGAAGTGGACAACAACAGAGAAATAAACACAAATGTGCCAAGAAGCATCAGAGACCAGAAGGCAGCCATCCATGGAAAGTTCTTCACCGCTGGTAGCCACCAAGAAAATTCGGGGTACCAGAGGCAAGAAAATTATGTTCATTTATAAAGTATTTTCTGTTTTATAGCCATTTGCATTCCTATTCTATTGCTGCCATTAAAAATTGCTATAACATTAGCAGCATAAAACATAAATATGTTATTTCTTAATTCTGGGAACCCAAGATCCCCTCAGTCTCACTGAGCAGAAATAAAGGCATCGGGCAGGGCTGTGTTGCTGTGTGGACACTCGGGGAAAACCTATTTCTTTCCCCATTCAGGGGTAGGACTGAGGTTCTTTTTACTTGCTGGCAATCAGCTGGTGCCATCGTAGTTCCTATAGGGCTCTCTGGTCCTGGCATGTAGCCCCTTGCATCTCAGAACCAGCAGCAGCTGAAAACATCACACTGCCATTTCTGTGACCCTTCTTCCATCGTCATCTTTCTCTCTCCTACCACACCAAGGGAGGTTTTCTGTGTTTAAGGATTCCTGTGATTAGAATGGACCCTGAGTAATCCAAGATAACTTCTCCATCTCAAGGTCCATAATGTTAGTCACACCTGTAAAAATCCCCTTTGCTATGTAAGGTAACATATTCACAGCTTCTGGTAATTAGGACAAGAACATCTTTGGGGAGCTATGATTCTATCTGCCAAAATATCATATGTTTAAGCATTTTCTTACTGGTTTCATGGGCTAGCTACATGCTAGGTGC
Source organism: Solenodon paradoxus (assembly GCA_004363575.1). Classification (NCBI taxonomy): domain Eukaryota; kingdom Metazoa; phylum Chordata; class Mammalia; order Eulipotyphla; family Solenodontidae; genus Solenodon; species Solenodon paradoxus. Next base: position 367,451 of record RJWH01001443.1, read on the forward strand.
TGACTTACAGCCTCAGCATCAGGGGCATTAGGCTGGAAAGGGAAGCTGGGTGACAGTATGTCTGTCTTCAAGTTCCTTTGCAATACTCAGTGGGCATCATTTATAGAAAATAGGGTGGGTATTGTCCCCCTCCCACTAATCCCCTTGAGATTTGGGGAACCCTTACTCCTGCATTATGCAGAATGCAGCCCTGGTCTGGATGTTGCTGAGGTCTCTGGAGAAGGGCAGATCAATCTAGCTGTCTAGGGAGCAGGCACTAAGCCCACCAAGGGACTGAGAGAGGAAACCTGCTAGATCCAGGTTCAGCCACAGCAGAAAGACTTAAGAGCAGGGTAGGATTACAGATCAGAGAGGTCTGGAGACAGATGCTGCTCCTGCCCTTAATCCTGTGTCCTGACCTTGCTCTATGGTCCCCAGGGCACCAGAAGGAAATGCCCAGGGTTCTCCCAGCCTCTTACAACTTCGTATTTTTAAAGAGAGATAGGGAAAGGGCAGAAAAGGGTTAGTTACTTCCTTGCTAACTGAAGGTCCTTCTGGCTGAGGCTCCCTGGCCTATATTTTGCAGCTCCAGGGCTCATGGGAGCTGCCCATTGGCTGTTTTTTAACTCAACCGCAGTCATGGTGAGTCAGCACAGTGGTTAGTTCTGCCTCAGGAGGCTCTGCCCCTAACAGAGCAGGGACAGCCCCCTGCTTATCCTGGGCCCTAGTCCCACCCCGTGTTCCTTCCCGTCTTATGTCTCCCTGGATTGGCTGGCACCCAACACACACCTAGACAGCAGTTTATCCATCTGAGCGCAGCGCTTCCAAGGCCATGAAGGGTGAAAGCGACAGACCAGAAAAGAGGTCATCAACCCCTTCTGACAAGAACAGGTTAGCGTTTGGCCAGCAGTGTCTCAGGCTCTTTGCTCGGGGCCTGACGAAGTAAGAGGGAGTTGCTAAGGCGTTCTGCCTTCCTCTGCTCTAGAATCC